>OZ057401.1:4639088-5143349 GCA_964056695.1 Melieria picta | reverse complement strand
GAGCCAGTCTGCTGGCTGCACCGGCGACTGGTGCGCAATGCGGCTGACATGAAAGTGATAATACAATTTAGATATGTATCATACATGATTGCAAACGATGTGGCACTGAACCATTGGCAGGCAACGCTGCAATCACTGCGTTTTGGGCCAGTTTGAAAATTTTCCTTGATTTTGCGCGACTTTCCGTGGCATTTTTTTTATAAACAAATGAGGTTATTTGCGCACCGTGGTGAACAATTACACACTGTGTGGTGAAAGTGGTACAATTATTATAAGACAGGGTTGAAATCTTTGCTATCGATGGTGAATATAGAAATGTATTTAAATGGGAAATATTTGAAATGGTTATGATTTCATTTAAATTATTTCAGTCAATTCAGTCGCATCGAAGATACTTAATAATAAATAGAAAAATGTTCTCCTGAAGACATCCATCATGTTCTTATAAAATCATCGTGTCGTGCGTTTGTGTTGCCAATAAAAATGAATAAAAACATATTTTTAATACTTATTATGATTTATAAAGATGCACAACATTACTATTACGTAACAGTTTTGAGGTAATTTATCAAAAGAAACTTTGTTGTGGGCTTTTTAACTTGTACAAGAAAAAACTTACATTAATATTGATGCGGTATGTTTATTATTTTCATTATAAAATTATTTGTACGCAGGCAAAATCTAAATTAGTATTCTAATGTTCTCTATTTTAGTGAATTATGATAACAACTATTGTATTTTTACAGTAATTGCCCAGTTATCTTAAGATATTTGATCTTTCAAGCATTTCTTTAATACTTGATTGACAAAGCAATTAGAAAAATAGGCATAAAATTCGCTACCTAAACCAACAGCAAATGGCGCTAGGGTAACAGTACCACATTATGTACTTTGCGACAACACTGCCACATTCTGTACCACTGATAGCTCGAAAAAAGAGTCGCGCTACTTAGGATTTACTTTGCGTATGCGCTGAGGCGAATGAAAACAATATGAGCAACTGCAAAAGATGAAAAGCAAATTGAATTTCCATGGCTTTCGGTTCTGCTATGAATAATGAACCTTGTGAATTCGCAAAGGCGTACAGTAGAGTGTGCGTTCTTACTGATACAAAAAACAATACCATGAATTTCTGCTGTGCAATGTTGGCATTCATGTGGGCTACGTTGCCTTCTGGCCTAATAAAATTCATACCGATAAATTTTTCAAATTCATATATTAACAGCAACATATTATTATTTATTATTATTATTTCCTTAAAATTGATATTATTTAGTAATTTTATGTGTTCTTTAGTATTTTTATTTTATTCTTATTTTTCGTTTTACTTGCAATTTGCTCTTTGAGCCAAATGCAATTTTTTCTTAGCAAAATTATTAAAAAGTAATCTAATATAAATTGCTTATGTTCCCTACAAGTAGACGGTTCTGAAAACCACATTTTGTATTCATCTACTTTTTTTACGTTTGCAAAACACAAATTGTACAAAAGCTTTTTTATATTGGAGAAATGAGGGGTTTCCTTAAAAAACGTATGAAATGTGTTGTAAAAGATTTTTGAAACAAAAAAAAATGAGTCGATTGGAGCTTTTAGTTTTCATTTACTGTTAAAATAGTTGAAATTTTTGAAAAATATAAACATTTCGTTTCCTTGTAAATTACAGAGCTCATCTTTTATTAACTTTTTGCAGTTATGACAGTCAAATTTTTCAATAGTTTTCATCAATATGAAACCAGAGAAATAACGAAGGGAGCCATCACTCATATGTTCATTTTTTATAATCCCTAAGGCATTTGAAGATTTCGCTATCTCTGCATTAAATATATCCTTTGATAAGCAAAATTCTTCACCGAACTCTTGATTTATAGCATTTTGAGTTTCATTGTCAATTTCCAACAAACTGGTATTATTGTCAATTGTTATAAATGAACCTTCGTCAGTTACTTCACAATTGGACGTTCCTGCCTTAAATGCTATTACAGTCGTGTCTGGGTATAGTGAACACCCTATATAGTGAACACCCAAATTTTTACATGGAGTACTCTAAATAGTGAACAATCAAAAACCTCTAAATAGCGAACAAAATTTTGAAAGCAATTTCAAGCAAAAGCGACCAAAAAACACAAGAAGGAATCAAAAAGAAAGAGAAGAAATTTGTATTTTTGCTGTTGATTGTTACAAAATAAGCTGTTTCTTGACCTTAGTGGTTATGTTTTTTGTCGAATGCAAACCGATTGTGGTTGAAAGTGGACTTGTTTATGTGTATCTAAAACTTTGTGAACGCAAGAAGCAAACGTATATTCGCTAATTCTTTCAATAAGCATACATTTATGTTTTCCTACTAATTTATTTTGAGCAAATAAAATAAGTTTTTGAACAAAAATTTTAAGCTTGATATAGTGAACAACCTCAATACTGTGAACAGGCCTTGCAATAATTAGTTCACTATATCCAGACGCGACTGTATCTTCATTGAGATCCTTTTCGCAAGAATCTGGTTCATACGGATCCATTGTACTGGGCTGCATATAAAGGCATAGATACGTAAAACAGGGCCGCGTATTAATGCGACGCACTGCACTAATCACTAGCGCTAATCAGCCTAGCGCTAATCAAGCTAGATTTGTGCAGCTGTGAACAAGCGAGCGCTAGCTAGTGTTCGTATGCACACTCGGCAGCCAACATGGTTGTTGTTGTCGTCATGCTGAGCCACCCACGCTAGCAAAGGTGAGTGCACATTTTTCGCGCTGCACTTGCGCTGTACGTTCGTACTGCGCTAGCGAATTATATTTTCGTATTGAAACACGTCTGGTCTCTTCAGAGCTCAAATATGTTCTGTTTTTTTTTCAAATATCATCTTAAGTGCTAGCTCAATAATCCTTATCTTAATATACATAATTGTTGCTTATCTATTTTGAACAGTCCCTTTTACGACGCACCCAAACATCTCTTATCAGTTGATTTACGACTGTTTGGATGGTTTACAATAGGTCTGTTTGGCCAGATTTCCAGTAAAAAATATCAGGAGAGTAAGCGAGCTTACTCTCCCAAAAATGAAACTATCCAAAAATGTGAACAAACAGCAATTTGTAAGAATTTGCAAGTTTTAACTCTTGGGTACACCAGTGGTACTTCGCACACCCACAATACACAGTAAAAAGGGTGTAAACAGGAGGGTTAAGGAAAGAAAAAGCTGATTTAAAAGTTTCGTTTCAGATTTGAAGCTGTAGGGAAACTTAAGTTAAATCAGACATTTTATGCAAAAAGCAAATGGTTCGTTGCGCTCAATCTGCGATTTTTCCTTTTTGCTGCAGCAGAAAAAGCTTAGCAAGACGGTTGTGGGTCAGCAGACTTGCGAATGCACAATTTCTTTGCTGTTTCCATTTGCCTCCAAATGTTTGCAAAAAATATTTGTCTTTGCAGTCGATCATATGGCAGCTAGTCATATGTTTTTCTTGTTCTTATTCTTACTGGCTAAAAGTTACTGGACAAAATTTCTCCAGTAAAAACTTGCAAGTTCTCACGAAATGAACTGTCACTTTACGCTCTCAGTTTCTCTCTCGTTACTGGAGATTTGGCGTCAACAAACAGGATCCAGTAAAAATTTTTACAAATTTGTACAAATTCGTACAAATTATTCTCTGCCAAACAGACCTAATATCGGGACTGTTTGGGAGTTTTTATGTTTCCCAGTTTATCTTAAGGTTTCGGTTGGGCACTGGCAATGTCGAGAGTCTGCTCTTATCGCTGGACATTGCCTGTGACGTAACTTCTCCCTTCTTTAACTCAAAACACTCCCGGGTTTTGTTTACAAATTCGATTTTCATTTTTCTTTGCTTCTTTAACAAGATTATTATTGTTATAATGGCAGCGGTAATTAAAATTATCATAAGTGTCGAGACAGAATATATCACTTTTTTGTGGTATTGCAATTCTTTTATTTCTTTAATATTTTCAATGTTATTGAGTACAATTTCATCGAATGTTAACTTTTGTGAGAAATTTTGTACTTCGACGTTTGGAAAGTAAAATCTTTGTTGAAAGAAACTCTTCGTGTTTGAGTACGAGTATTCCATTATTTTCATTGAACAGTTATGATAGTGAATTAAGTAATTACCTTTCAATATTATTTGTCTGTCATCACAATTTTGATATAACTTGACATCTTTAAAGTTTTTTAACAATAATGTTTCTTCATCAATTACCGCAACCTCAGTGATATTATTTCTAATTAATTTACAAGTTTGCGTATAAATGCAATGTTTCGATATTTTGAATTCGTTTAAAGTTTTACTTTCTTCGTATGTATATGTTTTGTTTTTATATGTAAAAACTATTTCTGAATTGTGTTCTATCTCCCACTTTTGGTTGTTTGTTATAGGATATATATGTTTTAATTGTATTTTTTCAAAATCTTTCGGCACTTTAATAATAAGGAGAAGTAGTTTCTGTGCGTACTCAATCGCACATATTTTTAAGTGTGTTAGTTTATGCAGGTCGATATTATACATGTCAACTTCCTCATTGGTTAATATACCTGGATGCAACAACCCACTTCTTGCTGAGACAATGCTATCTTGAATGTGATCAATTTTTTCTTTTAATATGTTAATTCGTAGAATTTGTTCGGTAAAGAAATTGTTTGACAGTGCATCTTTAATTGTTTTCTGTGTTGCATTTATGTATGCCTGTCTTGTTCGTCTGTCATTCTCCATCATATTTTTTAAATATTTAAATGTTTTTTCAAAATAGTCGTTAACTTTGATTTGTTGATTTAGATTTGTTATAGAGTTGTGAAGGTTGGTATCAACAGTTTTTAAATGATCCTCAATATCCTTCCGGTCATTGTCGTCCATTGTACCAAACAAATATTTGTAAGCGGTGCCGACAAAATTTATCAAACCCCTCCTATTTCTACTGAAGATTGGTTTCAGAATTAAGGTTTTTACTTTAGTCTTTAATATTTCTAGTTCATTTAAAATTAGATCGCGATGTGGTTTAATAAGTACGTTTGTGTTATAAATAAGGTTATTAATTAGTAGTAGTATTTCGTGAGGGTCAACTACATGAACTATTAGGTTCGTTGAAACAACTATTTCTCTTGATTCACTGCTGATTTCCACATAGCCGTTTTCTTCATGAATGGGTTGAATGTCCAATGTTGCTATCGTTGTTGAAAGCAGCAGTGCCAGTGTTATACCGAGCAAAATCCATTTGATCTAAAAATTTTGTTGATCTTTTAATGTTTGTTGGGTGTATATTTTCTAATTTAAGTTTTCTAAATCTAGGTTCGGTTTTATGGCGTAATGCTTTGTAATTCTTTACGTATCCCTCTTCCTTGGAATTTTCAAAATTTTCTCTATTATTATTTCTTGTGTTCATTATTTGCTGTTTCATTTTTATAATATTTTCTTTTACTATTTGTTTGTCTGCTTTTCCTAGTATTATATCAATTGGACGAGTTTTTATGGTAGTATGAAATGATTTGTTGTACCATTCAACACTTTTAAATACTTTTTCTGCTGCTGAGAGTTTCGGGTTTTCGATTCCTAATATTCTAATTTTCTCACTCAATGTACTGTGAAATCTTTCAATGTCAGAATTTCCAGTATGGCTATTTGGTTTAGTGTAATGAACTTCTATATTTTCTTGTTTAAGGAAATCTTTGATATTAATTGAGTTGAATTCATTATCTAGGATTAATAATTTTGGTTTTCCCATAACTGAAAAGTACATTCTTATCTTTTCTATCAGTGTTACGCTGTTTCTATCTTCTAAATTAAAGGCTATGGCATGTTTTGAAAACCTGTCAATGAATGTTATATAATGTGTTCTTGAATTTGTGTACGTATCGGCATGTACGATTTCATTTGTATCTGAAGGGGTTTCTGTCAAGTGGAATTTTGGTTTAATTGGTTTCCTATCGTATTTGGCCCTATTGCAAGTATCACAATTATTTATGAATTTTTGAATAAGTAGTTTTAAATTTTGAAAATAGATAAGGTTTTTCAAACTCGCGTAGTTTTCGTTTATGCCTGCATGTCCAGTTTCATTTTTATGAAAATTTGCTATTTGTTTATAAGTTTCTTCTTCAGTTTTCATGTCTTTGGCATGAAATTCACATTTTACAAATTTAATTTGTTTACCAAAGTTTTTAATTAATTCTTGTTGAACGATGTGGTTGTTGTTGTTCGCTGAGATCCGAATAAATGCCTACTTTTCCAGTATTTAAATACTTTCGACAAATATTTATTATATTGTTATTTTCAATGTCATTAGAATTGAGATATATTTTTGTTTTATTCAAAAATGTTTCGATTTCTTTTGTTTTATTATTTGTTAAAATTATTTGGGTTTTAAAACGATTGACAATAGTATGAAGTATAGGAAAATGATCGTTTAGTTCCTCCTCTTGAGAGTGGATAGTTGCGTCAGTTTTGATCGTAATTCCGTCTTCTACTGCATTAATTTCACCTGTTTCTGAATTTATTCTGCTTAAAAAGTCTGCTACGTTGTTGTCTTTTCCTTTTAAATAGTTGATATTTATATTGTATTCTCCTAATTTTAAAAGCCATCGTTGAAGTCTGGAATTAATGTCCTTCCCTTTATGTTTAGCTTGCAACCATTTTAGAGGTTGGTGATCGGTTAGGAGGTCAAAAGGTCTGCCGTAAATATGGTATATGGTCTAAAATAATTAACTGCCCATACTATAGCTAATCATTCTTTTTCTGTGGTGGAGTACCTTCTTTCATGATCATTCAGAGTCCTACTGGCATAACTTATAGGATGGTTTTCTTGAGTTAATACTGCGCCTATGGCAAAATCGCTTGCGTCAGTTGCAATGCAAAAAGTCTTTTTATAATCGGGATATTTTGGAATTGGTGGGTTTATTAAAAGTGATTTTAATTTTTCAAAAGAATTTATGTAATTAGAATCATTTGTGTTTATTTTCATCCCTTTTTTGAGGTATTTTGTTAGTCCAGAAGCTACATTTGCGTAGTCTTTAACAAACTTTCTATAGTAACCAGTTATACCTAAGAATGATTTTATTTGTTTAACTGTAGTAGGTAATTTTAAATTTTGAATATTTTTTATTTTATCTAGATTGGGTTTGATACCGTCCACAGTTAAAATGTGACCAAGATATTCTGTCGATTTTGCAAAAAATTTGCACTTATCTATTTGTATTTTTAAATTGTGTTCATGTAATTTCGTAAGTATTTTTTGTACGTTTTGCGTGTGTTCTTCGAGACTTGAGCTGAAGATTAAAATGTCGTCTAAATATACTACACATATATTATTTATGTATTCCCTAAGCACAGAGTTCATTAGCCTTTGAAAAGTTGCAGGTGCGTTTTTCAATCCAAACGGCATTCTTATAAATTCGTAATGTCCTTGAGGGGTTGAGAAAGCTGTCTTTGGTCGATCTATTTCTTTTATGTTAACCTGGTGGAAACCTTTAGCTAGATCAAGTGTTGTAAAATATTGTGCTCTACCAAGTTTGTCTAAAATAGTCTCAATATTGGGTATAGGAAATTTGTCGTCGATGGTGTCTTCATTCAGTTTTCTATAATCAATGACTATTCGCCATTTTTTCTTTCCCGAATTGTCTAGCTTCTTAGGAACTATCCAAAGAGGTGAGTTGTATGGTGAATTGCTTTCTTTAATTATTCCCTGTTTTAACATATCATTTATTTGATTGCTAATCTCTTCCTCGTGAATTTGGGGATATCTATATATTTTACAATATATTGGTCTTTCAGATCTTGTTACTATCTCATGTTGAATTTCATGAGTATGGGATAATTGTTCTCCTTCATGGTAAAATAAATGTTTATTATTATTTAAAAGTGTTTTTAATTTACTTTTTTCCTCATTGTTCATGTCCTCTCGGGTTAAATCTTGTAGTTTGTTTTCTCCTTCTTCTAGTGTGTGAATATCGTTATACTCAAAAGGACATGCATTTAAAAATTTTATTTTGTTATTATTTATTTCTAAGTATTCTTCTTTTAAGTTTATAACCGCATTAAGGGCTTTTACGATATTTTGGCCTACAATGGCATCAAAATTTTTATTAATAAATGTTGTTATTTTCCAACACATAAGGTTATTTTCATTAAATTCCAGCGGAAGTTCTGTAATTATTTCCGTGTCTATAGCAGTTTGGCCATTTAGTGTATTAAAATATATCTTCCGTTGTAAACTGTTTCTTTTATAATTTAACAAAAATCTAAAAGGCTAGTTGTGGATCCCGTATCTATTAAACATTTTATTTTTTGGGTTCCAATCGTTAATAATACTATTGGTAGATTCGTTGTTGGCCCGTCGATTGAAAATTTGACTGTTCGCAGTGGTCAATTTCCATCGGTTCAGGTCGGTTATGTCGGAACTGGTTAGATTGATTTGGATAATTTTGCCGAAATTGATTTGACTGATTTGTATAGTTTTGCCTAAATTGATTTGATTGGTTGTAATTTGGTCGAAAATCACTTGACCGATTTGAATTTTGTCTAAACTGACCTGACTGATTGTTATTAAAGTTATTTGACCGAAATTGACTTGACTGATTTGAGTTTCTTGAATAATTTGAATAGTTTTGATTATTTCTAAATTGACCTGATTGATTTAAATTTTGATTATTATTTCTATATAACTCATTAACACTTTGTTCTTTATGTTTATGGTGTGTGTATTTCTGAATCATATTTGATTCTTCTAAGATATCATAAGCTTATAAGCTATTAAAGTTACGATATTACGTGAAATTATTATGCTAGCTAAATTTGGATGAATTCCATTTAAAAATGTTTTTAAAATTATTTTTTCATTAGCCTTAGGAGAAAACTCGCTTGGCTTTTCTAAGTCGAATTCAAATTTCATATTTAGCTTATCTAGTATACACTTAAAGTTATTAAAATATTGACTTACGTTATACTGCTTTGTCGTGAAGGCTTGGTGATGGAGGCTCAAGTAGCTCTCCCGAATTCCGAAGGAACGGATAAGCTCCGCTTTGATGTCCGTCCATGAGGCGTTAGCGTCTAAAGTCTGGACCGCGTTGAGTGCCGCTCCTTGGATCTTTGTGGTGACGTATCGTCTAAACACGAATTCCTTCATGCTGGGGTTGGTTTCAAAGAGGGGAAGAATTTGGTCCACTTCCCTTATGAAAGACGTCAGACTGTAGTCACCGCTTCCGTTGAATTCCCTTATCCTGGATGCCTCCTTCAGGAGCTCCGACGCTGGTATCGAAAGGGCCATCTCGTCTTCTGTCGCTTCTTCGGGTATGGTATATGGTTTTAAAGTTGCAGGTTTGCTTTTTTGTGTTTTTGGCATAACCTGTTCGCCTTCTTCCCTCAGTTTTTCGCTCTGATCTTCGTCGTGATTGTGTCAGGATCTTAAGACCTTGATCGATTCACTTCACTTCACTTTTGAGTTACGATCTTGAGATTCGTACTCTCGTTAATTTTAATGTTAAGACAGGATCTTCGGATCACTTGTCCTTATTTTCAAATTCGTGATTTTTCTCGATTTGAACTTCAGTTCAATAAAAATCTTTGAATTCGGTAGGGTTTACCGACTGCGCCAATTATATTTTCGTATTGAAACACATCTGGTCTCTTCAGAGCTCAAATATGTTCTGTTTTATTTTTCAAATATCATCTTAAGTGCTAGCTCAATAATCCTTATCTTAATATACATAATTGTTGCTTATCTATTTTGAACAGTCCCTTTTACGACGCACCCAAACATCTCTTATCAGTTGATTTACGACTGTTTGGATGGTTTACAATATCGGGACTGTTTGGGAGTTTTTATGTTTCCCAGTTTATCTTAAGGTTTCGGTTGGGCACTGGCAATGTCGAGAGTCTGCTCTTATCGCTGGACATTGCCTGTGACGTAACTAGCGCGGCATCTGCGCATCCAGCAGATAGTGGGGTGTGGCGGTGGTAATGCACTTCGGCCGCATCACACTTTATGACCTTGCGCAAAGTGTTGGTGGGATGCATTTCGGCTGCTTGCACTTACAATCCCAACCATGGTGTTGTTGTGCTGTGCAGCTGCGGAAGTCTTTGCCGTTCTGGCTGCTGCATTCCACCAACCACGTAAAGGTCACCCCAATGTACCAAATTTTGTCGCATTTCTGCAAAGAAGTGGGGTGATCCGCTGGAAGCTGGGCGATCAGGCGATTATGCGCTGTCGCTGCCAAATTTGCCTTTATAAGCGGCCGCCGCAGTAAGATCAGGATGAGTAGTGGCAGATCATTAAGTCGATGAGGAGTAATTAGCCTCAGGAGTTTGGCGCGTGGAGTGGTGGTCAACAAATTGACCTGTGGCGGTTCGTCGGCGGCCTCAGAAATTGGACTTGCCAGTTCGCGCGGCCCAATAGTGGCATAAGACGGCTGTGCAGTCAAAATTGAAAGTGAAAAAGTGCGCAGACATGGTGGTAAAATCAATGGCCTAATGTGCGCGACCAGATATTCAGTGCCAATTCCGTGAAGACATTTAGTTTATTAAAAACTCGCACGACAAAATTTCTTTTAAATCAACTATGGTTCTAAAAGTTAACTTTTAAATTGTGTGTGCTAAAAACTATTGCGAAGTATGCCACCTAAAATTCGACCCGCAAAACAGCCCAAAAATCTCAAATCCGGCCCAAAGTGCAAAAAAATGCCGTGTTAACGAAACTAAGAATAATTGTGCCAGCTAAAAACTCCTTAAAACTACGCCAAGTTGCTATTTCTATTCTAAAACCCTAAAAATTAAGTCGACGAAATTACGAGTATTATTGCTGCTGCCCGGAAATACTGCCGTGAATGCCGAGAATGAGGGTTTCCAGTCATCGTTGGAGTCCGTAGAAGCTGCGCAAATCATGCCAAGATGTTCGAAGTGTTGCGGAATATTTTATTTTCTAATAAAAACTAATTAAAATTTGTTTGTAATATGTGCGTAATATTTCTTATTTTTTTTTAATTAAAATTGCTTATATCTAGCGTATAGGGGAGAAAAAAAATGAAAATTGGGTCTTAAAGGTTAGTTTTACTCACTATTTTATTTTTTAAAATGGTTTTTATATGTAATTAAAACTTATAACTAAAAACATGAATTTATCTTATGTAAAATTACGTTAACAAAAAAAAAAGAACTTTTGCAAAAGGAAAAAAGGGAAGAAGAAAATAATGTTTTTTTAAAAGCGAATAAAAAATATATATGTATATAAAATAAATTAATTTGGTTATATCGGGGAAAACACACGTACACCTTAATACATTTTCTTTCCGCAAAAATAGCAACATGTTCCTGGAAAACGCGCATCATGTCGCTGGGCCCAACGCATCGATGGAGCGAGAAAAACCGTGAGTGAACCAATAAAACTTTAATATATTTATATATATATGGGTTTTCGTGCGTTTATTTGCAAAAAAGAGAAAAGAAAAAGGGATAATGTTTAAAAAAATAAAAATAAAAGTTGCGAAAAATTATGAAAATTAGTTCAAATAAGAAAAAAAAAATTTTTGAGAAATAATAAAGATTTTTTTTTAAAGGTATGATTGGAAAATTTATTAAATTGGAAGGGAAAATTTGAGACAGAAAAAGTATAGTTTTATTTGATTTTGAAAGTTTTTTTGTCGCTGGAATTTTTGTATTTTTTAATTAAATATATTAAATATGTTTTAAATATATTAACCCTTTACACGGTACAGTTGCATATCTGCAACCAACCGTAAAATTGCCCGTAATTTCGGAAGTAATTATCAAATCTACTCTTTTTTGCTATATTACAACTATGCAAGGTTCCTTTTTTGAAATACTGGAAATACTGAAATACATTAATTGCTTTAAAAATTTTCATTTAAAACTAAACATATTAAAATAAAAAAACAAGTTTTAATGCTTTTTGCTTTTTTGGTTTTTAATGTTTTTTACAAAAAAACCTTACAAAATAAAATAATATTAAAAAAGAAAAAAATACGTGTTTTTTTAAATTTAGGTTTATATCTAAAAAACAACATTTGATGAAAAAATTCGCTGTTGCCGTGTAAAGGGTTAAAATGTTTCAAAAAGAAATGTTATGTTCTAAACAATGGTTAGAAGTTTTGTTGCTATTTTTTTTATATATATAAATTTAACAACTAAAACTATGCCTAAATTTACAAATATTAATTGAAATGAAAGATAGTTTGAAAATTAAATTACGAATTTTGATTTTGAATTAGGTTAAGAATTTGATTGTATTAGGTTAAGATTATGAAATAAAAATTTGTCAGTATGATTGCTTAAGCTAAAATAATGTTTGGTCTGTCACTGAAGTGGGGTAAGGAGGGTTGATTTTTCCATTGGGTTTCCGAATTCCATCTTAGGAAACAAAGGTAGGGCGGGTTAAGAGCATCCCATTGAATTTGGCGATGCTGAGGAATTGAAACAACAGCAGCAATGGTACTTGCTACCATGTCCGTCCGTTATGTCAGGAGTTAAAGCGTGTGCATAAATTAATTGTATGTTAGGGTATGTGTGTATGTATATTTTGTTATGATTTTCCGGTATACAAGAAACCTATGCTGACCGGTTGTAGGCTGCTAGGTCGTCGTTGCAGAGTTTGCTGGAGTAGCTCCAAATGGCTGTAGGTGAGGCGGTATGGCTACTGAGCGGACTTGTTGGAGTTGAACCCACGCCAGCTGAAGCTACGGGATAACCAAAGCCAGATGCACGCGTACAACAAAATCCGCTGCCCCCGTAGACATACTCGTGCTCACCGACCGACGGCAGGGTGCCTGCACGCATGCAACAGGAGGACGGCTAGGGGCAGATCACAAGGACTGTGGAGGTGCAGCGGCAGCAGAAGCAAAAGGCCAGATATACATGCCGATCTACGTATATACACTTGACAGGTGGGGCCGCTACAACGTGGAACAGACAGAAATACATACCTCACACATATACACATAACAGAAAATGGCGCCCAACGTGGGGCATGCCACATGTAGGTAAACACACATGCATTCATAACAGAATTGGCGCCCAACGTGGGGCATGCCACATGTACGTATATACACTTAACAGGTGGGGCCGCTACAACGTGGAACAGACAGAAATACATAACTCGCACATACTCATAACACCATTTATTTCTGAAATATTCATTTTTCGGAAATTTAAAAAGCCGAACTTTAAGGGACCCGAAATCATTCCTATAGCTCCTTTGACAGGAAAAAATAGCGCATTTCTTGTTATTTTTACGCTTTTTGTCGCAATTACTTATATTCATGATAAAAACTTGATGACGTTAATACGAGTAAAATCAAGTCAAGTTTCAAAAAAAGGGTCGTCAACAAAATTTTTTGGGGATTCAACCACGTCAGACTTAGTTAAAAATTTTTCAATTTAAACAAATTGTTTGGGGATTCAACCACGTCAGAATTCGTTTAAATTTTTCAATTTAGACAAATTTTTTGGGGATTTTTTGGGAATTTCATTTGGATTCATCCACGTCAAAATGTTTTCAAATCAGTTAACGCAAGGCATACGAAAACACGCAACCAGACAGCGCAACGATTAGAATCATTAGATTGATAATGAGCTGTTCTCAGCAAATTTGTTGAAGCGAAAGCGATCGTCAACGAAAATAAGTATACATACATATTGTAACGATAAGACAGTCTGTCGCTGTGCAAAGCAACCCTGTCGCTACGCGCCGTGCCATAATTCAACCTGGCAATGATGACCGCGATAATGGAAACTTTTAGTCCAACCTGGCAATGATGGCCGCGATAATGGGAACTTTTAGTCCAACCTGGCAATGATGGTCGCGATCATCATGGAAACCTTTAGTCCACTCTGGAATGTGCGAGAACGATCTGTGCGATGGCCGGACAGGTATAAAAGGCAGCCGGGTGCGGCGCAGCGAGTCAGTCTGATTTTGACTAGTGAAGGTGCCACACGGAGTAATTGAGCGAATAATTAAGTGTAAAGACAGTAAAGTGTAAACCTGTGAAATAAAGTGATTGTTGGTTTATTTTATTGACTGCGGTTGAGGAACTAAGTGTGTTTTATTTTCAAATTACGCAATCCAGAGATACGTACTAGCCCACTAGCACTAGCATTCGTAACATTTGGTGTCAGAAGTGGGATTGTGCTACTGAAAATAAACAAAAAAAAATAATAATAAAAATAAAATTATAAAAACGCAGACATGGTCAAACTCGAGCTGCTGAAGGTGGACCAGCTGAAGAAGGAGCTGGCTGCCTGGAATTTGCCGACTGCTGGCGGAAAGGTGGAGTTGCAGCTGCGCTTGCAAGAGGCGTGTGAATCACGAGGCATCGATTGGACTGCGCACGAGTTCGGGACGCAGGAGCTAGAGGCGTCGGCCAAGGTGGAGGAATCGCCTGCTGGTGCTGCGTCGCTGCAAAGTACGGCTGCAGCGGCTGCGCCACCACAAGCAATGGACATAAGCCAGCTAATAGTTGCAATGAGAGGCATGTTTCAGGAAACTTCTGCGAAAATTGAGAATGTCAGTCGGGAAAATCGTGAAATGTCGGCGCAGATGGCAGCGAAAATGGAAACTGCGAATCAAGAGATGGCAGCGAAGCTGCAAACTACGAATCTCGAAATTTCGGCAAAAGTCGAGACTGCAAATCGAGAAATGGCGGGAAATTCTGCGCGCATAGAGCAGAAGGTGGAGGAAATTTCCGATAGGCTGAACGTGAAAGTTGAGCATCTCGAGACGCGAATGGTCAATTGGGACAAACGAGTTGACGAAATGGGTGAATCCCTGAACAGACGAGTTGACAACCTGGATGAGTCCTTGAACAAACGAGTTGACAGTCTGGAAGATTCGATGCACAGAAAAATGGACGAGCGGCTTAGGGAGGTACAGCCGCGAGAATGGTTGCCGCCGGTTCCGGAAAGTGTTGCCAGCCGAGCAGAAGTGCCTACTTATGATGGGACTACGCCGTTCGATACATTCAAGCTGCAATTCGACCTGGCTGCTCTGGAAAATCAGTGGACCGATGTAAGGAAAGGTCGGAGATTGGCGCTGGCTCTTAAAGCGGCTGAGGTAATAAAATCAGTTCCAGAATGTTTACGAAGTGAGTACGAGACCGTCATAAGGGCGCTGGCAGCCAAATACAGCGACGAGCACAACAGAACGCTGTACTACTGTGAGCTGAAGAATCGCAGGCAAAGGGCCAACGAGGCGCTGCAGGCATATGCAGCAGACATTGAGCGGCTCGTACAGCTGTGCTACCCGTCCTTCGGCGCTGATGATCTCGAGAGGATGAAGATTGAGGCTTTTATTGAAGGTCTTCATGATCCGGAGACACGTCGCAGTGCGTTGATGATGGGTAAGCCGACATTTAGGGAGACGGTGACCAGCGCGATGACATACGAGGCGACATGGATTGGGAGCACTCGGTATGCACCTGCAAGGATACGCCAGATCCAGCCGGACAACGACATTGCGATCCAGGCAACAAGCTCTGAGCCACCGGGCAGGCCACGGGTGGTCTCCTCTAAAGTTGTTTGCTGGGTATGTGGCAAGCAGGGTCACATATCACGAGACTGCCGCCAACGAAAGAGGCGTTCCCGTTCTCGATCGCAATCGCCTGAAGCAAGGAATGCTGACAATCGAGGCTCAGCCAACAAGCGCAGGGCTGAGGACGAGGAGCCGTTAAACTAAAAAGGGTCAGCCCAAAGGGGCGTGAGCTGATCCCCACAACCTGCTGCCCCACTGTCCTTGTCTCGCAGTTGAAACGACAACCCAGCAGCTTGACGATTGAAGGCTAGATAGATGGAAAGTTGTTTGTGTTGACACTGGATACTGGCGCGTCATTTTCGATCATAAAAAGGAAGGTTCTGAGGAATTGGGAGCCACTGCATGGCATACAGCTGAGGACTGCGACTGGCGAGCGCGCGCCGGTAAGAGGGAAAGTTACAAAAGCAATTGCTATCGGCACCAGCAGCCTGGAACATGAGTTCATCGTCGCGGATATAATGGACGACGTGATTATCGGCGTGGATTTCATGATTAGGCACGGTTTTACGCTGGACCTGAAAGAAAATGTGCTGAGGTATGCCAATGTTGAATTCCCCCTGCACACCGGCTATGAGCGAAGCGTGGCGGTAAGGAAGGTTGTATCGTGTCAACACAGGAGGATACCAGCGAATTCCGAGGCGATTGTGTGGGCAAAGGTGGACGAGGACGATGGGACGAGTCGGCTGTGGGTTGTAGAAGCACCGAATCAAGGACACGACAACATCATCATCGGACGTACATTAGTGGAACCTAAGAATGGCAGAATACTGAACCCCCTGAATGCACCCAGATATGTCGGGAAAGATGAGGTAATTGGCGAGTGTAAGGAAGCTGTAGCAGTGGTCAATTGCGAGAGTAGCCCGCCTGGAGATAATGAGAAGAGCGGTTTTAACATGGACGCCATACCGCAGGAGAACCAGTGGAGCAGCGAGTTGACGGCCAAGCAGAAACAGAAGGCGAGGTCACTCCTGCAGCACTATGGGTCAATATTTGCGGCAGAAGCACAGCCATAGTGAAGCACAACATCGACACCGGAAGTGCAAAACCGATTCGCCAACCGCCAAGACGAGTTCCTCTGGCCAAGAGGGAAGAGGTCACAAATTTGATCGAAAACATGCGGAAAGAAAAGGTCATAGAGCCTTCTTCGGGCCCCTGGTGCTCGCCGGTCGTGCTAGTCAAGAAAAAGGATGGCAGTACCCGGTTTTGTGTGGACTATCGGAAGCTCAATGATGTGACCAAGAAGGACAGTTATCCACTACCGCGGATCGATGACACCCTGGACACGCTGTCAGGCACACAGTGGTTCTCCACGCTCGACTTACGCAGCGGCTATTGGCAGGTAGAGCTTGCAGACAAGGACAAGGAGAAAACGGCTTTCAGTGTTGGCGATGGTTTGTGGCAGTTCACCGTCATGCCGTTTGGACTCTGCAACGCACCAGCAACATTCGAGCGGCTAATGGAACGCGTGCTAAAGGGGCTGCATTGGCGGTCGTGCCTGGTGTACCTCGACGACATAATCCTGATGGGAAAAAGCTTCGACGACCACCTGGGAAAGCTGAAGGAGGTATTCGAGCGGATACAAAAAGCTGGGCTTAAACTCAACCCGAAGAAGTGCTCGCTGTTCCAAAAAGAGGTCAAGTATCTGGGTCATACGGTTTCCGCCCGCGGAGTACATACGGATGAAGGCAAAATCACGGCGGTGAAGGAGTGGCCCCGGCCACGCAATCTACACGAACTCCGCAGTTTCCTGGGCCTGTGCACATACTACCGCCGATTTGTTCCGGGATTCGCGAACATAGCCAGCAGCTTACACAAACTGACGAAAAAGAGCCAAGCTTTCGAGTGGAACGAGGAGCAGGAACAGGCTTTTGCACGTCTGAAGGAAAAACTGTGCAGTGCTCCAATTCTGGCCTTCCCCGTGCCTGGGGAGATGTTTGTGCTGGATACAGATGCAAGCGGGAATAGTATTGGCGGTGTGCTATCACAGATAGTAGACGGCCAGGAACAAGTGATAGCGTACTACAGTAGGGTTCTATCGAAACCGGAACGCAACTACTGTGTGACACGGAGAGAACTGCTGGCGGTATTGGACTGCGTAAAACACTTCCACAAATATCTGTATGGACAAAGGTTTCGCCTGCGCACAGATCATGCGGCATTGAGATGGCTCCTGAACTTTAAGGATCCTGAAGGCCAATTCGCGCGGTGGATCGAGCGACTGCAGAGCTACGACTACACGATAGAGCATCGCAAGGGCAGTAGCCATGGAAATGCCGATGCCTTGTCACGCCGTCCGTGCAAAGTCGAATGCAGGCAGTGCTCGCGAGCCGAAAGCAAAGAACAGATAGTGGACGTCCGGTTGGTGAGCGTTATGCCAGAGGAAGAGTGGTCTGCGGAGAGGCTACAAAAGGACCAGCGTGAGGATGCGGATCTTGCAAAAATCGTCGAAGGCAAAGAGCAAGGCGCACGTCCAGACTGGCAGGAGATGGCCGGTGAAAGCCCGATCGCTAAGGCTTACTGGGCACAGTGGAAAAGTCTGCGGCTGAAAGAAGGATGCCTGTATCGCGAATGGGAGAGCGCGGATGGTCGGACCAGCAACTCCCTAATGGTAGTGCCGAAATGCAGAATCAACGAGGTCATCGAGGCATACCATAACGACTCCAGTGGAGGGCACCTGGGCATCACCAAAACCGTCGCCAAAATAAAAAGACGATTCTACTGGGTAGGATGTCAGGAGTCTGTAGCCGAGTGGATTAAGAGCTGCGACCGATGTTCAGCCGCGAAAGGGCCGACAAGAAGATCTCGAGGCCGCATGCAGCAGTACAACGTGGGAGCGCCCTTCGAACGGATTGCTATGGACGTCGCCGGCCCATTCCCAACTAGCACTCAAGGCAACAAATATGTGCTGGTGGTAATGGATTACTTCAGCAAATGGCCCGAAGTGTACCCTATTCCTAACCAGGAGGCCACTACGATCTCGGAAAAGCTGGTAAACAACTGGGTAGCCAGGTTCGGAGTTCCGTTGGAGTTGCACTCGGATCAAGGCCGGAATTTCGAGTCTGCGGTATTCAAGGAAGTGTGTGAGCTGCTGGGAATAAAGAAAACGCGTACCACTCCTTTGCACCCACAGTCCGACGGCATGGTGGAACGCTTTAACTGGACACTGGAGGAATACCTGCGGAAAGTGGTAGGCAGGAATCAAAAGGATTGGGACACGCATATCCCCTTGTTCCTAATGGCGTATAGGTCAGCCCCGCACGACACGACATCACTCACTCCAGCCCGAGCAGTGTTCGGCACAGAGTTGTGGTTACCCGCTGACTTGAAGTTCGGGGTAGTCAGCACGACGGGAGGCGCTAAGACGGACTACGTGGTCAATAAGCGGGCGGAACTGGAGGAAATTCACCAGTTTATAAGGAGCCGCACCAAACTGGTCAGCGATAAGGTGAAAGCCAGATATGATCTACGGGCCAACTCAGCAGGGTTCCAAGAAGGCGATCTGGTAATGCTCTACAACCCACAGCGGAGGAAAGGTTTGTCTCCGAAACTTCAAGCGTCATGGGAAGGACCTTACGAAGTCGTGACTAGGATTAACGACGTGGTATACAGGATTCAACGATGCAGCAATAAAGGCGCTAAGCTGAAGGTAGTCCATTTGGAGCGCCTGGCGCCTTATCACAGCGGAACCTCGGCACTTGTTCGGGACGAACAAGTCTAAGTGGTGGGCAGTGTAACGATAAGACAGTCTGTCGCTGTGCAAAGCAACCCTGTCGCTACGCGCCGTGCCATAATTCAACCTGGCAATGATGACCGCGATAATGGAAACTTTTAGTCCAACCTGGCAATGATAGCCGCGATAATGGGAACTTTTAGTCCAACCTGGCAATGATGGTCGCGATCATCATGGAAACCTTTAGTCCACTCTGGAATGTGCGAAAACGATCTGCGCGATGGCCGGACAGGTATAAAAGGCAGCCGGGTGCGGCGCAGCGAGTCAGTCTGATTTTGACTAGTGAAGGTGCCACACGGAGTAATTGAGCGAATAATTAAGTGTAAAGACAGTAAAGTGTAAACCTGTGAAATAAAGTTATTGTTGGTTTATTTTATTGACTGCGGTTGAGGAACTAAGTGTGTTTTATTTTCAAATTACGCAATCCAGAGATACGTACTAGCCCACTAGAACTAGCATTCGTAACAATATAATAAGTATATAGTACACACAAAAAATGAGCGCGAACAAGTGAAATTTTTTTTGCTTTTGTTGGCTTTTTTGGTGGTTGATTATTTCATTGCGTGTGAAGTCAGCGCACACAATTTTGCGAATATTTTCGAATAGCCGAAGTGCGTATGGGACCTGCCATGGCACAATAATAGAATGAGCGTGTAAACGCAAGAAATGCGTGTCGTCCATATATGTAATACTTCTATATTGGCAGCAACCTATCTTCACAATAACCCTGCAGGAAAAATGACTAGTTTGCTACTAGTTTACAACTGGTGCATTTTGCACCAGCACTAGTCCGCGCTCAATCCCATTTCAATGCTACGAACTGTCGATTTTAACATTGACATGTCCTACGCTGTGGCAATTGCCACACCGTGCATTACATTACAACTAGCTTTAAACTAGTGCAACATGCATCAGTTTAAACCTAGTTTCGTATGCGCTAGGTTTTAGTTAAAATCTCACGCACTAGCTGATATTTTTTGAAATAAATATGAAAAAATAATGTAATAAAAAAGTTTTATTTATGTTGATGAGTTTTTATAAAATAACAATAATTTAAATACATTTTTTAAATTTAATTTACATTTTTTTCTTCTGCAACTGTAACGCTTTCCGCAGCAGCTGCTCTGGCGGTTTAAGGGCGGCAATATTAGAAATTGCATCTCTAAGAAAAAATGGTAACAGTATAGCAAGTCTTTTATTCTTTATTAATTATTATTAATTAATTCCTAAAAGCGCGTAGTAAAAGTTTTTGTGACTCGTCTGAAATTAAAGTGCCTGAGTTTTTGCCATAAACTAAGATATCAATAATTTTTTTTTCCTATTTGAGTACACTTCGAGCAACCATGTGCTGAAACATGACCAGGAATGCCACAAATGAACGTTTTCGCAGGAGCATCACACACTATCGATCTAATCTCTACTCTTATTGTGTTTCCTGATATGTCCAAAACTGTTTGGCCATGAAAAATGTGTCCTATTTTCCGTAACTGATTCCCTATTCCTATATTCCTTCCCTGGCGGAAGAGGGCAAATAACAACCTTTTTTCCTTTTGTTTAAAATCGTTCCTACACTTCGCGGTACATCCATATTTTCTTCGCGCAAAATTGTCCAAGCTCTTCGAAACACTTACGGGAGGGCCTATTCCTAATATACCAAGCTGCTATATTTTCCTTAAAAGTCTGTGCCTGCACTTCTCCTGAGCTTTCTAAAAAACGCGCCCCACCGGTCAGCGCAGCACCTGCCTGTACAGCGCCGGTCACCTGCCGGCACTTCTTCCACAAAACAAACTTCCTGCATAAATACCTCCTTATTTTTACTTCCTATCCCTAGTCTACTTACAAGAGACTCTTTTTCACTTTTCACCTGTCTTCTAAAGTGTCTTTTACTCATTTTATGTCACTTTTTACTCACCTGAATTAATTTTTGCACACGCGCACCGAATATCGAATACAATAGTTATGTGTGATAGACTCATCGAAAATCAGCTTTTCGATTATTTTTGAGAATGAGTGAAAGTCACCCTTGTATTCCTTTATATGTTTGAGCGATATGGACATCATGTTTTCTTACAAACTGTGTTATACTTCCCAAATCTATGAAATTTCTTTAATTAAAGCAAAAATATGTTACAAAATAATAAAATAGCCAAAAAGCACAACTGTTCTATCGGTGCCAAAATAAATGCACATATCTAGCCTTCTCTCTGTTTCTTCTTCTTTTTTTATTTGTATCAACTCACCCCCGCTGCATTACAAACAAACTAGTACAAAACTGGTGCAAGCCATACTAGTTGGTGAACCTGCCATTTTAGGCAATTGGTTCAGTTTTCACTGCAGGGAAGTTTTCATTCGGAAATCAAAGGGAGACAAGCGATGAGACAGAAAACACGAAATTTTGTGAATGTATTTCTATACGTGTATACATGAGCACTTCTACACATAAACAACTGTCAAACTGCTCCAGGGGCGGTTGAAGAAAAAGGTACTATTTTCAGTTAATTTCCACAAATTTTTATTTTTTTTTCAGTCAATTTTTTTCCCGCCTGAACGCACCTGACTTTTTGACACTTTTGACATATGTCAAGGTACATTCGTTTATACGCTTAATACGCTTAATATGAGCGAGAGCTCATATTTCACTATTGCTGTACTGTGATGTTGGCGAATGTACCCTGAGCTTACTGCCAATTGTTCAGTTCACATCACCACTTGAGTATTGATTTAAACTACAAATCAAACAATTACATACATACATATGCAAAATTTCTTACGTGCGGCAGTTCCCTTGCCGCTCGTCGCCGTGTACTTTCGAGGGAACTATAAAGCGGCCCATACACGATACAAACTGGTCGTGCGACCGGTCATGTGACCGGTCGTGCGAAAGGTTGGTCGTTAGGACACACACGTTGCGATTTCCGACACAACTCGTTCGCCCAACTTCATTTTTCTCATAAATTTTGTTGAGTGCAGACGAAATGACAAGCAAAATAATTGCGCTTCTGATCATCAATGAAATTATAGAAGAGGAAAAGAGCAGTGGAAATACAAAATTCAAACGCAGTGTTTTCTTAAACGCAGTGTCCGTGGAAATATTCTGCAATTCATCGTCCGAATTTTCATTTTGGTGAATTTTTTTTCATTCATCTTCACGCCCTCAATAGTACCAATGAGATCAATTTTTTTATAGGCTGTCCAAAGTTTTTCATGTGTGGTATGATGAAAACTTTTATTTTTGTATTTTCCACATTTGCTGTTTCATAGTTCCGGCAAATTTCGATAAGCTTCGATAAAATTGCTCCAGTTTTCGTTGCGCTCGTCCATTTCGTTCGCAACGCACAAAAGCTGAAACACGAATGAACTCCGAAAATGGCACGAAATTGTACAACATACCCATACAAGTTAGCACAGGCATCCCCCGATAATGCTGACACTGTAGAAACCATCTTCAGTGCCACCACATAGCGTGGGACAGACAGCAACTCAGCAAATCTAAGCTTTGTCCCAGCTGCACCAGCTGCGGCAGTCCCGTAACAAGACACCGTACGTGACTAAACCAAAATTATCTTTCTCCCACACGAGCTTCAGTCCGTACCCCAGCTGCGCTAACAACGGCAGCAACGGTATCTCGCATTCCGACATCAGCGCACTACAGTAACAACAACAGCACCAAGAGATATTCACATTCTCGCAGCAACAGCAGAAGCACCCTCATACTCCACCGAGCAGCGCAGCGAGTGCCAAGATCAGGGTAGCTTAAAACTAGAGTTAGAAAACTAGAGTTAGTTGCGAAATTTGTGTTTTATTGGTACATAGTACCTAATATCATAATTGGTGCATAGTACCTAATATCATAATTGGTACATAGTACCGACCATCATAACTAGCGCCCAACATTTCGATCCCACCCGCAACGCAACTAAATAAATGGAATATTTAACACACTAAGTTTAAAATCACTGTGGAGGAAAATTTGGAAGTGTAAAAACTGAAGTGAAAATCAAAAGGTTCGAAAAGCAGAAAGAAAGCCGTAGATGGTCAATAGTAAGAAGCAATACAGTTAACAATTAAGAATTAATCAACGAGGGAAAATTAAAAATTAATCAACGAGGCCAAACTAAAAAGAAAAAACCATCGAGGGAAAATGCAGCCAAAAGAGCGACCCCATCAGGAAATTTTGAGGAAAAATATCAGCGGAATAACAATGCTGTAGGTAACCAATAGTAGAGTAAGGAGGTGAATTGAAGGAAAATTATCAAGTTGAAATTTGTGAAGAAAATATAAAAGCGAAAAGTTGAACATACAGAAAAGGAAGAAAAAGTGAACATATGAGAAGAAGTAAAAATACAAAATAAAATTCTAAAAAATAAAATAGTTTATTTAAAAGGTTATTATTATTTTTTTAAACTTAACTTCATAAACTTTGTTGTATAACATAAGGTGTAAAATGAGTGAAGACCTACTAAGGACGATAGTAACGACGGCAGCTGCAGTAGCAGCAGAGAGGGTAAGGGCTCACTTTGAGCAGACAGTTAATAATTTTACGGACAGACTTAGGGCACTGGAAGCACCATCTCAAGTGCAAGAGTACCAACCTATTTCTATAAACGAAGGGGTGTCTTGCGAGGAATCTTTAGAAATTGTGAAATCCTTACCCGAGTTCAGTGGGGACGAATCAAAGTATGTGTCATGGCGGCAGGCGGCTTTTGCTGCCTATACCCTGTTCCAACCGTATGAAGGTAGTTCGAGACACTACCAGGCGGTTGCCATCATTCGAAACAAAATTACGGGTCGAGCTGATGCCATGTTATCGTCATTTAATACTGTGCTGAATTTTCAAGCGATAATGGCAAGACTGGATTTCACCTTTGCAGACAAACGTCCGCTCCACTTGATAGAACAAGCGCTATCAACATTGAGACAGGGGCGTTTAAGCGTAGTTAAATTTTGCGAAGAGGTTGAAAAGAAACTGACATTAATAGTGAACAAGGTAATCATGACACACGAAGGGAATAGCGTGTTAATAGCTTCACTAAATGATAAATATCGGAGCGATGCACTTCGCGTATTTATTTTTGACTTGAATAAGCCATTATGCGATATCTTGTTCTCTTCGAAACCAAGTAACTTACCTAATGCATTGGCATTAGCACAGGAACTTGTTGCGAATAATGCCCGATATACATTCGCTAACGCCTTCCAGAACTATCGCTATGAACCCAAACAATCGGCTTACTCCCCTCATTACCAGGCAGTACCCAATAATTCATATCGAAATACAAATAGATTCCAAAGCCCGGTTCCCATGGAAATTGACCCAAGCACTGCACGCTTTATTACTAACAGACCAAATATGAACTCTAATAGGAATTGGAACTATAATATGAACCCTCAGCTTACTAGCCAACAACATTCCCAACGAAGGCCGAACTTCCCAAACAACACAGAAAAAAGACAAGCTGATTGTGCACAACAGGTGCCCTACAAACAACAACGAATAAACCACATTGAATCGGACGAGTGTAATTTTTTAGACTCGGGTCGCAGTTGCCATATGTAAAAAAATATTTAAATGGTCAACTGCTTAGGTTTCTTCTCGATAGGGGTACATCTAAGAATTATATTAAGAACAAGTTAAAAAGTTAGAGCACCCATTCACATTAAGGACGGTAAACAGTAAATTGATCATGAATCATAAATGTCTGGTGAATGTGTTCAGCGAATACTCTTACTTTTATATCTTACCCGAACTTAGATCATTCGATGGCATAATAGGATATGATTTTATTAAGCAGATAGAAGGAATTATCGACGCAAGAAATGAATTATTCATATCTAAGAGTGGCATAGAACCACTTAAATTTAAAAGTTGTACCGAGGTTAGTCAGTTAGAGTTAGAGCACAGCTTATTTTTTTTTTCCTTTGTCGGAACGATCTAGCAAGCGCAGCACTCAGACAATTATACGTCCATTGTACTACGACTTGTTGTTCCCTGTGAATATGCTTTAAATCTACCCGACTTCCGAAGAAACAGTGGCTTTGATGGCCGCAGATGGGAGTGGCAGAACAGGCTCAGGGCCGACAAAAGCAGCCTCAGCCTGCTTTAAATCTACCCGACTTCCGCAGAAACCTTGATAGATCCTGGGGAGCCAAGGTGGTCGCTTCTTAGCACATCAGTGCCAAACGTCTCAAACCTGAAACGAGCGAACGCGGGGCAGAGACACAGGAAGTGTTCCGCCGTCTCAACGTCCTCCCCACAGGCAGGACATAGGGCACTGTCAGATATGCCTACCATTTCCATGTGCTTTGCCCATAGAAAATGGCCCGTCATTAACCCGACCATCTGCCTGCAGTCCCCTCTGCCTAGTGACAGAAGAAACTGTGAGCATCTGTCGGATATGGCGGGAAGCATAAGTTTCGTCCACCTGCAGCCGCTCTCAGCCTGCCATGCTCGCTCCTGGATCATAGTGACCCATTCGTTAACAGTGGCTTTGATGGCCGCAGATGGGAGTGGCAGAACAGGCTCAGGGCCGACAAAAGCAGCCTCAGCCTGCTTTAAATCTACCCGACTTCCGAAGAAACCTTGATAGATCCTGGGGTGCCAAGGAGCCAAGGTGGTCGCTTCTTAGCACATCAGTGTCAAACGTCACAAACCTGATACGAGCGAACGCGGGGCAGAGACACAGGAAGTGTTCCGCCGTCTCAACGTCCTCCCCACAGGCAGGACATAGGGTTGCTTATCTATTTTGAACAGTCCCTTTTACGACGCACCCAAACATCTCTTATCAGTTGATTTACGACTGTTTGGATGGTTTACAATATCGGGACTGTTTGGGAGTTTTTATGTTTCCCAGTTTATCTTAAGGTTTCGGTTGGGCACTGGCAATGTCGAGAGTCTGCTCTTATCGCTGGACATTGCCTGTGACGTAACTAGCGCGGCATCTGCGCATCCAGCAGATAGTGGGGTGTGGCGGTGGTAATGCACTTCGGCCGCATCACACTTTATGACCTTGCGCAAAGTGTTGGTGGGATGCATTTCGGCTGCTTGCACTTATAATCCCAACCATGGTGTTGTTGTGCTGTGCAGCTGCGGAAGTCTTTGCCGTTCTGGCTGCTGCATTCCACCAACCACGTAAAGGTCACCCCAATGTACCAAATTTTGTCGCATTTCTGCAAAGAAGTGGGGTGATCCGCTGGAAGCTGGGCGATCAGGCGATTATGCGCTGTCGCAGCCAAATTTGCCTTTATAAGCGGCCGCCGCAGTAAGATCAGGATGAGTAGTGGCAGATCATTAAGTCGATGAGGAGTAATTAGCCTCAGGAGTTTGGCGCGTGGAGTGGTGGTCAACAAATTGACCTGTGGCGGTTCGTCGGCGGCCTCAGAAATTGGACTTGCCAGTTCGCGCGGCCCAATAGTGGCATAAGACGGCTGTGCAGTCAAAATTGAAAGTGAAAAAGTGCGCAGACATGGTGGTAAAATCAATGGCCTAATGTGCGCGACCAGATATTCAGTGCCAATTCCGTGAAGACATTTAGTTTATTAAAAACTCGCACGACAAAATTTCTTTTAAATCAACTATGGTTCTAAAAGTTAACTTTTAAATTGTGTGTGCTAAAAACTATTGCGAAGTATGCCACCTAAAATTCGACCCGCAAAACAGCCCAAAAATCTCAAATCCGGCCCAAAGTGCAAAAAAATGCCGTGTTAACGAAACTAAGAATAATTGTGCCAGCTAAAAACTCCTTAAAACTACGCCAAGTTGCTATTTCTATTCTAAAACCCTAAAAATTAAGTCGACGAAATTACGAGTATTATTGCTGCTGCCCGGAAATACTGCCGTGAATGCCGAGAATGAGGGTTTCCAGTCATCGTTGGAGTCCGTAGAAGCTGCGCAAATCATGCCAAGATGTTCGAAGTGTTGCGGAATATTTTATTTTCTAATAAAAACTAATTAAAATTTGTTTGTAATATGTGCGTAATATTTCTTATTTTTTTTTAATTAAAATTGCTTATATCTAGCGTATAGGGGAGAAAAAAAATGAAAATTGGGTCTTAAAGGTTAGTTTTACTCACTATTTTATTTTTTAAAATGGTTTTTATATGTAATTAAAAATTATAACTAAAAACATGAATTTATCTTATGTAAAATTACGTTAACAAAAAAAAAAGAACTTTTGCAAAAGGAAAAAAGGGAAGAAGAAAATAATGTTTTTTTAAAAGCGAATAAAAAAAATATATGTATATAAAATAAATTAATTTGGTTATATCGGGGAAAACACACGTACACCTTAACCCATTAAGCCCTGAGCGTTGCGTTTGCGCAACGTTTGGGAATTTCGCTATATTAAGTAATTCATAAAGACAAAAGACTTGAAAATGGGTAGAATTGGATTAGAATTGGTCGTTTTAGATTCTGCCATACTCGAATTTCAAAATTATTTAAATATTCATACGTTTTTTTCGATCCAAAGTCAAAGGTTTTTTTTGGGGAATTTTTGAAATTCAATCAAAAATACTTATTCTTCAAACCTATCAAAATCCCTTAGTGGGCTGCATTTTGCAATGCTAAACTATTTAAAAATAAGTTTTGAACATTTTTTTTTTTATTTTTTAAACAAAAAATATGCTTTACGTTTTGTGTTGCGCGAATGCAACGTTGGGCCTAAACACTGCCAATTTTCATACAACGCAACGCGTGAAAATGTCAAAATCCAAGCAGCGGATATTTTATTGGCACATTTTATTTTCCGCAAATGTTTGATTTTGTTTATTTGTGTAATGTTTGCGAAAAACATGACAAAAAAAAAAACATGATATGAATGTTTTGCTTGATTTTTTTTCTTGATTAGGTCATTTAATAAGATTGTGTAAAATTTTATGGAAATCGCACAAGCCTTTCTGGGGTCAGGTTTTAATGGGTTAATACATTTTCTTTCCGCAAAAATAGCAACATGTTCCTGGAAAACGCGCATCATGTCGCTGGGCCCAACGCATCGATGGAGCGAGAAAAACCGTGAGTGAACCAATAAAACTTTAATATATTTATATATATATGGGTTTTCGTGCGTTTATTTGCAAAAAAGAGAAAAGAAAAAGGGATAATGTTTAAAAAAATAAAAATAAAAGTTGCGAAAAATTATGAAAATTAGTTCAAATAAGAAAAAAAAAATTTTTGAGAAATAAAAAAGATTTTTTTTTAAAGGTATGATTGGAAAATTTATTAAATTGGAAGGGAAAATTTGAGACAGAAAAAGTATAGTTTTATTTGATTTTGAAAGTTTTTTTGTCGCTGGAATTTTTGTATCTTTTAATTAAATATATTAAATATGTTTTAAATATATTAACCCTTTACACGGTACAGTTGCATATCTGCAACCAACCGTAAAATTGCCCGTAATTTCGGAAGTAATTATCAAATCTACTCTTTTTTGCTATATTACAACTATGCAAGGTTCCTTTTTTGAAATACTGGAAATACTGAAATACATTAATTGCTTTAAAAATTTTCATTTAAAACTAAACATATTAAAATAAAAAAACAAGTTTTAATGCTTTTTGCTTTTTTGGTTTTTAATGTTTTTTACAAAAAAACCTTACAAAATAAAATAATATTAAAAAAGAAAAAAATACGTGTTTTTTTAAATTTAGGTTTATATCTAAAAAACAACATTTGATGAAAAAATTCGCTGTTGCCGTGTAAAGGGTTAAAATGTTTCAAAAAGAAATGTTATGTTCTAAACAATGGTTAGAAGTTTTGTTGCTATTTTTTTTATATATATAAATTTAACAACTAAAACTATGCCTAAATTTACAAATATTAATTGAAATGAAAGATAGTTTGAAAATTAAATTACGAATTTTGATTTTGAATTAGGTTAAGAATTTGATTGTATTAGGTTAAGATTATGAAATAAAAATTTGTCAGTATGATTGCTTAAGCTAAAATAATGTTTGGTCTGTCACTGAAGTGGGGTAAGGAGGGTTGATTTTTCCATTGGGTTTCCGAATTCCATCTTAGGAAACAAAGGTAGGGCGGGTTAAGAGCATCCCATTGAATTTGGCGATGCTGAGGAATTGAAACAACAGCAGCAATGGTACTTGCTACCATGTCCGTCCGTTATGTCAGGAGTTAAAGCGTGTGCATAAATTAATTGTATGTTAGGGTATGTGTGTATGTATATTTTGTTATGATTTTCCGGTATACAAGAAACCTATGCTGACCGGTTGTAGGCTGCTAGGTCGTCGTTGCAGAGTTTGCTGGAGTAGCTCCAAATGGCTGTAGGTGAGGCGGTATGGCTACTGAGCGGACTTGTTGGAGTTGAACCCACGCCAGCTGAAGCTACGGGATAACCAAAGCCAGATGCACGCGTACAACAAAATCCGCTGCCCCCGTAGACATACTCGTGCTCACCGACCGACGGCAGGGTGCCTGCACGCATGCAACAGGAGGACGGCTAGGGGCAGATCACAAGGACTGTGGAGGTGCAGCGGCAGCAGAAGCAAAAGGCCAGATATACATGCCGATCTACGTATATACACTTGACAGGTGGGGCCGCTACAACGTGGAACAGACAGAAATACATACCTCACACATATACACATAACAGAAAATGGCGCCCAACGTGGGGCATGCCACATGTAGGTAAACACACATGCATTCATAACAGAATTGGCGCCCAACGTGGGGCATGCCACATGTACGTATATACACTTAACAGGTGGGGCCGCTACAACGTGGAACAGACAGAAATACATAACTCGCACATACTCATAACACCATTTATTTCTGAAATATTCATTTTTCGGAAATTTAAAAAGCCGAACTTTAAGGGACCCGAAATCATTCCTATAGCTCCTTTGACAGGAAAAAATAGCGCATTTCTTGTTATTTTTACGCTTTTTGTCGCAATTACTTATATTCATGATAAAAACTTGATGACGTTAATACGAGTAAAATCAAGTCAAGTTTCAAAAAAAGGGTCGTCAACAAAATTTTTTGGGGATTCAACCACGTCAGACTTAGTTAAAAATTTTTCAATTTAAACAAATTGTTTGGGGATTCAACCACGTCAGAATTCGTTTAAATTTTTCAATTTAGACAAATTTTTTGGGGATTTTTTGGGAATTTCATTTGGATTCATCCACGTCAAAATGTTTTCAAATCAGTTAACGCAAGGCATACGAAAACACGCAACCAGACAGCGCAACGATTAGAATCATTAGATTGATAATGAGCTGTTCTCAGCAAATTTGTTGAAGCGAAAGCGATCGTCAACGAAAATAAGTATACATACATATTGTAACGATAAGACAGTCTGTCGCTGTGCAAAGCAACCCTGTCGCTACGCGCCGTGCCATAATTCAACCTGGCAATGATGACCGCGATAATGGAAACTTTTAGTCCAACCTGGCAATGATGGCCGCGATAATGGGAACTTTTAGTCCAACCTGGCAATGATGGTCGCGATCATCATGGAAACCTTTAGTCCACTCTGGAATGTGCGAGAACGATCTGTGCGATGGCCGGACAGGTATAAAAGGCAGCCGGGTGCGGCGCAGCGAGTCAGTCTGATTTTGACTAGTGAAGGTGCCACACGGAGTAATTGAGCGAATAATTAAGTGTAAAGACAGTAAAGTGTAAACCTGTGAAATAAAGTGATTGTTGGTTTATTTTATTGACTGCGGTTGAGGAACTAAGTGTGTTTTATTTTCAAATTACGCAATCCAGAGATACGTACTAGCCCACTAGAACTAGCATTCGTAACATTTGGTGTCAGAAGTGGGATTGTGCTACTGAAAATAAACAAAAAAAAAATAATAATAAAAATAAAATTATAAAAACGCAGACCTGGTCAAACTCGAGCTGCTGAAGGTGGACCAGCTGAAGAAGGAGCTGGCTGCCTGGAATTTGCCGACTGCTGGCGGAAAGGTGGAGTTGCAGCTGCGCTTGCAAGAGGCGTGTGAATCACGAGGCATCGATTGGACTGCGCACGAGTTCGGGACGCAGGAGCTAGAGGCGTCGGCCAAGGTGGAGGAATCGCCTGCTGGTGCTGCGTCGCTGCAAAGTACGGCTGCAGCGGCTGCGCCACCACAAGCAATGGACATAAGCCAGCTAATAGTTGCAATGAGAGGCATGTTTCAGGAAACTTCTGCCAAAAATGGGGAATGTCAGTCGGGAAAATCGTGAAATGTCGGCGCAGATGGCAGCGAAAATGGAAACTGCGAATCAAGAGATGGCAGCGAAGCTGCAAACTACGAATCTCGAAATTTCGGCAAAAGTCGAGACTGCAAATCGAGAAATGGCGGGAAATTCTGCGCGCATAGAGCAGAAGGTGGAGGAAATTTCCGATAGGCTGAACGTGAAAGTTGAGCATCTCAACTTGAGTTTGTTGAGCAAACTGACGAAAAAGAGCCAAGCTTTCGAGTGGAACGAGGAGCAGGAACAGGCTTTTGCACGTCTGAAGGAAAAACTGTGCAGTGCTCCAATTCTGGCCTTCCCCGTGCCTGGGGAGATGTTTGTGCTGGATACAGATGCAAGCGGGAATAGTATTGGCGGTGTGCTATCACAGATAGTAGACGGCCAGGAACAAGTGATAGCGTACTACAGTAGGGTTCTATCGAAACCGGAACGCAACTACTGTGTGACACGGAGAGAACTGCTGGCGGTATTGGACTGCGTAAAACACTTCCACAAATATCTGTATGGACAAAGGTTTCGCCTGCGCACAGATCATGCGGCATTGAGATGGCTCCTGAACTTTAAGGATCCTGAAGGCCAATTCGCGCGGTGGATCGAGCGACTGCAGAGCTACGACTACACGATAGAGCATCGCAAGGGCAGTAGCCATGGAAATGCCGATGCCTTGTCACGCCGTCCGTGCAAAGTCGAATGCAGGCAGTGCTCGCGAGCCGAAAGCAAAGAACAGATAGTGGACGTCCGGTTGGTGAGCGTTATGCCAGAGGAAGAGTGGTCTGCGGAGAGGCTACAAAAGGACCAGCGTGAGGATGCGGATCTTGCAAAAATCGTCGAAGGCAAAGAGCAAGGCGCACGTCCAGACTGGCAGGAGATGGCCGGTGAAAGCCCGATCGCTAAGGCTTACTGGAAGGCACAGTGGAAAAGTCTGCGGCTGAAAGAAGGATGCCTGTATCGCGAATGGGAGAGCGCGGATGGTCGGACCAGCAACTCCCTAATGGTAGTGCCGAAATGCAGAATCAACGAGGTCATCGAGGCATACCATAACGACTCCAGTGGAGGGCACCTGGGCATCACCAAAACCGTCGCCAAAATAAAAAGACGATTCTACTGGGTAGGATGTCAGGAGTCTGTAGCCGAGTGGATTAAGAGCTGCGACCGATGTTCAGCCGCGAAAGGGCCGACAAGAAGATCTCGAGGCCGCATGCAGCAGTACAACGTGGGAGCGCCCTTCGAACGGATTGCTATGGACGTCGCCGGCCCATTCCCAACTAGCACTCAAGGCAACAAATATGTGCTGGTGGTAATGGATTACTTCAGCAAATGGCCCGAAGTGTACCCTATTCCTAACCAGGAGGCCACTACGATCTCGGAAAAGCTGGTAAACAACTGGGTAGCCAGGTTCGGAGTTCCGTTGGAGTTGCACTCGGATCAAGGCCGGAATTTCGAGTCTGCGGTATTCAAGGAAGTGTGTGAGCTGCTGGGAATAAAGAAAACGCGTACCACTCCTTTGCACCCACAGTCCGACGGCATGGTGGAACGCTTTAACCGGACACTGGAGGAATACCTGCGGAAAGTGGTAGGCAGGAATCAAAAGGATTGGGACACGCATATCCCCTTGTTCCTAATGGCGTATAGGTCAGCCCCGCACGACACGACATCACTCACTCCAGCCCGAGCAGTGTTCGGCACAGAGTTGTGGTTACCCGCTGACTTGAAGTTCGGGGTAGTCAGCACGACGGGAGGCGCTAAGACGGACTACGTGGTCAATAAGCGGGCGGAACTGGAGGAAATTCACCAGTTTATAAGGAGCCGCACCAAACTGGTCAGCGATAAGGCGAAAGCCAGATATGATCTACGGGCCAACTCAGCAGGGTTCCAAGAAGGCGATCTGGTAATGCTCTACAACCCACAGCGGAGGAAAGGTTTGTCTCCGAAACTTCAAGCGTCATGGGAAGGACCTTACGAAGTCGTGACTAGGATTAACGACGTGGTATACAGGATTCAACGATGCAGCAAAAACACGCTAAGCTGAAGGTAGTCCATTTGGAGCGCCTGGCGCCTTATCACAGCGGAACCTCGGCACTTGTTCGGGACGAACAAGTCTAAGTGGTGGGCAGTGTAACGATAAGACAGTCTGTCGCTGTGCAAAGCAACCCTGTCGCTACGCGCCGTGCCATAATTCAACCTGGCAATGATGACCGCGATAATGGAAACTTTTAGTCCAACCTGGCAATGATGGCCGCGATAATGGGAACTTTTAGTCCAACCTGGCAATGATGGTCGCGATCATCATGGAAACCTTTAGTCCACTCTGGAATGTGCGAGAACGATCTGCGCGATGGCCGGACAGGTATAAAAGGCAGCCGGGTGCGGCGCAGCGAGTCAGTCTGATTTTGACTAGTGAAGGTGCCACACGGAGTAATTGAGCGAATAATTAAGTGTAAAGACAGTAAAGTGTAAACCTGTGAAATAAAGTTATTGTTGGTTTATTTTATTGACTGCGGTTGAGGAACTAAGTGTGTTTTATTTTCAAATTACGCAATCCAGAGATACGTACTAGCCCACTAGAACTAGCATTCGTAACAATATAATAAGTATATAGTACACACAAAAAATGAGCGCGAACAAGTGAAATTTTTTTTGCTTTTGTTGGCTTTTTTGGTGGTTGATTATTTCATTGCGTATGAAGTCAGCGCACACAATTTTGCGAATATTTTCGAATAGCCGAAGTGCGTATGGGACCTGCCATGGCACAATAATAGAATGAGCGTGTAAACGCAAGAAATGCGTGTCGTCCATATATGTAATACTTCTATATTGGCAGCAACCTATCTTCACAATAACCCTGCAGGAAAAATGACTAGTTTGCTACTAGTTTACAACTGGTGCATTTTGCACCAGCACTAGTCCGCGCTCAATCCCATTTCAATGCTACGAACTGTCGATTTTAACATTGACATGTCCTACGCTGTGGCAATTGCCACACCGTGCATTACATTACAACTAGCTTTAAACTAGTGCAACATGCATCAGTTTAAACCTAGTTTCGTATGCGCTAGGTTTTAGTTAAAATCTCACGCACTAGCTGATATTTTTTGAAATAAATATGAAAAAATAATGTAATAAAAAAGTGTTATTTATGTTGATGAGTTTTTATAAAATAACAATAATTTAAATACATTTTTTAAATTTAATTTACATTTTTTTCTTCTGCAACTGTAACGCTTTCCGCAGCAGCTGCTCTGGCGGTTTAAGGGCGGCAATATTAGAAATTGCATCTCTAAGAAAAAATGGTAACAGTATAGCAAGTCTTTTATTCTTTATTAATTATTATTAATTAATTCCTAAAAGCGCGTAGTAAAAGTTTTTGTGACTCGTCTGAAATTAAAGTGCCTGAGTTTTTGCCATAAACTAAGATATCAATAATTTTTTTTTTCCTATTTGAGTACACTTCGAGCAACCATGTGCTGAATCATGACCAGGAATGCCACAAATGAACGTTTTCGCAGGAGCATCACACACTATCGATCTAATCTCTACTCTTATTGTGTTTCCTGATATGTCCAAAACTGTTTGGCCATGAAAAATGTGTCCTATTTTCCGTAACTGATTCCCTATTCCTATATTCCTTCCCTGGCGGAAGAGGGCAAATAACAACCTTTTTTCCTTTTGTTTAAAATCGTTCCTACACTTCGCGGTACATCCATATTTTCTTCGCGCAAAATTGTCCAAGCTCTTCGAAACACTTACGGGAGGGCCTATTCCTAATATACCAAGCTGCTATATTTTCCTTAAAAGTCTGTGCCTGCACTTCTCCTGAGCTTTCTAAAAAACGCGCCCCACCGGTCAGCGCAGCACCTGCCTGTACAGCGCCGGTCACCTGCCGGCACTTCTTCCACAAAACAAACTTCCTGCATAAATACCTCCTTATTTTTACTTCCTATCCCTAGTCTACTTACAAGAGACTCTTTTTCACTTTTCACCTGTCTTCTAAAGTGTCTTTTACTCATTTTATGTCACTTTTTACTCACCTGAATTAATTTTTGCACACGCGCACCGAATATCGAATACAATAGTTATGTGTGATAGACTCATCGAAAATCAGCTTTTCGATTATTTTTGAGAATGAGTGAAAGTCACCCTTGTATTCCTTTATATGTTTGAGCGATATGGACATCATGTTTTCTTACAAACTGTGTTATACTTCCCAAATCTATGAAATTTCTTTAATTAAAGCAAAAATATGTTACAAAATAATAAAATAGCCAAAAAGCACAACTGTTCTATCGGTGCCAAAATAAATGCACATATCTAGCCTTCTCTCTGTTTCTTCTTCTTTTTTTATTTGTATCAACTCACCCCCGCTGCATTACAAACAAACTAGTACAAAACTGGTGCAAGCCATACTAGTTGGTGAACCTGCCATTTTAGGCAATTGGTTCAGTTTTCACTGCAGGGAAGTTTTCATTCGGAAATCAAAGGGAGACAAGCGATGAGACAGAAAACACGAAATTTTGTGAATGTATTTCTATACGTGTATACATGAGCACTTCTACACATAAACAACTGTCAAACTGCTCCAGGGGCGGTTGAAGAAAAAGGTACTATTTTCAGTTAATTTCCACAAATTTTTATTTTTTTTTCAGTCAATTTTTTTCCCGCCTGAACGCACCTGACTTTTTGACACTTTTGACATATGTCAAGGTACATTCGTTTATACGCTTAATACGCTTAATATGAGCGAGAGCTCATATTTCACTATTGCTGTACTGTGATGTTGGCGAATGTACCCTGAGCTTACTGCCAATTGTTCAGTTCACATCACCACTTGAGTATTGATTTAAACTACAAATCAAACAATTACATACATACATATGCAAAATTTCTTACGTGCGGCAGTTCCCTTGCCGCTCGTCGCCGTGTACTTTCGAGGGAACTATAAAGCGGCCCATACACGATACAAACTGGTCGTGCGACCGGTCATGTGACCGGTCGTGCGAAAGGTTGGTCGTTAGGACACACACGTTGCGATTTCCGACACAACTCGTTCGCCCAACTTCATTTTTCTCATAAATTTTGTTGAGTGCAGACGAAATGACAAGCAAAATAATTGCGCTTCTGATCATCAATGAAATTATAGAAGAGGAAAAGAGCAGTGGAAATACAAAATTCAAACGCAGTGTTTTCTTAAACGCAGTGTCCGTGGAAATATTCTGCAATTCATCGTCCGAATTTTCATTTTGGTGAATTTTTTTTCATTCATCTTCACGCCCTCAATAGTACCAATGAGATCAATTTTTTTATAGGCTGTCCAAAGTTTTTCATGTGTGGTATGATGAAAACTTTTATTTTTGTATTTTCCACATTTGCTGTTTCATAGTTCCGGCAAATTTCGATAAGCTTCGATAAAATTGCTCCAGTTTTCGTTGCGCTCGTCCATTTCGTTCGCAACGCACAAAAGCTGAAACACGAATGAACTCCGAAAATGGCACGAAATTGTACAACATACCCATACAAGTTAGCACAGGCATCCCCCGATAATGCTGACACTGTAGAAACCATCTTCAGTGCCACCACATAGCGTGGGACAGACAGCAACTCAGCAAATCTAAGCTTTGTCCCAGCTGCACCAGCTGCGGCAGTCCCGTAACAAGACACCGTACGTGACTAAACCGAAATTATCTTTCTCCCACACGAGCTTCAGTCCGTACCCCAGCTGCGCTAACAACGGCAGCAACGGTATCTCGCATTCCGACATCAGCGCACTGCAGTAACAACAACAGCACCAAGAGATATTCACATTCTCGCAGCAACAGCAGAAGCACCCTCATACTCCACCGAGCAGCGCAGCGAGTGCCAAGATCAGGGTAGCTTAAAACTAGAGTTAGAAAACTAGAGTTAGTTGCGAAATTTGTGTTTTATTGGTACATAGTACCTAATATCATAATTGGTGCATAGTACCTAATATCATAATTGGTACATAGTACCGACCATCATAACTAGCGCCCAACATTTCGATCCCACCCGCAACGCAACTAAATAAAGGGAATATTTAACACACTAAGTTTAAAATCACTGTGGAGGAAAATTTAATTTAAATGTAAAAACTGAAGTGAAAATCAAAAGGTTCGAAAAGCAGAAAGAAAGCCGTAGATGGTCAATAGTAAGAAGCAATACAGTTAACAATTAAGAATTAATCAACGAGGGAAAATTAAAAATTAATCAACGAGGCCAAACTAAAAAGAAAAAACCATCGAGGGAAAATGCAGCCTCAGGCTTTTTCCTCTCTTGCCTTTGTTAAACGGCATAGTGTGGGTTTCAAGGATCCATATACGCGAAAATTGCTCTTTAATGCGTTCGTAAGATCGAAATTGGAATATGGGTCTTTTATTTGGAACCCACACTACGATGTACATATCTATCGCCTTGAGCGGGTTCAGCGTAAATTTGTTAAGTTTGCTCTTAACTCTCTTAACTTCGATCTTCCACTTCCCCCCTATATTTCGCGATGTAAATTAATAAATTTGCAGTCACTCGAGTTGCGCAGAAGAATTTCGGCCCTCTCTTTTATATTTGATATTGTTTCTGGATTTATCGATTGCCCTGATTTGCTTGGTCTAATAAACTTCCATGTCCCAGCTAAGTCGCTGCGGCGACATCAAATATTTTGGACTGAGGGTCATAAAGTTAATTATGCACTGAATGAGCCAATCAATAGAGCGCTTTTGGATTTTAATTTGCTCTGTGTTAATCATCATTTTGATTTTAGCATAAGTAGAGCTCAATTTAAATTATTTCTTTGTAAAATTTTTAACTAGTTTTAAGTTATTTTAATTTATTGTTTCATAGTCTGTAAGGTTGCGTAAACATTAGACTGAATAAACAAATTGAAATTGAAATTGAAATTGAAAAGAGCGACCCCATCAGGAAATTTTGAGGAAAAATATCAGCGGAATAACAATGCTGTAGGTAACCAATAGTAGAGTAAGGAGGTGAATTGAAGGAAAATTATCAAGTTGAAATTTGTGAAGAAAATATAAAAGCGAAAAGTTGAACATACAGAAAAGGAAGAAAAAGTGAACATATGAGAAGAAGTAAAAATACAAAATAAAATTCTAAAAAATAAAATAGTTTATTTAAAAGGTTATTATTATTTTTTTAAACTTAACTTCATAAACTTTGTTGTATAACATAAGGTGTAAAATGAGTGAAGACCTACTAAGGACGATAGTAACGACGGCAGCTGCAGTAGCAGCAGAGAGGGTAAGGGCTCACTTTGAGCAGACAGTTAATAATTTTACGGACAGACTTAGGGCACTGGAAGCACCATCTCAAGTGCAAGAGTACCAACCTATTTCTATAAACGAAGGGGTGTCTTGCGAGGAATCTTTAGAAATTGTGAAATCCTTACCCGAGTTCAGTGGGGACGAATCAAAGTATGTGTCATGGCGGCAGGCGGCTTTTGCTGCCTATACCCTGTTCCAACCGTATGAAGGTAGTTCGAGACACTACCAGGCGGTTGCCATCATTCGAAACAAAATTACGGGTCGAGCTGATGCCATGTTATCGTCATTTAATACTGTGCTGAATTTTCAAGCGATAATGGCAAGACTGGATTTCACCTTTGCAGACAAACGTCCGCTCCACTTGATAGAACAAGAGCTATCAACATTGAGACAGGGGCGTTTAAGCGTAGTTAAATTTTACGAAGAGGTTGAAAAGAAACTGACATTAATAGTGAACAAGGTAATCATGACACACGAAGGGAATAGCGTGTTAATAGCTTCACTAAATGATAAATATCGGAGCGATGCACTTCGCGTATTTATTTTTGACTTGAATAAGCCATTATGCGATATCTTGTTCTCTTCGAAACCAAGTAACTTACCTAATGCATTGGCATTAGCACAGGAACTTGTTGCGAATAATGCCCGATATACATTCGCTAACGCCTTCCAGAACTATCGCTATGAACCCAAACAATCGGCTTACTCCCCTCATTACCAGGCAGTACCCAATAATTCATATCGAAATACAAATAGATTCCAAAGCCCGGTTCCCATGGAAATTGACCCAAGCACTGCACGCTTTATTACTAACAGACCAAATATGAACTCTAATAGGAATTGGAACTATAATATGAACCCTCAGCTTACTAGCCAACAACATTCCCAACGAAGGCCGAACTTCCCAAACAACACAGAAAAAAGACAAGCTGATTGTGCACAACAGGTGCCCTACAAACAACAACGAATAAACCACATTGAATCGGACGAGTGTAATTTTTTAGACTCGGGTCGCAGTTGCCATATGTAAAAAAATATTTAAATGGTCAACTGCTTAGGTTTCTTCTCGATAGGGGTACATCTAAGAATTATATTAAGAACAAGTTAAAAAGTTAGAGCACCCATTCACATTAAGGACGGTAAACAGTAAATTGATCATGAATCATAAATGTCTGGTGAATGTGTTCAGCGAATACTCTTACTTTTATATCTTACCCGAACTTAGATCATTCGATGGCATAATAGGATATGATTTTATTAAGCAGATAGAAGGAATTATCGACGCAAGAAATGAATTATTCATATCTAAGAGTGGCATAGAACCACTTAAATTTAAAAGTTGTACCGAGGTTAGTCAGTTAGAGTTAGAGCACAGCTTATTTTTTTTTTCCTTTGTCGGAACGATCTAGCAAGCGCAGCACTCAGACAATTATACGTCCATTGTACTACGACTTGTTGTTCCCTGTGAATATGCTTTAAATCTACCCGACTTCCGAAGAAACAGTGGCTTTGATGGCCGCAGATGGGAGTGGCAGAACAGGCTCAGGGCCGACAAAAGCAGCCTCAGCCTGCTTTAAATCTACCCGACTTCCGCAGAAACCTTGATAGATCCTGGGGAGCCAAGGAGCCAAGGTGGTCGCTTCTTAGCACATCAGTGCCAAACGTCTCAAACCTGAAACGAGCGAACGCGGGGCAGAGACACAGGAAGTGTTCCGCCGTCTCAACGTCCTCCCCACAGGCAGGACATAGGGCACTGTCAGATATGCCTACCATTTCCATGTGCTTTGCCCATAGAAAATGGCCCGTCATTAACCCGACCATCTGCCTGCAGTCCCCTCTGCCTAGTGACAGAAGAAACTGTGAGCATCTGTCGGATATGGCGGGAAGCATAAGTTTCGTCCACCTGCAGCCGCTCTCAGCCTGCCATGCTCGCTCCTGGATCATAGTGACCCATTCGTTAACAGTGGCTTTGATGGCCGCAGATGGGAGTGGCAGAACAGGCTCAGGGCCGACAAAAGCAGCCTCAGCCTGCTTTAAATCTACCCGACTTCCGAAGAAACCTTGATAGATCCTGGGGTGCCAAGGAGCCAAGGTGGTCGCTTCTTAGCACATCAGTGTCAAACGTCACAAACCTGATACGAGCGAACGCGGGGCAGAGACACAGGAAGTGTTCCGCCGTCTCAACGTCCTCCCCACAGGCAGGACATAGGGTTGCTTATCTATTTTGAACAGTCCCTTTTACGACGCACCCAAACATCTCTTATCAGTTGATTTACGACTGTTTGGATGGTTTACAATATCGGGACTGTTTGGGAGTTTTTATGTTTCCCAGTTTATCTTAAGGTTTCGGTTGGGCACTGGCAATGTCGAGAGTCTGCTCTTATCGCTGGACATTGCCTGTGACGTAACTAGCGCGGCATCTGCGCATCCAGCAGATAGTGGGGTGTGGCGGTGGTAATGCACTTCGGCCGCATCACACTTTATGACCTTGCGCAAAGTGTTGGTGGGATGCATTTCGGCTGCTTGCACTTACAATCCCAACCATGGTGTTGTTGTGCTGTGCAGCTGCGGAAGTCTTTGCCGTTCTGGCTGCTGCATTCCACCAACCACGTAAAGGTCACCCCAATGTACCAAATTTTGTCGCATTTCTGCAAAGAAGTGGGGTGATCCGCTGGAAGCTGGGCGATCAGGCGATTATGCGCTGTCGCTGCCAAATTTGCCTTTATAAGCGGCCGCCGCAGTAAGATCAGGATGAGTAGTGGCAGATCATTAAGTCGATGAGGAGTAATTAGCCTCAGGAGTTTGGCGCGTGGAGTGGTGGTCAACAAATTGACCTGTGGCGGTTCGTCGGCGGCCTCAGAAATTGGACTTGCCAGTTCGCGCGGCCCAATAGTGGCATAAGACGGCTGTGCAGTCAAAATTGAAAGTGAAAAAGTGCGCAGACATGGTGGTAAAATCAATGGCCTAATGTGCGCGACCAGATATTCAGTGCCAATTCCGTGAAGACATTTAGTTTATTAAAAACTCGCACGACAAAATTTCTTTTAAATCAACTATGGTTCTAAAAGTTAACTTTTAAATTGTGTGTGCTAAAAACTATTGCGAAGTATGCCACCTAAAATTCAACCCGCAAAACAGCCCAAAAATCTCAAATCCGGCCCAAAGTGCAAAAAAATGCCGTGTTAACGAAACTAAGAATAATTGTGCCAGCTAAAAACTCCTTAAAACTACGCCAAGTTGCTATTTCTATTCTAAAACCCTAAAAATTAAGTCGACGAAATTACGAGTATTATTGCTGCTGCCCGGAAATACTGCCGTGAATGCCGAGAATGAGGGTTTCCAGTCATCGTTGGAGTCCGTAGAAGCTGCGCAAATCATGCCAAGATGTTCGAAGTGTTGCGGAATATTTTATTTTCTAATAAAAACTAATTAAAATTTGTTTGTAATATGTGCGTAATATTTCTTATTTTTTTTTTATTAAAATTGCTTATATCTAGCGTATAGGGGAGAAAAAAAATGAAAATTGGGTCTTAAAGGTTAGTTTTACTCACTATTTTATTTTTTAAAATGGTTTTTATATGTAATTAAAAATTATAACTAAAAACATGAATTTATCTTATGTAAAATTACGTTAACAAAAAAAAAGAACTTTTGCAAAAGGAAAAAAGGGAAGAAGAAAATAATGTTTTTTAAAAGCGAATAAAAAAAATATATGTATATAAAATAAATTAATTTGGTTATATCGGGGAAAACACACGTACACCTTAATACATTTTCTTTCCGCAAAAATAGCAACATGTTCCTGGAAAACGCGCATCATGTCGCTGGGCCCAACGCATCGATGGAGCGAGAAAAACCGTGAGTGAACCAATAAAACTTTAATATATTTATATATATATGGGTTTTCGTGCGTTTATTTGCAAAAAAGAGAAAAGAAAAAGGGATAATGTTTAAAAAAATAAAAATAAAAGTTGCGAAAAATTATGAAAATTAGTTCAAATAAGAAAAAAAAAATTTTTGAGAAATAAAAAAGATTTTTTTTTAAAGGTATGATTGGAAAATTTATTAAATTGGAAGGGAAAATTTGAGACAGAAAAAGTATAGTTTTATTTGATTTTGAAAGTTTTTTTGTCGCTGGAATTTTTGTATTTTTTAATTAAATATATTAAATATGTTTTAAATATATTAACCCTTTACACGGTACAGTTGCATATCTGCAACCAACCGTAAAATTGCCCGTAATTTCGGAAGTAATTATCAAATCTACTCTTTTTTGCTATATTACAACTATGCAAGGTTCCTTTTTTGAAATACTGGAAATACTGAAATACATTAATTGCTTTAAAAATTTTCATTTAAAACTAAACATATTAAAATAAAAAAACAAGTTTTAATGCTTTTTGCTTTTTTGGTTTTTAATGTTTTTTACAAAAAAACCTTACAAAATAAAATAATATTAAAAAGAAAAAAATACGTGTTTTTTTAAATTTAGGTTTATATCTAAAAAACAACATTTGATGAAAAAATTCGCTGTTGCCGTGTAAAGGGTTAAAATGTTTCAAAAAGAAATGTTATGTTCTAAACAATGGTTAGAAGTTTTGTTGCTATTTTTTTTATATATATAAATTTAACAACTAAAACTATGCCTAAATTTACAAATATTAATTGAAATGAAAGATAGTTTGAAAATTAAATTACGAATTTTGATTTTGAATTAGGTTAAGAATTTGATTGTATTAGGTTAAGATTATGAAATAAAAATTTGTCAGTATGATTGCTTAAGCTAAAATAATGTTTGGTCTGTCACTGAAGTGGGGTAAGGAGGGTTGATTTTTCCATTGGGTTTCCGAATTCCATCTTAGGAAACAAAGGTAGGGCGGGTTAAGAGCATCCCATTGAATTTGGCGATGCTGAGGAATTGAAACAACAGCAGCAATGGTACTTGCTACCATGTCCGTCCGTTATGTCAGGAGTTAAAGCGTGTGCATAAATTAATTGTATGTTAGGGTATGTGTGTATGTATATTTTGTTATGATTTTCCGGTATACAAGAAACCTATGCTGACCGGTTGTAGGCTGCTAGGTCGTCGTTGCAGAGTTTGCTGGAGTAGCTCCAAATGGCTGTAGGTGAGGCGGTATGGCTACTGAGCGGACTTGTTGGAGTTGAACCCACGCCAGCTGAAGCTACGGGATAACCAAAGCCAGATGCACGCGTACAACAAAATCCGCTGCCCCCGTAGACATACTCGTGGACTGTGGAGGTGCAGCGGCAGCAGAAGCAAAAGGCCAGATATACATGCCGATCTACGTATATACACTTGACAGGTGGGGCCGCTACAACGTGGAACAGACAGAAATACATACCTCACACATATACACATAACAGAAAATGGCGCCCAACGTGGGGCATGCCACATGTAGGTAAACACACATGCATTCATAACAGAATTGGCGCCCAACGTGGGGCATGCCACATGTACGTATATACACTTAACAGGTGGGGCCGCTACAACGTGGAACAGACAGAAATACATAACTCGCACATACTCATAACACCATTTATTTCTGAAATATTCATTTTTCGGAAATTTAAAAAGCCGAACTTTAAGGACCCGAAATCATTCCTATAGCTCCTTTGACAGGAAAAAATAGCGCATTTCTTGTTATTTTTACGCTTTTTGTCGCAATTACTTATATTCATGATAAAAACTTGATGACGTTAATACGAGTAAAATCAAGTCAAGTTTCAAAAAAAGGGTCGTCAACAAAATTTTTTGGGGATTCAACCACGTCAGACTTAGTTAAAAATTTTTCAATTTAAACAAATTGTTTGGGGATTCAACCACGTCAGAATTCGTTTAAATTTTTCAATTTAGACAAATTTTTTGGGGATTTTTTGGGAATTTCATTTGGATTCATCCACGTCAAAATGTTTTCAAATCAGTTAACGCAAGGCATACGAAAACACGCAACCAGACAGCGCAACGATTAGAATCATTAGATTGATAATGAGCTGTTCTCAGCAAATTTGTTGAAGCGAAAGCGATCGTCAACGAAAATAAGTATACATACATATTGTAACGATAAGACAGTCTGTCGCTGTGCAAAGCAACCCTGTCGCTACGCGCCGTGCCATAATTCAACCTGGCAATGATGACCGCGATAATGGAAACTTTTAGTCCAACCTGGCAATGATGGCCGCGATAATGGGAACTTTTAGTCCAACCTGGCAATGATGGTCGCGATCATCATGGAAACCTTTAGTCCACTCTGGAATGTGCGAGAACGATCTGTGCGATGGCCGGACAGGTATAAAAGGCAGCCGGGTGCGGCGCAGCGAGTCAGTCTGATTTTGACTAGTGAAGGTGCCACACGGAGTAATTGAGCGAATAATTAAGTGTAAAGACAGTAAAGTGTAAACCTGTGAAATAAAGTGATTGTTGGTTTATTTTATTGACTGCGGTTGAGGAACTAAGTGTGTTTTATTTTCAAATTACGCAATCCAGAGATACGTACTAGCCCACTAGAACTAGCATTCGTAACATTTGGTGTCAGAAGTGGGATTGTGCTACTGAAAATAAACAAAAAAAAAAATAATAATAAAAATAAAATTATAAAAACGCAGACATGGTCAAACTCGAGCTGCTGAAGGTGGACCAGCTGAAGAAGGAGCTGGCTGCCTGAAATTTGCCGACTGCTGGCGGAAAGGTGGAGTTGCAGCTGCGCTTGCAAGAGGCGTGTGAATCACGAGGCATCGATTGGACTGCGCACGAGTTCGGGACGCAGGAGCTAGAGGCGTCGGCCAAGGTGGAGGAATCGCCTGCTGGTGCTGCGTCGCTGCAAAGTACGGCTGCAGCGGCTGCGCCACCACAAGCAATGGACATAAGCCAGCTAATAGTTGCAATGAGAGGCATGTTTCAGGAAACTTCTGCGAAAATTGAGAATGTCAGTCGGGAAAATCGTGAAATGTCGGCGCAGATGGCAGCGAAAATGGAAACTGCGAATCAAGAGATGGCAGCGAAGCTGCAAACTACGAATCTCGAAATTTCGGCAAAAGTCGAGACTGCAAATCGAGAAATGGCGGGAAATTCTGCGCGCATAGAGCAGAAGGTGGAGGAAATTTCCGATAGGCTGAACGTGAAAGTTGAGCATCTCAACTTGAGTTTGTTGAGCAAACTGACGAAAAAGAGCCAAGCTTTCGAGTGGAACGAGGAGCAGGAACAGGCTTTTGCACGTCTGAAGGAAAAACTGTGCAGTGCTCCAATTCTGGCCTTCCCCGTGCCTGGGGAGATGTTTGTGCTGGATACAGATGCAAGCGGGAATAGTATTGGCGGTGTGCTATCACAGATAGTAGACGGCCAGGAACAAGTGATAGCGTACTACAGTAGGGTTCTATCGAAACCGGAACGCAACTACTGTGTGACACGGAGAGAACTGCTGGCGGTATTGGACTGCGTAAAACACTTCCACAAATATCTGTATGGACAAAGGTTTCGCCTGCGCACAGATCATGCGGCATTGAGATGGCTCCTGAACTTTAAGGATCCTGAAGGCCAATTCGCGCGGTGGATCGAGCGACTGCAGAGCTACGACTACACGATAGAGCATCGCAAGGGCAGTAGCCATGGAAATGCCGATGCCTTGTCACGCCGTCCGTGCAAAGTCGAATGCAGGCAGTGCTCGCGAGCCGAAAGCAAAGAACAGATAGTGGACGTCCGGTTGGTGAGCGTTATGCCAGAGGAAGAGTGGTCTGCGGAGAGGCTACAAAAGGACCAGCGTGAGGATGCGGATCTTGCAAAAATCGTCGAAGGCAAAGAGCAAGGCGCACGTCCAGACTGGCAGGAGATGGCCGGTTAAAGCCCGATCGCTAAGGCTTACTGGGCACAGTGGAAAAGTCTGCGGCTGAAAGAAGGATGCCTGTATCGCGAATGGGAGAGCGCGGATGGTCGGACCAGCAACTCCCTAATGGTAGTGCCGAAATGCAGAATCAACGAGGTCATCGAGGCATACCATAACGACTCCAGTGGAGGGCACCTGGGCATCACCAAAACCGTCGCCAAAATAAAAAGACGATTCTACTGGGTAGGATGTCAGGAGTCTGTAGCCGAGTGGATTAAGAGCTGCGACCGATGTTCAGCCGCGAAAGGGCCGACAAGAAGATCTCGAGGCCGCATGCAGCAGTACAACGTGGGAGCGCCCTTCGAACGGATTGCTATGGACGTCGCCGGCCCATTCCCAACTAGCACTCAAGGCAACAAATATGTGCTGGTGGTAATGGATTACTTCAGCAAATGGCCCGAAGTGTACCCTATTCCTAACCAGGAGGCCACTACGATCTCGGAAAAGCTGGTAAACAACTGGGTAGCCAGGTTCGGAGTTCCGTTGGAGTTGCACTCGGATCAAGGCCGGAATTTCGAGTCTGCGGTATTCAAGGAAGTGTGTGAGCTGCTGGGAATAAAGAAAACGCGTACCACTCCTTTGCACCCACAGTCCGACGGCATGGTGGAACGCTTTAACCGGACACTGGAGGAATACCTGCGGAAAGTGGTAGGCAGGAATCAAAAGGATTGGGACACGCATATCCCCTTGTTCTCACTCCAGCCCGAGCAGTGTTCGGCACAGAGTTGTGGTTACCCGCTGACTTGAAGTTCGGGGTAGTCAGCACGACGGGAGGCGCTAAGACGGACTACGTGGTCAATAAGCGGACGGAACTGGAGGAAATTCACCAGTTTATAAGGAGCCGCACCAAACTGGTCAGCGATAAGGCGAAAGCCAGATATGATCTACGGGCCAACTCAGCAGGGTTCCAAGAAGGCGATCTGGTAATGCTCTACAACCCACAGCGGAGGAAAGGTTTGTCTCCGAAACTTCAAGCGTCATGGGAAGGACCTTACGAAGTCGTGACTAGGATTAACGACGTGGTATACAGGATTCAACGATGCAGCAATAAAGGCGCTAAGCTGAAGGTAGTCCATTTGGAGCGCCTGGCGCCTTATCACAGCGGAACCTCGGCACTTGTTCGGGACGAACAAGTCTAAGTGGTGGGCAGTGTAACGATAAGACAGTCTGTCGCTGTGCAAAGCAACCCTGTCGCTACGCGCCGTGCCATAATTCAACCTGGCAATGATGACCGCGATAATGGAAACTTTTAGTCCAACCTGGCAATGATGGCCGCGATAATGGGAACTTTTAGTCCAACCTGGCAATGATGGTCGCGATCATCATGGAAACCTTTAGTCCACTCTGGAATGTGCGAGAACGATCTGCGCGATGGCCGGACAGGTATAAAAGGCAGCCGGGTGCGGCGCAGCGAGTCAGTCTGATTTTGACTAGTGAAGGTGCCACACGGAGTAATTGAGCGAATAATTAAGTGTAAAGACAGTAAAGTGTAAACCTGTGAAATAAAGTTATTGTTGGTTTATTTTATTGACTGCGGTTGAGGAACTAAGTGTGTTTTATTTTCAAATTACGCAATCCAGAGATACGTACTAGCCCACTAGAACTAGCATTCGTAACAATATAATAAGTATAGTACACACAAAAAATGAGCGCGAACAAGTGAAATTTTTTTTGCTTTTGTTGGCTTTTTTGGTGGTTGATTATTTCATTGCGTGTGAAGTCAGCGCACACAATTTTGCGAATATTTTCGAATAGCCGAAGTGCGTATGGGACCTGCCATGGCACAATAATAGAATGAGCGTGTAAACGCAAGAAATGCGTGTCGTCCATATATGTAATACTTCTATATTGGCAGCAACCTATCTTCACAATAACCCTGCAGGAAAAATGACTAGTTTGCTACTAGTTTACAACTGGTGCATTTTGCACCAGCACTAGTCCGCGCTCAATCCCATTTCAATGCTACGAACTGTCGATTTTAACATTGACATGTCCTACGCTGTGGCAATTGCCACACCGTGCATTACATTACAACTAGCTTTAAACTAGTGCAACATGCATCAGTTTAAACCTAGTTTCGTATGCGCTAGGTTTTAGTTAAAATCTCACGCACTAGCTGATATTTTTTGAAATAAATATGAAAAAATAATGTAATAAAAAAGTTTTATTTATGTTGATGAGTTTTTATAAAATAACAATAATTTAAATACATTTTTTAAATTTAATTTACATTTTTTTCTTCTGCAACTGTAACGCTTTCCGCAGCAGCTGCTCTGGCGGTTTAAGGGCGGCAATATTAGAAATTGCATCTCTAAGAAAAAATGGTAACAGTATAGCAAGTCTTTTATTCTTTATTAATTATTATTAATTAATTCCTAAAAGCGCGTAGTAAAAGTTTTTGTGACTCGTCTGAAATTAAAGTGCCTGAGTTTTTGCCATAAACTAAGATATCAATAATTTTTTTTTTCCTATTTGAGTACACTTCGAGCAACCATGTGCTGAAACATGACCAGGAATGCCACAAATGAACGTTTTCGCAGGAGCATCACACACTATCGATCTAATCTCTACTCTTATTGTGTTTCCTGATATGTCCAAAACTGTTTGGCCATGAAAAATGTGTCCTATTTTCCGTAACTGATTCCCTATTCCTATATTCCTTCCCTGGCGGAAGAGGGCAAATAACAACCTTTTTTCCTTTTGTTTAAAATCGTTCCTACACTTCGCGGTACATCCATATTTTCTTCGCGCAAAATTGTCCAAGCTCTTCGAAACACTTACGGGAGGGCCTATTCCTAATATACCAAGCTGCTATATTTTCCTTAAAAGTCTGTGCCTGCACTTCTCCTGAGCTTTCTAAAAAACGCGCCCCACCGGTCAGCGCAGCACCTGCCTGTACAGCGCCGGTCACCTGCCGGCACTTCTTCCACAAAACAAACTTCCTGCATAAATACCTCCTTATTTTTACTTCCTATCCCTAGTCTACTTACAAGAGACTCTTTTTCACTTTTCACCTGTCTTCTAAAGTGTCTTTTACTCATTTTATGTCACTTTTTACTCACCTGAATTAATTTTTGCACACGCGCACCGAATATCGAATACAATAGTTATGTGTGATAGACTCATCGAAAATCAGCTTTTCGATTATTTTTGAGAATGAGTGAAAGTCACCCTTGTATTCCTTTATATGTTTGAGCGATATGGACATCATGTTTTCTTACAAACTGTGTTATACTTCCCAAATCTATGAAATTTCTTTAATTAAAGCAAAAATATGTTACAAAATAATAAAATAGCCAAAAAGCACAACTGTTCTATCGGTGCCAAAATAAATGCACATATCTAGCCTTCTCTCTGTTTCTTCTTCTTTTTTTATTTGTATCAACTCACCCCCGCTGCATTACAAACAAACTAGTACAAAACTGGTGCAAGCCATACTAGTTGGTGAACCTGCCATTTTAGGCAATTGGTTCAGTTTTCACTGCAGGGAAGTTTTCATTCGGAAATCAAAGGGAGACAAGCGATGAGACAGAAAACACGAAATTTTGTGAATGTATTTCTATACGTGTATACATGAGCACTTCTACACATAAACAACTGTCAAACTGCTCCAGGGGCGGTTGAAGAAAAAGGTACTATTTTCAGTTAATTTCCACAAATTTTTATTTTTTTTTCAGTCAATTTTTTTCCCGCCTGAACGCACCTGACTTTTTGACACTTTTGACATATGTCAAGGTACATTCGTTTATACGCTTAATACGCTTAATATGAGCGAGAGCTCATATTTCACTATTGCTGTACTGTGATGTTGGCGAATGTACCCTGAGCTTACTGCCAATTGTTCAGTTCACATCACCACTTGAGTATTGATTTAAACTACAAATCAAACAATTACATACATACATATGCAAAATTTCTTACGTGCGGCAGTTCCCTTGCCGCTCGTCGCCGTGTACTTTCGAGGGAACTATAAAGCGGCCCATACACGATACAAACTGGTCGTGCGACCGGTCATGTGACCGGTCGTGCGAAAGGTTGGTCGTTAGGACACACACGTTGCGATTTCCGACACAACTCGTTCGCCCAACTTCATTTTTCTCATAAATTTTGTTGAGTGCAGACGAAATGACAAGCAAAATAATTGCGCTTCTGAGCAGTGGAAATACAAAATTCAAACGCAGTGTTTTCTTAAACGCAGTGTCCGTGGAAATATTCTGCAATTCATCGTCCGAATTTTCATTTTGGTGAATTTTTTTTCATTCATCTTCACGCCCTCAATAGTACCAATGAGATCAATTTTTTTATAGGCTGTCCAAAGTTTTTCATGTGTGGTATGATGAAAACTTTTATTTTTGTATTTTCCACATTTGCTGTTTCATAGTTCCGGCAAATTTCGATAAGCTTCGATAAAATTGCTCCAGTTTTCGTTGCGCTCGTCCATTTCGTTCGCAACGCACAAAAGCTGAAACACGAATGAACTCCGAAAATGGCACGAAATTGTACAACATACCCATACAAGTTAGCACAGGCATCCCCCGATAATGCTGACACTGTAGAAACCATCTTCAGTGCCACCACATAGCGTGGAACAGACAGCAACTCAGCAAATCTAAGCTTTGTCCCAGCTGCACCAGCTGCGGCAGTCCCGTAACAAGACACCGTACGTGACTAAACCGAAATTATCTTTCTCCCACACGAGCTTCAGTCCGTACCCCAGCTGCGCTAACAACGGCAGCAACGGTATCTCGCATTCCGACATCAGCGCACTGCAGTAACAACAACAGCACCAAGAGATATTCACATTCTCGCAGCAACAGCAGAAGCACCCTCATACTCCACCGAGCAGCGCAGCGAGTGCCAAGATCAGGGTAGCTTAAAACTAGAGTTAGAAAACTAGAGTTAGTTGCGAAATTTGTGTTTTATTGGTACATAGTACCTAATATCATAAGTGGTGCATAGTACCTAATATCATAATTGGTACATAGTACCGACCATCATAACTAGCGCCCAACATTTCGATCCCACCCGCAACGCAACTAAATAAAGGGAATATTTAACACACTAAGTTTAAAATCACTGTGGAGGAAAATTTGGAAGTGTAAAAACTGAAGTGAAAATCAAAAGGTTCGAAAAGCAGAAAGAAAGCCGTAGATGGTCAATAGTAAGAAGCAATACAGTTAACAATTAAGAATTAATCAACGAGGGTAAATTAAAAATTAATCAACGAGGCCAAACGAAAAAGAAAAAACCATCGAGGGAAAATGCAGCCAAAAGAGCGACCCCATCAGGAAATTTTGAGGAAAAATATCAGCGGAATAACAATGCTGTAGGTAACCAATAGTAGAGTAAGGAGGTGAATTGAAGGAAAATTATCAAGTTGAAATTTGTGAAGAAAATATAAAAGCGAAAAGTTGAACATACAGAAAAGGAAGAAAAAGTGAACATATGAGAAGAAGTAAAAATACAAAATAAAATTCTAAAAAATAAAATAGTTTATTTAAAAGGTTATTATTATTTTTTTAAACTTAACTTCATAAACTTTGTTGTATAACATAAGGTGTAAAATGAGTGAAGACCTACTAAGGACGATAGTAACGACGGCAGCTGCAGTAGCAGCAGAGAGGGTAAGGGCTCACTTTGAGCAGACAGTTAATAATTTTACGGACAGACTTAGGGCACTGGAAGCGCCATCTCAAGTGCAAGAGTACCAACCTATTTCTATAAACGAAGGGGTGTCTTGCGAGGAATCTTTAGAAATTGTGAAATCCTTACCCGAGTTCAGTGGGGACGAATCAAAGTATGTGTCATGGCGGCAGGCGGCTTTTGCTGCCTATACCCTGTTCCAACCGTATGAAGGTAGTTCGAGACACTACCAGGCGGTTGCCATCATTCGAAACAAAATTACGGGTCGAGCTGATGCCATGTTATCGTCATTTAATACTGTGCTGAATTTTCAAGCGATAATGGCAAGACTGGATTTCACCTTTGCAGACAAACGTCCGCTCCACTTGATAGAACAAGAGCTATCAACATTGAGACAGGGGCGTTTAAGCGTAGTTAAATTTTACGAAGAGGTTGAAAAGAAACTGACATTAATAGTGAACAAGGTAATCATGACACACGAAGGGAATAGCGTGTTAATAGCTTCACTAAATGATAAATATCGGAGCGATGCACTTCGCGTATTTATTTTTGACTTGAATAAGCCATTATGCGATATCTTGTTCTCTTCGAAACCAAGTAACTTACCTAATGCATTGGCATTAGCACAGGAACTTGTTGCGAATAATGCCTGATATACATTCGCTAACGCCTTCCAGAACTATCGCTATGAACCCAAACAATCGGCTTACTCCCCTCATTACCAGGCAGTACCCAATAATTCATATCGAAATACAAATAGATTCCAAAGCCCGGTTCCCATGGAAATTGACCCAAGCACTGCACGCTTTATTACTAACAGACCAAATATGAACTCTAATAGGAATTGGAACTATAATATGAACCCTCAGCTTACTAGCCAACAACATTCCCAACGAAGGCCGAACTTCCCAAACAACACAGAAAAAAGACAAGCTGATTGTGCACAACAGGTGCCCTACAAACAACAACGAATAAACCACATTGAATCGGACGAGTGTAATTTTTTAGACTCGGGTCGCAGTTGCCATATGTAAAAAAATATTTAAATGGTCAACTGCTTAGGTTTCTTCTCGATAGGGGTACATCTAAGAATTATATTAAGAACAAGTTAAAAAGTTAGAGCACCCATTCACATTAAGGACGGTAAACAGTAAATTGATCATGAATCATAAATGTCTGGTGAATGTGTTCAGCGAATACTCTTACTTTTATATCTTACCCGAACTTAGATCATTCGATGGCATAATAGGATATGATTTTATTAAGCAGATAGAAGGAATTATCGACGCAAGAAATGAATTATTCATATCTAAGAGTGGCATAGAACCACTTAAATTTAAAAGTTGTACCGAGGTTAGTCAGTTAGAGTTAGAGCACAGCTTATTTTTTTTTTCCTTTGTCGGAACGATCTAGCAAGCGCAGCACTCAGACAATTATACGTCCATTGTACTACGACTTGTTGTTCCCTGTGAATATGCTTTAAATCTACCCGACTTCCGAAGAAACAGTGGCTTTGATGGCCGCAGATGGGAGTGGCAGAACAGGCTCAGGGCCGACAAAAGCAGCCTCAGCTTGCTTTAAATCTACCCGACTTCCGCAGAAACCTTGATAGATCCTGGGGAGCCAAGGAGCCAAGGTGGTCGCTTCTTAGCACATCAGTGCCAAACGTCTCAAATCTGAAACGAGCGAACGCGGGGCAGAGACACAGGAAGTGTTCCGCCGTCTCAACGTCCTCCCCACAGGCAGGACATAGGGCACTGTCAGATATGCCTACCATTTCCATGTGCTTTGCCCATAGAAAATGGCCCGTCATTAACCCGACCATCTGCCTGCAGTCCCCTCTGCCTAGTGACAGAAGAAACTGTGAGCATCTGTCGGATATGGCGGGAAGCATAAGTTTCGTCCACCTGCAGCCGCTCTCAGCCTGCCATGCTCGCTCCTGGATCATAGTGACCCATTCGTTAACAGTGGCTTTGATGGCCGCAGATGGGAGTGGCAGAACAGGCTCAGGGCCGACAAAAGCAGCCTCAGCCTGCTTTAAATCTACCCGACTTCCGAAGAAACCTTGATAGATCCTGGGGTGCCAAGGAGCCAAGGTGGTCGCTTCTTAGCACATCAGTGTCAAACGTCACAAACCTGATACGAGCGAACGCGGGGCAGAGACACAGGAAGTGTTCCGCCGTCTCAACGTCCTCCCCACAGGCAGGACATAGGGCACTGTCAGATATGCCTACCATTTCCATGTGCTTTGCCCATAGAAAATGGCCCGTCATTAACCCGACCATCTGCCTGCAGTCCCTTCTGCTTAGTGACAGAAGAAACTGTGAGCATCTGTCGGATATGGCGGGAAGCATAAGTTTCGTCCACCTACAGCCGCTCTCAGCCTGCCATGCTCGCTCCTGGATCATAGTGACCCATTCATTAACAGTGGCTTTGATGGCCGCAGATGGGAGTGGCAGAACAGGCTCAGGGCCGACAAAAGCAGCCTCAGAGCCCATTCTAGCTAAGGAATCCGAGGTCTCGTTACCCGCAATTCCTGCGTGTCCCGGGACCCAGGTGAGCATCAGGATATTATATTTGCCGACATAATTAAGCCTGGATTTGCAGGACTTGACTAGCATAGAGGTGGTTAGAGGGCTGTCCAAGGCCATAAGCGCAGCTTGGCTGTCACTACAGACACAGATAGACCTGCCTTTCCACCTATTCTCTATGACAAAGTTCATCGCCTCAAGTATCGCATGCACCTCTGCCTGAAACACAGATGCGCGCGAGCCTAGGGCAAAGAACCGTCCAGTCCCCGTGGATTCAACGTAGACCCCAGATCCAGAACCTTCTTCCGGTCGGGAGCCATCCGTGAATATACGGAAACAGTGTTTACCGGGCTCATCCTCAGAATCTGACCAAGAGTGAGCCTCAGGCAACAACATCATGTACCGCTTTTTTAGTATGACAGTTGAAGACATGGAGTCGAGGGGCATGGACATGACTGTGAGGTCGATGTCGGTGCCAGCACAATTCTCCAGTACCGGACAAGCGCCATACCACTGGCCACTGTGTTTTAGTCTTCGGATGGCCTTTAGGGCCTCTCCTTGGATGAAAACATCAAGTGGAGGAAGGTTCACCAGGGCATCTAGCGATGGGCCAGAAGTAGTCGGGAAGGCTCCCGTACAACATATGGCTACAGTGCGCTGCAGTCTGGACAAGGTTCTCTTGACCCCTGCAAGAGAGAGTCTGCTCATCCAGACTACCGATGCGTAGGAGATGATGGGTCTTATCATAGCCTTGTAGATCCAGAGGATCTTGCTAGGGGAAAGACCCCACGTTTTCCCAAATACACCTCTGCACTGCCAGAAAGCCGACATTGCTTTCGATGTCTTTAGTTCTACATGAGATTTCCAAAGGAGTTTATCATCTAGGATAACTCCCAGATATTTCACCTCTTTGGATAGCTGGATAGTGACCCCCTTGAGTGTGGGCAGAACGACTCTATCGGGCTTCCTCCTCCTGGTAAAGAGAACCATACCAGTTTTGGTGGGATTAGCTGATAGCCCGTTCGCATTACACCAGGAGTCAATCATATCTAGTGTTCTCTGCACCTTTCTGCAGATGTGCATAAGGGAAGGGCCGGTTACGAGACAGGCCACATCGTCCGCGTATGCTTGTGCGTAGACTCCAGAGTCATTCAGAGTGATGAGCAGGGGATCAATCACCATGCACCAGAGCAATGGAGACAGCACCCCACCTTGAGGGCAGCCTCTATTTACACCGGATGACACCAGCAGATCGTCCTCTGCCCGCACCGTCATGACTAGCTAGCATTGAACGTATCCAATTTACCAAAGCCCGGTCTACGCCGTGTCGGCTAGCAGCGTTACACATACTGTCAAAAGTCGCATTGTCAAATGCGCCCTCTATATCCACATAAATTCCCATCGCGTAGTCCCTCCTGTCGATGGCTCGCTCAATCCTACCAACCAGATTTTGCAGAGCCGACTCGCAGGATTTCCCACTTTGGTAGGCATGCTGAAATGGAGACAGAGGATGCATCTTAAGCGACTCCTTACGTATCCGTAACTCTACCAGCCGTTCGAGACTTTTTAGCATAAAGGAAGTCATGCTAATAGGTCTAAAGCTCTTGGGGCTAGTGTAGTCGTCCCTTCCGACCTTCGGAATGAACGCGACTTTCACCATCCTCCAAGGGCGTGGTATATAGGCCAGTGCCAGGCATGCAGTGAAGATTTTCTTCAGTGCCACAACTACTGACTCTATACCTTCCCTCAACACGATAGGATAAATGCCATCAGGACCCGGCGATTTGAAACCGTCAAAGGATTTGATGGCAAATCGAATGGCAGCCTCATTCGCCACAGTCCTAGCGACGTACCAGTCATGTCGAGAGGGTGTGATTGGTCTAGCAATAGTTCCATCCAAGGACGAATGTTGCTGGGCAACAATGACCTGATTTCCTGGAAAGTGAGGCTCCATCAGTAGACTGAGTGTCTCACTTTTCCTCTCCGTGAAGGAGCCATCAGGTTTCCTAAGCAACCCCAGCTTCGCGGCTTGGTCCTTTTTCAGAACTTTTACAAGCCTAGCTGTGTCGCTCAAGGATTCAATGCCACTGCAGAAATCTCTCTCTCTGTGGCGCGTTGTAACTGGGTCCCCAAATGCAACGCTGCACATGTCGAAAGTAAAAGCTGAGCCTGGCAGCACTGAGCCTAACAGCACTGCTGCCACCTTCCTTTTTGTTCTTTCTTTCTGGATGTCTTCCGCCAGCGGCACGTGCCGAGCTATCAAAAAATATATTTGGTATATACAATAATTTTAAGGAATCTAAAGAACGTTTGTAATAGTGAGAATAATAAAAAGTAATTTCATCATATATAAACCACAATTGGTGACCCCGACAACTGGCATTACGGAGACCGCAACAAGCTAGCCTGAACGTACAACTTTAGACCAGAGGCAACACGCGACCTCGAGAACATCGCACAGGCCCCGACAACGGAGTTAACACGGAATGCCAAAGGCAGAGACCGCGATGGAGTCCGGTAACCAGGCTGTAGATTTTACAGCCGCCCCAAGCGACGAGCAGCCACGCGGGAGCGACGCACAGCACGAGATTGCGAAAGTCACAGTCAAAATTCCGCCATTTTGGCACGCGAGGCCCGAACTATGGCTGGCACAAGTCGAGTCGCAATTTATTGCGGCCGGCATAACGAGTGACAAATCCAAATACCACACCGTAGTCGCCGCTATAGAAAGCAACGTACTAGCGCAAATAAGCGACATAATTCTGAATCCGCCAACGACCGAGATGTACAAAACTCTAAAAACACGAATACTGGAGCAGTTCGCCGATTCCGAGCAAAAGCGTTTAAAGAAGCTACTGCAAGATTTGGAGCTGGGCGACACACGACCATCACATTTGCTACGCGAAATGCGTCAACTGGCCGGCAACGAGATGAACGACGGTATGATGAAATCGATTTGGCTGAGCAGATTGCCGCAACACATACGGGCAATAATCTCTATCAGCACCGAACCACTAGAAAAAATCGCTTTGCTCGCAGACAAGATATGCGAGGTCAGTGACGGCCCGTACGTACACTCGGTAGCGGTGAAGAGCGCGGAGGCAAGCTTGTCGCAGCAAATATGCACCCTGACACGAGAGATAGCCGAGATCAAAGCCGAAGTTCAGCAGCGCGGGAGACATAGACGGAGATCAAGTTCACGCAGACGCACGAGCACGCCAGGCAGCGGAAATGATGTATGCTGGTACCACAAGAAATTCGGCGAAAAAGCAACTAAATGCAGGGAGCCATGCGCTAAGGCTTTAAACTAACGGCCCTGTCACCAACGACGGTACGTGACAGGCCCGCCGAGACTAGTCGCCGTCTCATCGTCGTCGATCAAAACAGCAAAATAAAATTCTTAGTGGACACCGGCGCGGAGGTCAGTGTCATACCACCCACACCAGCGCAACGGCAGCAGCCAAACGCTGACTTACAATTGTACGCCGCAAACAAATCGAAAATAAAAACGTACGGCGAAAAACTACTCTGTTTGAACATCGGGCTGCGCCGAAACTTTCCGTGGCGGTTCATTGTTGCCGATGTTTCACAACCTATTCTGGGAGCTGATTTCCTGGCACGATTCAACATTTTAGTCGATTTACACAAACGCAAGCTAGTGGATAGTCTAACCAGCGCATCTCAAGTCTGCGCTATTCGAGAAATCAGCGACGAATCAGGTAAATTGTCATTTTTTAAACACGACTCACCCTTTCGAGAGCTACTGAGCGAGTTTAAGGAGCTGACACAACAGAGCACGGTTGTTAAGAACGTTAATCATGGCGTAACTCATTTTATCATCACAAAAGGCCCTCCAGTCTTTTCAAGACCTAGACGTTTAGCGCCCGACAAGCTGAAAGCAGCGAAAGCAGAGATACAAGCGCTTCTCGACGCAGGTATTTGCCGACCGTCACGAAGTCCATGGGCGAGCCCTTTACACATGGTGCAGAAGAGGAACGGTGAGTGGAGACCGTGTGGGGATTACAGACGGCTGAACAGCGTGACCGAGCCCGATCGCTATCCCATCCCACACCTTCACGATTTCACTCACACACTGCACGGATGCAAAATTTTTTCAACAATCGACTTGCGCCGTGCGTACCACCAACTTCCGGTAGAACCAGCCGATATCCCAAAGACAGCCATAACGACACCGTTCGGCATGTTCGAGTTCGTATATATGTGTTTCGGGCTGCGCAACGCTGGACAGACTTTTCAACGTTTCATGGACCACCTGCTGCGAGATCTCGACTTTGCTTGGCCGTACCTAGACGACATTTTGGTTTCCTCCAAAGATGAGCAAGAGCACCGACGTCACTTACGTGCGGTATTCGAAAAGCTACGCGAATTCGGCCTCATCATCAACCCTTCGAAATGCGTCCTCGGAAAACCAGAGGTAACGTTCCTCGGATATATTATCACGCCGCAAGGGGTAAAACCACCCCCAGAGAGGGTAAAGGCTATCATCGAATTCAAGAGACCGGAGCGTGCGTGCGACTTACGACGTTTTTTGGGTATGTTAAATTTTTTTCGTCGTTTCTTGCCCAAAGCAGCGGCTAGCCAAAGCGTTTTGTCCAGCCTGATAAAGGGAAACAAGAAACACGACACATCGAAAGTAGAATGGAGCGAAGAAGCAAACGAGGCTTTTCAGCATTGCAAAAACGAGTTAGCCAGAGCATCATTATTGGTTTTTCCTAAGCCGGGAGCACCATTAGCTCTAAATGTCGACGCGTTCGGCGCAGCTTTAGGCGCCGTGCTACAACAACACGACGGCGAACAGTGGCGACCCCTAGGTTTCTACTCGGAGCGGCTCAGCCCAGCACAGCAGCGATACAGCACGTACGATCGCGAACTTTTAGGCGCGTATAAAGCTGTAAAATACTTTCGACACATGGTTGAAGGACAGCAATTTTGCATTTATACGGATCATAAGCCATTACAATTCGCTTTCCAGCAAAAACTGGAAAACGCTTCGCCCAGACAGATTAGGCACCTCAATTTTCTCAGCCAGTTTACGACGGTCATCCGTTACCTGCCCGGAAAGGAGAACGCCATAGCTGACGCACTATCCCGTATCGACGCAATCCACACGACACAAACAATCGACTACGCACAGCTGGCGAAGAGCCAGTCAACAGATGACGAACTCCAGAGAGTGAAAAACAACAACTCCAGTCTCGATCTCAAAGCGCTTGTCGTTCCTGGTACCGATGCTAAAATTTATTGTGACGTAAGTACGGGTAACGCACGACCTTTTCTTACAGAACCTTTTCGAAGAATCGGGTTTGATTCAATTCACAACATATGTCACGGTGGAGCAGCTAAAAGCATAAAACTAGTTGCAGAAAGATTCGTTTGGCCAAATATGAGGAAAGATTGCCGCGAATGGACCAAAGGCTGCCTGGCCTGCCAAAAAGCAAAAATCCAACGCCACAACAAATCGCCGGTAGCAAGGTATTTACTAGCGGGTAAGAGATTCGAACACGTTAATATGGACATCGTAGGCCCATTACCCCCATGTAAAGGCTATCGATATTGCCTCACTTGCATCGACCGTTACACGCGATGGGTGGAGGCCTACCCCCTCGAAAATATCACAGCCGAATCAGTCGCATTCGTTTTCTACACCAATTGGATAAGTCGATTCGGCGTGCCATTGAGAGTCACCACCGATCAAGGACGTCAGTTTGAGTCGTCATTATTTCGCGACCTAAATCGCCTTTTGGGTACGCAACATCTGAAAACAACTGCGTACCACCCCGCTGCAAACGGCATTATAGAGCGTAGCCACCGAACACTCAAAACGGCGATCAAGTGTTACCAAACGCAAAACTGGGTCGAGGTGCTGCCGCTAATTTTGTTGGGCTACCGCGCATCCTACAAAGAAGACGTAAAGGCTACGCCAGCGGAGCTAGTCTACGGTGAAACGATCCGGCTTCCTGGGGAATTTTTCCACCATTCGCAAAGCGACAGCAACGGCCTGCTGGGAGAAGACTTCGTTCACAACCTAAGAACAAAAATGCGCGAATTGACACCTACGCAAACAGCAGATCACGCCAAACCACAAATTTTCATCGAAACACAACTCGACAAGACACCCTGCGTTTTCGTCAGGACGGACGGAGTACGGCGGCCACTGCAAACCCCGTACGAAGGTCCATATCCTGTGCTTAAACGATGCGACAAATATTTCAAGATCGACATTAACGGGAAACAGACCAACGTGAGCATCGACCGTCTTAAGGCAGCGTACATCGTCAACGAAAGCCAAAATGTTTCGGCGGCAGGCGAGAAATCGGAATACCGAACACGTTCTGGACGACGAGTTCGTTTTCGTTTTTAAGAGGGTGGAGTAATGTGGCGCGTTGTAACTGGGTCCCCAAATGCAACGCTGCACATGTCGAAAGTAAAAGCTGAGCCTGGCAGCACTGAGCCTAACAGCACTGCTGCCACCTTCCTTTTTGTTCTTTCTTTCTGGATGTCTTCCGCCAGCGGCACGTGCCGAGCTATCAAAAAATATATTTGGTATATACAATAATTTTAAGGAATCTAAAGAACGTTTGTAATAGTGAGAATAATAAAAAGTAATTTCATCATATATAAACCACAGAGGCCTTCTTCGAAGCTCGAATAAGCCTCTTATAGTTCCTCTGAGTGCATCGGTTACGCTCCCAGTCCTCGTCAAGATTCGTCTTGAGGGCCCGGTTGAGAAGTTTTCTAGACTCACGCCTCAGCAACTGAAGCTCCCTGTTCCACCACGGAACGGGGGTCCGGCCAAGGAGAGGTCTAGTTGGGCAGGCTAGCTCGAAGCTTGATGTTAGGGCAGTATTAAGATGCTCAACAGCCGCCTCAATACACCGCTCCTTACGAATTCTCGGCACAGCTTACCTTCATATGTAAAGGCGCAGTTTTATGAAATCATAAATGGTGTGAAAAATGTCTTTGCAAATCCGGACGTTAAGTTAACATACAATACAAACGTAGTAGCAACTATAAATACTACAACAAACGACCCAGTTTACAGCAAAAGCTACCCCTATCCAATGGCGGTTAGCGTAAACTTATTAGAGGACGGAATAATACAACCTTCTAAATCAGCTTACAATAACCCAGTCTGGGTGGTAGATAAAAAAGGCATTGAGGAGAATGGGCAAAAAAAGAAACGTTTAGTTATCGATTTCAGGAAGTTGAATAGCATTACTGTGATATCCTATTCCGGACACTTCGGTAATCCTCTCCAATTTAGGTAAGGCAACATATTTCACAACTTTAGACCTAAAGGCAGGATTTCACCAGATACTGCTTAATGAAAAAGACAGGGAGAAGACTGCTTTTAACATAAATAACGGAAAATACGAATTTTGCCGTATGCCATTTGGCTTCAAAAATGCGCCAAGTATTTTTCAAAGAACGATTGATGACGTAATAAGGACAAAGATAGGGAAAACATGCCACGTATACGTGGATGATATCATAATTTTTTTCGGACAATGAATGTGACCACTTAAAACACATTGAAGAAATTTTGGTATTGTTGATCAATGCGAACATGAAAGTGAACCTAGAAAAGTCAACGTTTTTCAGGGAAGAGGTAGAATTTTTGGGATTCGTGGTATCTAAGGATGGGTTGAAAACCGCACCTGACAAGGTAAGGGCTATCCTTGATTACGAAGAGCATAAAACCGTTCGAAGTCTCCGAGCATTTTTGGGGCTATTGGGATATTATAGAAGATTTATTAAGGGGTACGCCGACATAACAAAACCTCTCACAAAATTCTTAAGGGGTGAAAACGGGAACATTGGTGCAGATCAGTCACAGAAAGTAAAAATAAAGCTCGACCAAGAAGGACTAAGGGCATTCGAAAAACTAAAGCAAATTTTAACTTCAGAGGACGTTATTCTTTTGTACCCAGACTTTAACCCTCTACTGCCCCATACGGCCTTAAGGCACGGTCTAATTTCCACGAAGTTCAACTTTCAACTGATAATATTGGGAAACATGTGATGCTTACAGCCGTGCAACATTAAAGAAATGACAACTTAATTTATCTAAACCATAAAAATTTCATTAAAAAAAATTAATATTTATGTGGATTTTTCTAGGTTTTTGTGGACCGTGCCTTAAGGCCGTATGGGGCAGTAGAGGGTTAACAAACCATTTGACTTAACAACGGACGCATCGTCACAAGCCATTGCACAGTGTGCTTATTTTCAAATCTAGGAGGACAAAAATCAGTAGCGCAAAATGGTATAAATTTTAAGTTCATTTGCTATTAAAGAAGTCGTAAAGATATTGGGATCAGTTTAGAAAAATAAAAATGTATTATGTAACAACAAAAATCATAAAAATAGTAAATAAGCAAGTTGACCTTTTGATATTATTTTATTTTAATATTATTCACTTTCACCGGTCTCGCTTGTTTCGTCTTCTGGGGAAGCAGTAAAACTTGGTTGAGCTGATAGTAACTCCATCACGGCTGGAGAAAGATTTTTCTTTCGCTTACATGGCAGTTTTCTTAAACTAGATATAACGGGATCCGACTTACAAAAAGCATTTGGAACAAGTCCATATTTGTGGCTTTGCGTGACATTTTTCTTGTATTATGTTCCCGAAAGTATTTTATGTCCTTATAACGGGCTTCTTGGACTTCCTCCGAAAGTTGACCGATGGGCAACAAACAACTGCTAATGATTTCGCGTCAATGACATAGAACTTTGTGGACAGTTACTGGCATATAGTACCACGGATAATTTTGAATATAAATATTATATGTTTCCTTACAATACATTTTAAAAGCATCAACGTCAATTGCATGGCCACACGAAATTGCTTGGAGAATAACTGAAAAATTTTGAATCAGATTTAAATTAACACAACTCATTCTTGATGCTTTTTCTGGATCTTTAAAAAATGTCCTGGCAGTGTTCCCATCATTAATATTGGCAGTATCTTGCTTGGGATAGTCAACAAGAAGACCCATTTCCGCTCGAAATTTGCAGCTCCTTTTTTCTTAACTGCATTCTGTGTTTCTCTTCTCCAGAAACGTGCCATTTTTTTTTATATCCAAACGGTATGAAATATGCAGCACACATTCAAAAAATCGTATTAATGCATGTAAAGGAGACATTCCAAATTGTAAGGCATTTTCGTTCATGGTTTTGCTTGCCAATTTTTCCGGATCGTTCATTTCTTTAGGGGAAGCTCCGCAAATGTAGCATATTTGATATGACTTACATGAAGACAAAGTTGCACAAATTTTTCCGTCAACCATAGTGAAAAGCAATGTGTGGTAAATTTTGATAAAATATTCATTAACTTGGAATTTGGTTGGATCAAGATCATTAATTTGAGATTTGATAATTTCGACCTCTTCTTTTACGATTTTATCGGTTTCCTTTGTGAATACAAATTTAATAATTCTACAAAATCGTGTCGATGAAGGGCTTGGATTTTCCCATAGTACTGTACCATCTTCAATACAACACATTTTCATTGGTACAAATGTGTTTTGGGATAATGTATCTTGAACTAAGGAATTGTTTGCTTTTTAGCATAAAGCGATGATATTTTCGGTGCTCTCTATTCAATCGAAGGCTCATTTCATGGCTCACGGTACTCGCTTCCCTTCTGAGCAGCTTTCGGAACTCGGAACAGCAAATTTTTTTCTTACAGGCACTAACCAGAACATCAAATATTGCATCTTATTGATTTGCTTTCGTCGCTTTCACTTATTCTGTGAAAATGTTTTGAATTTTTAATTCGGCTTCTTGCGCTAAAATTAAAAAGTTTGTTAGACGGCCGCAAAAATCCGCAATGGATCTTCCATAATATCGACAAAGGGCACTTCAAGAATTTTAAAGATATTTCATTTTTAAGTGAATATCGGTGAATATATATACTTTTTTATCTTTTAAAATTAGTATAAGACGAAAAATAAATATTTTTTAATCTGTATATTGAAATCAATATCCCAGTTGAAATACAGCAAATTAGAGTAATTGATTGATTAAAAACAAAACTACATACGTGATGCCATGTTTTCACTATATAACAAAAAATGTAAACACTCTGGCATACAACCCAACTCGTACTAGATTGTACTTCGATATAAGTAAAAAATAAAAAAGTTGTTCAGTTTAAGAAAAGGTAAAGTTTGAAGACCCTGTGTACCTTTGTGCACAACACCATGGTCATAAAATCAACCTTTATAGACAGTATGATGTATTGACAGTTGATCCATGGTATTTTTTCATTAAAAAATGGTATTTCAAAATTTGACTTTTGTCCTCCTAGATTTAAAAAATAGCACACTGTGCATTGGCGCAGTCCTGTCACAGAACGGCCGACCAATCACGTTTATCTCAAGAACACTCTCCAAGACGGAATCCAACTACGCAGTTAACGAGAAGGAATTATTGGCTATAGTTTGGGCCATCAAAAATTTAAGGAACTATCTCTATGGTTGTAGGGGATTGAATATTTTCACTGACCACCAACCCCTCACATACTCGATATCAGATAAAAACCCCAACGCTAAAATCAAGCGTTGGAGGGCGTTTATAGAGGAATTTGCTCCAAAATTTTATTATAAACCAGGTAACTTAAACGTGGTAGCAGATGCCTTATCCAGACAGACTCTGAATCATCTATCCGAATCCGGTTCACATTCCGAAATATCTTTGACGGATACTATACAAATAGTACAAACAAGCTTAAATAGCTTTAAAAATCAGTTACTAATTTACAAAGGTGATAGCGAAAAAAAGAAAACAAAAATTATATTTCAGAAATATATTCGCCACGAGTTACATTACACAGACGAACAGAATCTTATACAACGCAAAAGAAAATTATAAACAAATAACTAGGGATTATTTCTTCCCAAATATACGAAAAAGGTTAGCAGAATTAATTAAGTCATGCAAAACGTGCATTGTATCTAAATATAACAGGAAACCGGAACACCATATAATTGAAGAAACCCCAATTCCGACGTACCCAGGGGAAATTTTACATATCGATATCTATTCAACGGCCAAAATATCCTTTTTAACGTGTATTGATAAGTTTTCGAAGTTTGCAATTGTAAAAAAATTAGAAACACGTACAATCCCTGATTTAAAAATAGGTATAATGGAAATACTAAACATCTTCCCCAACACGAAAATTGTAGTATGTGATAACGAACTGTCACTAAAATCCGAAACGGTAAGAAGCTATCTCGAAAATAACCATAACATACAACAGTATGCAGTTGCACCTTATCACAGCAAGTCTAACGGTCAGATAGAACGGTTTCATAGTACACTGACCGAGATAGGTAGATGTATTAAAAGCGAAGGAAACTTAAGTGATGTCGCGGAGGTAATCTTGTCGGCAACAATTAAATATAATAATTCGATACATTCGGTAACTGACTATAAGCCAATAGAAATAATATATGGAAATGGAATATAGAACAAAGAAATCGAGGAAAAACTAAGAAAGAAACAGACGGACGACTTAGCATACCACAATACGAAAACAAAATATAAAGCATATAATGCAGGAGATATTGTCTACATTAAGGTTAATAAAAGGTTAGGGAATAAGTTGTCAAATATCTACGTAAGAAAAGTAGTTCAGGAGGATTTAGGAACAACAGTTTTAATAGATGGAAAAAACATTCATAAAGATAATATTCCTTAATTTCAGGTTATATCTCACAACTGCCACGGCGAGAATAATAGACTATTCAAAGTCTTCATACATATTAATAGAGGACGGTGAAGTTGCTGTCTATGGGGAAATGAATTATTTGATACACAAAACGGAACTAGCAGAGTTTACTAGAATAGCTTATGAGTCCCGCGAGATCGCTAAGGACTTTTCATACGCTGAACTACAGAGGACAATAGAAATAGATTCTGAACACATAATTAGATTGGTCAATATATTAGCACTCCATCATAGACATGCACGCAGCATTAATTTAATAGGCACTGCACTTAAATACGTCGCAGGGACTCCAGACTTTTATGATTTTAATGAAATAAAGGTGAAAACTGAGGCATTGATTGAAGGAAATAATGAACAAGTAACAATAAATGCAGCAATAACAGAGAAAAATAAACAACTAACAAGTAAAATCACAGAATTGGAATCACAGAAATTAATAATAAAAGAGGACGACCTTTTTGAACTTATTTCACACAGGAATAATATAATTATATTAGAATTAAATAACATAATATATTCTATGATAATGGCAAAGATGAACATTGTAAACCCTCTATTATTAACCAATAGCGAACTACTGGTAATCGATTCAAACATTAAAGATAAGATTAGTATAGCGACTATACTTAGTAACTCGAAATTAAAAGTGTTTCAGAGTAATGAGACAATATATTTTGTAATACAATACCCCATAGTTAAGGAATTCTACCAAAAGTTTATTGTAAAACCAGTTGTCCGTAACAATAATGTAAAACGCCTAGAATCTGAATTAGTCGGGAAGCACGAAAATCAATTTAAATTGTTAAAAGATTGCAGTAATAAAACAGTAATTAACTTTTGCAAACTAGAAAATAAGAGAGGCTGTTTGTTAGACTTACTTGAACATAATACGGCACAGTGTAACACGAGCTACAGTAAAAATTACCCAAGGATTGAGCAAATTAAAGAGGGGATAATCATCCTCAACAACGATAATTTCGCGGTGGAAGACGGAGTAAAAGACGAAACACTAATCAACGGAACATTTTTACTCACATTTACTGACACAGTAATAATAAATGGAACAACATTTACAAATAAGGAGCACCAAGCTTATGCTAACATTGAACCCCCGGTTTGCAAAAACTCAATATAGCCCAGCATCTGGAAGAACTCACGCTAGAACATATCGACGAGGTCGATATCAAGAATATAAAAAGAATTGCGACCATTAAACAAAAATTAGAACAGCAACATAGCAACACAAGAGTTGGTCTATGGATAGCAATTTCTATTCTTCTACTGCTAGTAATTATAAAGTTACGAAGCAGTAGAGCAATTCAGATAATTACGAGAAGACAACCCCAACGGAGTGGGGACAATGGGGAAATATGCAGGAAATACTAAGGTGTGTAAATCCACCAGTTGAAATCCCTATCAACGAGTAAATCGGGGACGATTTAATCCAAGAAGGGGGTAGTTAGCACAGGCATCCCACGATAATGCTGACACTGTAGAAACCATCTTCAGTGCCACCACATAGCGTGGGACAGACAGCAACTCAGCAAATCTAAGCTTTGTCCCAGCTGCGGCAGTCTCGTAACAAGACACCGTACGTGACCAAGGCGAATTAATATTATTAATTATTAATTTATTATTATTAATTCGCCTTGGTACGTGACTAAACCGAAATTATCTTTCTTCCACACGAGCTTCAGTCCGTACCCCAGCTGCGCTAACAACGGCAGCAACGGTATCTCGCATTCCGACACCAGCGAACTGCAGTAACAACAACAACAACAGCAGCACCAAGAGATTCTCGCAGCAACAATAGCAACAGCAGAAGCACCCTCATACCAAAGTCTATACTAGGCTTGAAACAAAGTATATCCTAAGTAGCGCGACTTCTTTTTGGCCGGACACTAGTGGCAGTGTTGCCGCACAAGCAGTGTTAACCCACAAATTTTGTGACTAATTTTCTGACTGCTCTTTCCAATCAACAAATAAAGAAATGTTTCAAAGATTAAATATCTTAACGAAACTGTAAAATTACTGTAGAAATACAATAGTTATAACCACAATTGATTAAAATAGACAACATTTTAATACAAATTTCTATTTTGCTTTCGCACAAATAATTTCATGATGAAAACATAAAACATTCCGAATCAATATCAAGGTAATTTTGTTATCGTATAAGGTAAAATGCGAACGACAAAGTTTCTTGTAATAAATTATTTCAAAATTTGTGTGTTATAGTAATGTCGTGCATCTTCAGAACTCTTAATACGTACTAAAAATATGTTTTCATTCATTTTGATTGGTAATACTAACTCACAACACGATAATTTAATCAAAAGATGATTAATGTGTTCAGAAGAACATTTTCGTATTCGTTATTAAATATCTTTGATGCGACTGAACTGAATGAAAAATTTAAATGAAATCATAATCATTACAAACATTTCCCATCTAAATACATTTCTATACTCACCATCGATAACAAAAATTTCAACCCTGTCTTATAATAATTTTACCACTTTCACCACAAAATGTGCAAATTTCACCACCGATGCAGAAATGAAATGTCATTTCTGATTAAATTGTTCAAAATGAACAAAATTTCGCAAACATAATATTAGAAATTAATAATTAATTAATTAATAACACTGTGCAAGTCCAAAATTTAGACATGGGGGGGACCTACTGGGTGAGTTTCCTATAGGTATACTGAGTTGAGATCCACCAGCCGTTTGGTAAGATTGGCTCTAGTTTATGAGAAATCCGACTTTGAAGTTTGCTCATGTTAGTCCAGTTTGTCGCTTAAGTAAGTCCTAAATCGTTTCGAATATCGCATTACTGTCTTCGGCAAGTTTGTAGATATTTTAACGACCAACAAATTTGCTTAAGACACCAATCCAAAAAAAGTACATTTAAACTGTGTAATTGCGATATGTGCATTTTTTTGCGCAGCGCTACGTGGCGTATGAGTGTCATTTAATTATAATTAACACTCATATAATTGACACTCATACGCCACGTTGCGCTGCGCTCAAAAATGCACATATCGCAATTACACAGTTTAAATGTACTTTTTTTGGATTGGTGTCTTAAGCAAATTTGTTGGTCGTTAAAATATCTACAAACATGCCGAAGACAGTAAAGCGATATTCGGAATGATTTAGGACCTATTAGAATTTAAACGTTCGAAGACTTAAGCGACGAACTCGACAAACTTCAAAGTCGGATTTCTCATAAACTAGAGCCAATCTTACCAAACGGCTGGTTGATCTCAACTCAGTATACCTATAGAAAACTCACCCAATAGGTCCCCCCCATGTCTAAATTTTTGAGGGCAAATTTCACGCACAGTGTAATTAATTAATTTCTACAATATATATCAATCGTACTTTATTAAATTGTATTTTCACTTTTAGCTAGCCATATTGCGCTCCAGTTGCAGAAGCAAGTCGCGGAAATTAAATTCGCCGGGTAGCCATTGTATCCAGGAGCAGCGAACTGTTGGTTTGAGGCTCACAACTAGAGTAAAATGATTTATAGACAAAAATATGCAATTTTTAATGAATTTTCTTGAATCTCATTACAGCTGCAAAACGATAGCATTTCCTTGGATGAAGTAGGATTTACTTTGCTTGAAACTTCGCTCAAACGGCCAATCTGTCAAAAAATTGAGAACATATGTTTATCTTTGCGTATTTAGATAATAAAAGTGAGAGAGCAGCCAAAGCAGCTGTTCGCTATTTGCCCGCTGAAATGAATTTGTCGTACAACTGATTTCCACTAAAAAGGATTAGTAAATACAATTTTCTGCGCATTAATCAAATTGTTAACTATTTCATTCGCATGCGATGCGACCTCTTGCATTTCTGTTGTTTTCTTGTGGTTTTGCAAAATTCTTTGGTAATTTTTCATACAAATTTAATTTTGCTCTCTCTATGAAAAAGTGGTGAATAAGTACACAGCTGTTTTTGCAGATACATTTCCGCGCCAAAAACTTATCTTTTAGATGTGGCAGCTCGCGGACTTCTGAAAATGCAAAATAATGAACATTGGTTTTTCATTTATATATGACCCGGAAGGAAGTTTTTACTACTGAGGAAGTTCCACAGCAAGTTATTAGCAATTTGCAATCAACAAATATTGTTCATTTTAGTTTATGTCGCTACAGTCGTGCATTATATACGAGCAAATTTTCATATAAATTTCCTTTTGATGATCCTGCTGAAATGCGAGGTGAAAAACAATCAGCTGTTAATTGTTCGCGAATTTGCCAGCATCACCGCCTTTGCCAAACAATATTATTTTATATGAAAAACTACCCCGGAACAAGGATTTATGTGCGTTTTTGATTCTAACTGAATATTTAAATGGTTTGCCATCATAAAATCATATTTGCAGTTGCTTTTGTTGATACTTTTCTGGCATTATTCTGGCGTCATTTTCTATGTAATTGTTGTACGGCCAATAAGAAGAAATCGTGGTGAACCTATATCAGCTGTTTCTTTGTTGTGAAAATTTCCGCGATTGGAAGTTGGACCACACATTTAACTTTCATGCTGAAATCTATTCGGAAGAATACTACATGTTATTTTGCACACCTGCAGGAAAATACAAGAAGGTTTGCATCATTAAAGTTTGTTCGAGGCTTTTGATACTGCTGAATTTTGGCATTCTTCCGACGGTGTTTCTCATACATATTTTGTGCTGCCAATAAGTAAAAGCAATGGTGAGTAAATATCTGCTTATTTGTTTCTTCCTCGTCAACCTGCTCGTTGCTCGGGGTAAATTAAAAATTGCTGAACTTTATAACAATGAAGTCTGATATTATATAAGTAAATATTGTTATATGTCAAAAAGACCTTTTTCTAAACATCAGATACGTCCACATATTGTTTGATTCTATGACTGAATCAATTTCAAGAGTTTTTTACCTATAAACTGTATCTCATGTGCAGAATCACAAATGGTTTTTTATTCAGTTCTAAGGTAAAAGATAATATTTGGCATGAGAACACCTCTTTTTCTTACAAAGAACATTCATCGGATGCAATATGAGTGCGAACATAACATGCGCAAGATTACAAATAAGACACCGCAAAACGCAACTCCGTTCGCAATAAATTTCTGAAATAAACACAATTTTTATGTACTTGTGCAAACAAGAAATTTCTTCAAATATTCTACTAAAGCGAATATTAATCAAAAAGCATTTTGATACTTTAATTTTCTTGATTTAAATCTATTTTTGTGCTTGAATAATTTTGTGGTATAACAAAAAAAACGTATAAAATCAGTTTCACCATGCAATTTTTCGGGCTTTAGGAAACAAAGTCGTATGTTCTATTGACTTTTCGAGAACATACGACAAAAGCTTTCTCAGACAACGTTATCTGCGCAGTATCTTTCGTGGTGGGAAGCATGTTGTCGGCCCAGTCCTGATGTGACAACCAAAAGTCTTGATGTGACAGTTCGATATGAGTGCTGCCAATTCATTTTACAGGAGTTTCAAGACTAGTATAGACCAGGGGTCGGCAAAATTGACAATGACATGGTGTTAGTGAGCGCAAAGTAATTTTTCTACACTGTATAAAATTAAACCGAAAAGCGAATAAGAAACCAATTGCCAACACAAAAAAGCATACACACAAAAACTACAACAACAAAAGCATCTATTTTTTTCATACATAAAATTTCTTGCAGCGTACACAAGACAAAAATCAACGCAGCCACTACACGTGTTGCTTCGTTGCTGTCTGAACCAGTGATGTTAACTTTTTTTTGAAAAATCCCTACGCGACTTTAAAAAAATCCCTACTTTTCCCTACGCTGTCCAGCAATTTTCCCTACGAAATTCCCTATACTTATTTTCCAAGTATTTTGTAATATTTAAGTTTTTTTAATTTTTTGTGAATAAAAGTCGCAAAAGTAAAGCCATAACATTTATTTATTCTTCTTTTAATTCATTTGGAACATGAAAACAAAAAAACAAAGTTGTGCTTTGTACTGAGATACCATTTAAAACATGGAAACATAACAACATAAAAAATTGTGCTTTGCACTGAGATACCATTTCATCACATTAAAAAAAATCAGTACAAAAATTACATTGAAAATTTACACAGGTGATATCTTCGACTTCTAAGTAAGAGCGAATTATACAAATTTAAGTCAAAATTTCATGGCTTAATTTTTTCCTTTTTTTGTTCGAACGTCTGTCACTATTGAAAATATTCTTTCAGAGTCTGCATTGGAATGTGGTAGTGCCAAAACTTATTTGGCCAACTTTGACAAATTGGGAAACAATATTTTATCATTAAAATTCTTAGTTTGACTAATTTGACTCCAAAATTTTTGCACATCTAGTTAACATAAATCTTCTTTATCTTTGTCAGAAAAATTGAATTCAAAAGTTCTCCATTCCTGCACAATATCTGCAGGACTCAAACTCACTTTATTACATACATGTTATGTTATATACATGTACCATATGTTATTAAATGAAATGCTATTTTTATCCTCCTTTTTCCCCAACGCAGGCGCCGTGGCTCAGTTGATTAGTGCGTTGGACCGCGAGTCGAAGGCAGCAACCCAGGTTCAAATACTGCCTGTAATAACATCTAAAAAAAATAACGGGAAAACTCGTCTTCTCTTTCGGTGGCTGTCCTCTCAGCTGGAAATGGCAAACCTCTGAGAGTAAAAATTGCTTATGAAAGAGCTCCCAACCTGCCGTTCGGAACCGGCATAAAACTGTAGGTCCCTTCCACCCGCGTACAAATTCACACGCACAACACGGGTGGTTGCGGGAAGCTAGGCCTTAGTCTCGCGTAAGCGGGCTGTCGTGCCAGTCAATTACACTGTGCGTGAAATTTGCCTTCAAAAATTTAGACATGGGGGGACCTACTGGGTGAGTTTTCTATAGGTATACTGAGTTGAGATCCACCAGCCGTTTGGTAAGATTGGCTCTAGTTTATGAGAAATCCGACTTTGAAGTTTGTCGAGTTCGTCGCTTAAGTCTTCGAACGTTTAAATTCTAATAGGTCCTAAATCATTCCGAATATCGCTTTACTGTCTTCGGCATGTTTGTAGATATTTTAACGACCAACAAATTTGCTTAAGACACCAATCCAAAAAAAGTACATTTAAACTGTGTAATTGCGATATGTGCATTTTTGAGCGCAGCGCAACGTGGCGTATGAGTGTCAATTATATGAGTGTTAATTATAATTAAATGACACTCATACGCCACGTAGCGCTGCGCAAAAAAATGCACATATCGCAATTACACAGTTTAAATGTACTTTTTTTGGATTGGTGTCTTAAGCAAATTTGTTGGTCGTTAAAATATCTACAAACTTGCCGAAGACAGTAATGCGATATTCGAAACGATTTAGGACTTACTTGAGCGACAAACTGGACTAACATGAGCAAACTTCAAAGTCGGATTTCTCATAAACTAGAGCCTATCTTACCAACCGGCTGGTGGATCTCAACTCAGTATACCTATAGGAAACTCACCCAGTAGGTCCCCCCCATGTCTAAATTTTGGACTTGCACAGTGTTATTATTAAAATTATTTTCCCCAACGCAACTTCTGGGGTCAAAAAAGCCATTTCTTTAAATATTTCACTTTTTAATGGTAACCTGCGCTGTATCTCCTCTAAAGCAGTTATATAAAATTGCAGACAATCCGTTCAGATTTTTGTTGCCATGGCTCTCGGAAGGGTACCTAGGAGTTCATCGCACTCTGGACCAAGATATATTTCCTCAAGTGGCAATTAGTCGTTCGGCTGCTCTTGATAAAAAACAGATAGAAAATGTCTGTCCTGGACGACGGTTCAAGTGCGAATGGCGTCAACGGTCGAATCAGTGTTGCCAGATACCTGAAATGACTTTCTCCTAATTCTTAAAAAAATACTGCAATTTCCTCCCAAAAGTTAAAACAATCTCCCAATTTTTTTTTTAATTTCCGTCATTTTAAAGGAATTAAACTTCTCATAAAAAATAAAAATATATACATATAATTTTTTATAATGCAGCCTTTTTTAACAACGAAAACTTAACAAAAACAAAACATATAACAAATTAATTAAATAAAAAGTGCAATTTTTGGCGCGATTTCATTGTGACAGCAATAAGTTAAAACGAGATAGAACGAGCTTACACTTTGTAAGCTTACAAATTGTTAACACAATAGAGTGCTTTGACTATTGAAATATGTAGTTTCCAAAATATATTTTGATGCCAGTGTTCCCAATACATCATACTTCGTTATCCAAAAATCTCCCAAAAATCCACTAAGGATCCGAAAAATCCCCTAACATAAAATATAAATCTCCTAAACTTTCTCCTAAACAATTTTTCCTCCTAAAAATTCTCCTAAAAGGCCGTGATTCTCCTAAATCTAGGAGGAAATCTCTTGATCTGGCAACATTGGCCCGAATGCTATCTTTCTAGTGGTGCCAAACTGTCGATAACAAGAAGCCAAGCCATATTTTGTAATGCCATATCTTAAAAATACAACATTTTTTTTTAACCCTGTAACCAGGGGTGTTTGAAAATTCCCTACATTTAGTGAATTTTAAAAAAATTTGTCCTTTTTTCCCTACGCACACAATTTTCGCTAAAATTCCCTACATGAAGGGAATTTTCCCTACAGTTAACATCACTGGTCTGAACAACGACTGATTGTAAGAGCGTAAGAATACGTGTGCTGAGCGTACTGCTCATATGAGTAAGCTTTGCCGACCAGTGGTATAGACTCTGCTCATACTCCACCGAGCAGCGCAGCGAGTGCCAAGATCAGGGTAGCTTAAAACTAGAGTTAGAAAACTAGAGTTAGTTATTTTTCGAACTTCAATAAATCAACAGCGCTAAGCGCTCCAGCGGAATTTGTGTTTTATTGGTACATAGTACCTAATATCATAATTGGTACATAGTACCGACCATCATAACTTACACGTTGCGACCGCTCACACAACACGACCGAAATATCAAAATATTTTGATTTTCATACAACCAGTTGTGCGACACGTACAACTGCGCTACACACGATGCGATTTTTTGTACAACCCTGTCCAGTTGTACAACGAATCGCAACGTGTATGGGCCGCATAAGATGGCTCTACAATTTATATGCAGAGGTGCATTTTTTACTTATTGTGAAAATCTTCGCATGTAAAAAGTCTGAACCAAAATATTACCTTACATGAAAAAAAAATTACTAAATTGCAACATCGACACAAAACATCGAACCAAAACATCGATGTTGAAGAAACATCGGGTTGCAAACATCGATGTTCAAAACACTCGATGTTGATGCTAAACATCGATGTTTATAAAACATCGATGTCGATGTCGCAGCCTTATATGGGACCTGCTGCGCTGGTACACAAATTTATGCGAGTTGACACCTCTATGTGTTTATTTGCTTAGTGGTAGAACATAGAGACAGCAAAAAAGCAACAAATTCTTTAGTCAGCAGCCGGAAAAGGGCTGCCTTATGAGCTGCGGCATTGATAACGTGACTCGAAACTGGCAGGGGAAGCGATTTTTTGACCATTTTTTGCATTTTCCATACACAATCTGTGTGAGGTGTCATGGCGTCGTCTACCAAAGTTGCAATTTAGAGGTAGCTTGTCTTTCGTATTATTTTAGAAAAAAAGTATTAATGCATGCATGCATGTTATTATTTTCATAATTGTCAATCATTTCAATAGAAAATGCATACATTTTCTCGATGCATGTTATTACGGCAGCCGCCGTGGCTCAGTTGGTTAGTGCGTTGGACCGCGAGTCGAAGGCAGCAACCTCAGGTTCAAATACTGCCTGTAATAACACCTAAAAAAATAACGGGAAAACTCGTTTTCTCTTTCGGTGGCTGTCCTCTCAGCTGGAAATGGCCTGCCGTTCGGAACCGGCATAAAACTGTAGGTCCCTTCCATCCGCGTACAAATTCACACGCACAACACGGGTGGTTGCGGCAAGCTAGGCCTTAGTCTCGCATAAGCGGGCTGTCGTGCCAGTCAATTAATTAATTAATGTTATTATTTTCATAATTGTCAATTATTTCAATACAAAATGCATACATTTTCTAAACTTTGTTATGTTATTATTTTCATAATTGTCAATTATTTCGATAACCCGTGTTGCTGCAGAAAGCAACTCCTTCTTGTAAGCTAGACAGGAGTTGGCTGGCACGCGAATTGATGAAATCGAGTTGGCAATTGGGCGACCGAAATCAAAGTGCTTGTGGAAGAATTGAACGCATAATTTTAGCATATTGTAATTCCATTACATTTGACTGTTCTGTATATTATTCGTGTAAGGAGCTTAAAATTCTTTTTGGGACACGTAGCACTTGAAAAATACAACAAATAACCCTCGAGCGCTATAACGCTCTATACAGAAGTTTTTTGTTAGACATTCTACAACCCCCCGCGTTATGAATAAAAATGCCTTTGTCGATTTCTTCTGGTTCTGACATATATTTTGTTATTGATCTTACTTCCAAACATCGCACTGTGGTCGCTGCCATAGGCCAAAAATTAAAAAATCGAAGTTCAAATTTTAAAATTAAAAGTACCTAGATGGTCTCCCATATAATCAAGCTTTCTAACGGTACATTTTTTTTGGTGTGATTCTTGCGGTACTTTCTGCAAATAGTATCAGAAGTGAGAACATTTGTTCACTTGGTTAGTGCAGTGTGAGCAGCGTGTTACAATAATCAATTTTGAAGTGTTAAAAACTTTATTAAAAAATCACCAAATTTAAAATTAAAAAAATAGATATTGATCAAACAGGTATTGAACTTAATTTTATTTAATGAGATATATTTAAATGTATGTGTACTTAAAAACAAAAATCAAAAATTACAACTACTATATTCTGTGTTTTTCGTCTGAATTCTAGAATTTCACTTAAAGTTTTAGTTGTATTCCCCCGCGTTGCCCCCATTGATATTTGTTTCTTAATACTAAGTCACGTTTTGAGATTAAAATGTGTTAGTTTCAGCTGCCAGAATTTGCCAGGCTTCATGCAATCTTCCACAGACTGTGAGTGTCTTTACTGAAAATGCGGAGCAAACCCAGAAGTGCAAAAGAAGCTTGGCATTTTGTGCGGTGGTGTTGTTGTTTGTTTGTGTTTTTGTGTTGTTGTTTGTAAGTAAAGTGATGCAAATATAATGTGTTTTGCAAGTTTTTACTTTTATGTTTTAAGGCACATCTTATCAATGCGTATTTTCGCACTTGTATATATTTGAAATTTGGAGTTCCGAAAGGGGTACAAACGCCAAAAAGTGCGAAAGGTGTTAGAAACAGTGCACATGAACTTTGAAAAAAAGGGCTGTAAAATAGAATCAGAAGAGTTGCTAACATGCATTAATTATATTTGCAAAAAAATGTCAATGTTTTGGCAACGTTGCAAGCGCACAAAGTCATTACTTGTGCACAACCATTCTGATTGGCTTGCTATAAAGGAAACTATTTCTTTAAATTGTGATGTTCAAAGATCAAGGCCAAATAGAGACCGTGGTCGTCCTAAAACTGATTTTGCAGAGTCTTCAAAGAGAACGAAGCGGCGGCGAATAGCCGAACTAGCAAAAAGTAATGAGTCTGCTGCCTCTGCTTTACGTGCTGCCAACTTACAGCCCAAACCAACGTTTTCACAAGCAAATATTAATGAAGTTTTATCACTTATAATAGAAACAAATTTAACAAAACACCAATATTTAGTTATTCGAAACTTCATAAACTGTGAAGTGTCTTATGATTTATTACCCAGCTACGGCAATGTTTTACAAGGCAAGCAAAATTGTTACCCAGAGAAAATTGCTGTGAGTGAATCCCACGCTGAAGTCGAACTGCAAAGTTTACTTGATCATACAGCTTCGCGAATATTAGAGCTGCAGAGTAATGTAATCGACGAAATTACAGATGATTCGGTACCTCGTACGTACCGCTTCAACTTATATCTAAATCAGATGAGTCCCACAATATTAAAATAATTTGGAAAAATCCTCGGCCATCGTCGACCCGTTACTGCAGACCAATTAGGTTTCAATTTAAAAAAGACACCACTCAAGTGTCTATTGATGAAGAGAGGTATTTTAGAAAAAAATTAGCATGTTACAGGCAACACAATTCGTTACACCTGATAGAAAAATACGCATTGAACATAGCCTGCAGCTCACTATGGTTGATGGTAAAGTATGTAACGCTTTAAGCCAAACGTCCTCTGCAAAATGTTACATATGTGACGCGAAACCGACAGAATTGAATAATGTACTACAAGAATGTCTACAAAAAGAAGTTCACGACAGTGTTGCCAGATACCTAAAATGACTTTCTCCTAAATCTTACAAAAATACTGAAATTTCCTCCCAAAAGTTAAAAAAATCTCCTAAATGTTTTTTATAATTTGCGTCATTTTAAAGGAATTAAACTTCTCATAAAAAATAAAAATATATACATATAATTGTTTTAATGCAGCCTTTTTTTATTCATTTTCAGCTTAACAACAAAAACTTAACTGAAACAAAACTGTAGTGGTACCACATGGTCACCTACACCGACACTATCCGTCTGATCGTGCAATTGCATGTTCCGTTATGCACTGGTGTCAGGTTGCCACTCGACGCGCGCGCCGCACTTGTAAACAAAGCAAGTTAGCACTTGTGGCGGCGGCCGAGCGAGTTCAACGCTACCTACCGCAGCGCACTGTTCCCCCGTACCAACACCACAAAACATATAACAAATGAATTAAACAAAAAGTGCCATTTAGGGGCGGGATTTCATTTTGACAGCAATAAGTGAGAACGAGATAGAACAAACTCACATTTTGTAAGCTTATAAATTTTTAACACAATAGGGTGCTTTGACTATTTAAATAGTTGCCAAAATAAGTTTTGTTGCCAGTGTTCTTCGTTATCCAAAAATCTCCCCAAAACCACTAAGGATCCGAAAAATCCCCTAACATAAAATATAAATCTCCTAAACTTTCTCCTTAACAATTCTTCCTCCTAAAAACTCTCCTAAAAGGCCAAGAATCTCCTAAATCTAGGAGGAAATCTCCTGATCTGGTCACACTGGTTCACGAAGGCCGCTATGAATTTGGGTTGTCACCCCCTACACTCGTATATACGATTTTTTGAGTATTTTGTGCATGTCTCATATAGACTCGACCAAAAACTTTGGCAAATTAGGTCCCCCGAAGGAAAAGTAAAACTTTTGGCAAGAAAACTAATTATTCAATCTGAGTTTCGGAAAAAAATGGGTTTGGTATTAGACAAACCGAAAGCTGGAGGTAGTGTAATGACGGAAACACGGCAAGAAAATTTTTCAATAACCCTGATTTGGCTGCTGAAATTACGGGCATTGATAAGGATATAATTGTCAGATGTGCAACAATATTGCAAGCTTTGTCTTCGGGTTATAAGATAAATGTCGAAGAATTCAGGAAATATGCGCTCGATACTGCTAAGAGGCTGATAGAGATGTATCCGTGGTACTATCTTCCACCTTCTATTCACAAAATTTTAATTCACGCTCCTGACGTCATAAACTATGCGCTAGTATCTATTGGGGAGCTCTCTGAGGAAGCTGCTGAATCTAAAAATAAGGACATTAAAAAGTTTAGGCTTCAGCACACGCGTAAATTTTCACGCGTTTCAACGAATACTGATTTAATAAACAGATTGCTTTTGAGCTCAGATCCTTTTATCACGGGACAGAGAAAATTGCAATGCAAACCAAAATCAACTGTAATGAAATCAGTTTTTGATTTGCTTGAGGATTGACCATAACCACAGAATAAACAGTATACAGAAGGCGCATCTGAAATAATTTTGCGATTTCATTTCGGACGCGGGCGGGAAGCAGCAAGATGAGGAAAATGTATATGGAACCGAGAGAGTAAGCGCAAGCGAGCGGAGAGCTGCTTTGCGATCCTCTCTTGCATTCTCGCATTCATGCGATGGATTTGTTTATTCTCATTTCGACGACAACACGCAATGTTGTTGTTTTCCGCAGCAAGCCAGCTTGGCTTTACTCGGGCACTTTGAAATGTTGGTTGTTTTGGTAAAGCGATCGCCAGTCACTTTTTCCTATGCAAATTTTGCCTGTCCGCTTCTTGTTCTTGTTTGTAAAAAAGCAAGCGCAGAGCGAGCACGTGCCGGCGAATTTGTTTATTGTCATTATCAATCGAATCTTCGAGCTGAATGGTCGTTTTTTTGTTCATGCTGCGCTTAGATTAATTGATATTAAATTTTACAAATATTTAGACGTGGTTGATCCAAAATAAAAATTTTTACATATATATTTACAAGGCTAGTTCCAAGTAAAATTATTTGTCTAAATTTTTTGTTGATTCCAATTTTGAATTTATTGCAATTGTTTTCGACGTGGTTGATCCAAATTTAAAATTTTTACAGATATATTTACGAGGCTAGTTCCAAGTTTTTATGGTCAAATTAATGTTTTCTAACTGGTCATTGGTACTAAATGACTTTGTTTCCAAAAACGGACTTTCTGCAATTATGTTAAAAAATATAATTCTGGAAAATTTAAAAATTCTTAATAGTTTTGGCATCACAGTAAAAGTTATAACTTGTGACCAAGGGTCTTCCAATAGGAAGTGCTTTTCGGATATGGGTGTAACTTTGGAAAGGCCTTTTTTTCATGTATAATGATGGAAAAGTGTTCTGTATATATGATTTCCACCTTGTTAAATCATTGAGAAATGGCTGGCTCAAATGCGACTTAGCTACACCAAATGGAATTGAAAGTTTTAGGGTAGTTCAGGAACTATTTGAAATGGAACTTAGATCAACAACAAAAATGTGTCCTAAACTAACCAGCCAACACATTTTTCCAAATTCTTTCGAGAAAATGAAAGTAAAACTGGCAACCCAAATTTTCAGCAGGACTGTTCAAGCTGCTATTAGGACAACTGCTGAAACTATAGGTTTCAAAAGTTGCTCTAAAAAATTGGCTTTATCTACGGCCAGCTTTATAGAAAATATTGACAAAATATTTGATTGCCTAAACAGTGAATCGTTATATTCCAAAAATTTTTACAGATCTGCGATTCAACTCAACAGCTTATCACATGAGTATATAAAATTCTTCCTTAAATACCTGGATGAAATCTCATTTGTTGACAAAAAGAAAAAAGTATTTTTTCTAGATGGGATGAAACTTACTCTAAAAGCTGTTTTGCTATTAGTAGACGAGCTTTTTGAGAAAAAATCCGAAATTTGTTTTTTGATGACAAGGACATTAAACCAAGACAAACTTGAAAATATGTTTTCTATACTACGACAAAAAGGTGGTAATAATATAAATCCATCAGTGGCTGATATTAATAATATATTAGCACGCTTAATGGCCGCCAAAATCGTGCAATTGAGTTCCCACAGCAATTGTGAAGAATTAAATGATACTACAGTGTAATCTGGGTGGAGTGAACCCCCGATGGTACGACTACCCCGATAGAGTGAACATCAAAATTTTTACATTGAGTACTCTATAGAGTGAACAATTCTGAATCTCTTTAGAGTGAACACAATTTAAAATAAATTACTTCAGTAACTTCAAGTTACTGCCAACCAGAATTTCGTGCTGCTGAAGAGAAAAACTCTTAAAAAAGGCGAATATCCGCGTATGGAAAAGGCATTGTACAATTGGTTTGTGCGGCAGCGCCAGAAAAATTTTCCTGTCAGTGGAGATATGTTAAAAAAGTAAAGAAATTACATGCTGATATTAATGAAAAGGAAGGCGCTTTTAACGCCAGTTGTGGATGGCTAACCGGATTTAAATCACGCTATGGAATTCGTCTGTTAAAAGTGTGCGGCGAGAAATTGTCTTCAGATAGCCCGGCTGAACCGTTTAAATAAAAGCTCAATAGTACGATTTGTGAGGTACAACTTTATAAAAGCCAAATTTACAACGCGAACGAGAGTGGACTATTTTGGAAGATGCTACCCGAAAGAACTTGTAACCAGTAACCAGTGCAGAAAAAACGGCTCCAGGCAGGAAATTAGAAAAAGCCGGAGTTACAATTCTTGCATGCGCAAACGCAACTGGACAAACCACGCTCTTTCAAATCTTTCAACATTCCGGTGGACTACCGACATTTAAAAAATGCATGGATGACAGCAGAAATTTTTAAAGAATGGTTTCAAAAGTGTTTTGTTCCACAGGGGAATTTAAAAAAAGAAAGGCAAAATTTCAATTTTTAATAAATTTATTTATTATCCCCTTCAAAATACTCTCCTCCTGCGTCAATAAATGTATGCCAACGTTTGATCCAATTTTCCATACATTTTTCATAGGCCGCCAAAAGTATGACCTTCAGCTCACGCAGCGAATTCTCTTTTATGGCCTCTATGGTCTCAAAACGCGTTCCCCGCTGATGACATTGGTCGAATTTTTGGTCAAAAATTCCGAAATAATCAAGGCTGTTTTTGAATGAAATTTAGTTTTTTTGGCACCAGCCGAGAAGTGACGCGTTTCATGCCCAAAATATCAGTTAAAATGTGTTCGGCTGATCCAAATGAGATACTCAACAACACAGCACTCTCTAATCGATACACAACGATTTTCCAACACAGTTTGCTTCGACGTTTCGAGTTTTTCTTCGGTAACAGACGTTGATGGCCGTCCAAGGATGTCATCATGCTCTAGGCTCTCTCGGCCGCCTTTGAACCTTCTATACCATTCGTATGCTCGTGCTTTCGACATACACGCTTCACCATATGCCTTTTGTAACATTTTCAACGAATCGGCACACGAAAGTTCATTTTTAACACAAAATTTTAGGCACGCGAGTTTCGGTTAAGGTTTTAACTCAATCTGAATCTTTATTTTTCAATTCAATTCGCTTAAAGCTATGTACATAATTTTGACTTAGTCTTCAATCCAACAAGAACAAAAAGTTTGCGTAGTCAAAAACGAAGTCGTTTTAATTTATCATGGTAAGTAAAATAAGCAAAAAACAAAAGTGCAACTCAGCGATCGGTTGAGTTCGTCATGTATGAATTAAAGTTAGGCGAAGTAAAACGGTATTCAGCGATAAGTTGGATTCGTTGTAATTTAATATTTATAGTTTATTGACATTTGCAGCAATGTGTTGGTCGACAAAAGTGAGGCAAAGAAAAATAAAGGTAAATTTGTTGTAATTCAATATTATACGATTGGTAAGTTCATTGACGTTCGCAAATATGTTGATCGGCAAAAGTGAAGCAACGAAAGTAAATCTATGCAAAGTAGAACGAAGCTCAGCGATAAACTGAGTTCGTTAGCATTCAAAATTATATAGTTATTTGTACATTTAAGTTATTTATATAGAATATATGAAGTAACCACTACCATTGGGGATTGGTTGCGACCATGACGTAACTCGCCCACCGTTGAATTGGAGACTCTCCTGAGTCGGTGTATTATTTACATTCAATTTAATTTGTTTGTGCTTGATACAAAGTAGAATAAGTAAGATACTTATAATTGTTATGGATACAATATATATGGTTACGTTTACGTAGTTTTGTTTTTTGTTATATTCTATTTCTTTTATAAAATCAATGTTTTCCATTTGGTTAAGTATAATGTCATCGAAAAGTAATTTTTTGTTAATATCTTTTATATTTTCAACATTGCTTGGCAGTATTATACTGTGTCTTAGACTTTTTTCCTTATGGGTAAATTTTTTATTATCAATTACAATTGAGCAATTCATGAAGTGAATTAAATAATTTCCATTTAGTACATTTTCTTTTGAATTACAATCATTTTGTATTGTTTTGTTATAAATATTTTTTACAAATATAGTGCCTGATTTTATAACCACAATTTCTGTTGCATCATTAAATATTTTCATGCAATTTTTTTTCATTAAACAATTTTTACAAATTTTAAGGTGTTGTAAATCGCTTTGGGTATTATATTCATAAGTTTCATTATTGTATTTAATTACTTTTTTAGAATCGAACATTAATTCAAAATTTTCACTATCTCCCAGCGGCAAAAGTAGAGTTTCTTTTAGTGTCAGTATTTCCTGTGGAATTTTTATCGCAAAAATTATATTATTATTAGAATCTATAAGTGACCCCAATTTAACTTTTTGTAATTTTTGGGCATCAATCTGGTATGTAGTAATTTCTTCGTCTGTTATCATGCTACTGTGAAGTATACCTAATTCGCTAGCAGCTATACTGTCTTGGATATGTTCGATATTATCTTGTAGTATTTTTAATTTTAGAGCAAAGTCTAAATATAAAATTTGATCCTGAATTTGTTTAGTTACAGTTACAATAGAATTCATTTTCCCGGTAATAAGTTCCCTGTCATGTCTAATTATTTCTTTTAGTTTTTGGAATGTATCATTGAAGTTTGTGTTTATGTGAATTTGTTTATTTAGATTATCTATTGCATGGTGATTGTTTTTATCGATAACATTGAGATGGTCTTCTATATCTTGTCGGTCGTCGTCATTCATGGTGCCAAAGAGCCATTTCTGCACCTTTCCGACAAGGTTTATTAACCCTCTCTTTTGTCTATGTGAAGTAAGTGTTTTAATTTTGTTTTTTATTAATTGTATTTGGATGTTTAAAGTTTCTTTATTGGTTGATAAATTTGCCTTTTGTATATTTAATTTAAGTTCATCTAAGATGTTAGAGATTTCCGATAGGTCTACGATATGAAGTATTGTCATAAAGCTGTAGACGATGTCAACGTCACCTGTTTCAATTTCTATATATCCTTTGTTATTTTCAGTCCTTTCAACCGTTACTTGCCCCATCGCTATATTCCAGGTTGTTATTATCAGTAATAGCCTGAGGATCCAATTGCCCTGAAAATTTAGTTGGTCTTTTAATATTGGATGTATGAACGTTTAATAATCCTAGTTTTTTAAATTTTGGTTCTTCCTTATGTCTTAATGCCTTATAATTTCTAACATAACCCTCGTCTCTTTCTTCTACGTATTCTTCTCTGTCAGCATTACGTTTATTAATATATCTTTGTTTTTCTTTACAAATTCGATCGTATATATTATTTTTGTTGCATTTTCCTTGGTGAATATTAATCGGTTTTTCTTTTGTTGTTGAGTGGTAACTATTATTATACCATTCTATTGCTTTTGCAACTTTTTCTTTAATACTAAGTTCCCTTTGTTCGATTCCTAGTGTTCTAATCCTTTCGCCTAAGGTATTATGAAGTCTCTCTATGTCCGAATTTCCAGTATGGTTGTTTGATTTTGCCAGATGAATTTCTGTATTCTCGCCTCGTAGATAATCTTTTATATTAACACTGCGAAATTCGTTATCCGTTATTAATTTCTTAAAATGTCCATTCTGAGATTTAAAATGTCGTAATTTTTCTATAATTGTCTGGTTATTTCTGTCTTCTAAATAATAAGCAGTTGCAAACTTTGAGAATCTGTCTATTAGTGTAAGGAAATTTGCCTTAGAATTAGTGTAAATGTCCATATGTACAATTTCTCCAGTATCTCGTGGGGTTTCGGTTAAGTAAAACTTTCCTCTTATGGGCTTTCTATCATATTTGACACGATTGCAAGTATCGCAATTGTTTATATATTTTTGGATTAGATTTTTAAGTTTAGGGAAATAAATGCATTTCTTTAATCCTTCATAGTTTTCATTAATACCGGTGTGTCCTGTTTCGTATTTATGATACTGTTTTATTTGTTTAAATACCTCATCTTCGTTTTCGATATCTTTTGCGTGATATGTACACCTAACAAATTTCATACTTGTTATGCCGTTATACATTTCAATTATATTATTCTGTAAGAAATTATACTCGCTGTCTGGGAGTTCTGTAAATATACCTATTTTCCCTGGTTTGATGTGTCGTCTTAAAATGTCCGTTAGGTTATGCCTTAAGTCATGAGAATTAATAAATATCTTTTTATTACCGTGTATTTCAATTAATTCCTGTATTTTATTATTTGTAAGTATAATCTGTATTTTGAATCGATTTACCACAGTTTCTAGTATTGGAATGCGATCATTAAAATTTTGCTCTTGAGAATGGATGGTAGCAATGTCATCATCTGCATTATTTTGAACTGAAAGGTTATCGCTACTATTCTCGTTTAGCATATTTATTTCATTTGTCTCCGAATTTATTCTACTTAGACAATCCGCTACATTATTTTCTTTACCCTTTATATAATCTATATTGATATCATACTCCCCCAATTTTAACAGCCAGCGCTGTAATCTAGGATTAATGTCTTTTCCTGATGTTTTAGCCTGTAACCACTTTAATGGCTGGTGATCTGTCATTAGGTCAAATCTAACACCGTATAGGTATGGTCTAAAATAGTTAGTTGCCCATACAATTGCCAGCAATTCTTTTTCAGTTGTCGAATAGTTTCTTTCATGGTCATTTAGTGTCCTGCTGGCAAAGCAAAGAGGGTGGCCGTCTTGTTGCAATACCGCCCCGATAGCAAACATACTCGCATCGGTAATTAATTTAAATTTTTTTCTAAAATCAGGATATTTAAATATCGGTGGTTCCGTTATTATTCGTTTTAGTTTCTCGAAGGCTTGTATGTAGTTTGGGTCATTTAGATTGATTTTTTCGTTTTTACGGAGGTATTTTGTCATGGGTTGCGCTACTTTAGCATAATCCTTAATGAACTTTCTATAATACCCTGTTACGCCTAAAAATGATTTTATTTGCTTTTGTGTCTTAGGAAGTTTTATTTTTAGGATATCCTCAATTTTTTGTGGATTTGGTTTGACGCCTTCTGGGGTCAAAATATGCCCAAGATAACTGGTTTCTTTGGCAAAGAAATTACATTTGTGAAACTGAACTTTCAAATTGTGTTGCCGTAGTTTTTCGAAAATTAATTTAATACTATTTTTATGTTCCTCTATTGTGCTGCTAAAAATTAGTATATCGTCCATATATACTACGCAGATTTTGTTAATATAGTCTTTGAGTATCGTATTCATCAACCTTTGGAACGTGGCTGGTGCATTTTTAAGACCGAAAGGCATTCTAGTATACTCATAATGACCCATGGGTGTTGAAAAGGCAGTCTTTTTCCTGTCCTCTTCTTTAACTAAAATTTGGTGGAATCCCTTCGCTAGATCCAATGTTGAAAAGTATTGGGCTCTACCTAATTTATCAAGAATATTTTCTATATTGGGGATAGGAAATTTATCCTCGATAGTAATTTCATTTAATTTACGGTAATCAATAACGATTCTCCATTTTCTTTGGCCAGAATCGTCCATTTTTTTCGGGACAACCCAAAGTGGGCTATTATACGGTGAGTTGCTTTCTCGTATAATATTTTGCTTTAGCATTTCAGCTATTTGTTTAGATATTTCTGCCTCATGAATGCGAGGATATCGGTATATTTTCGAATACACCGGTTGATCCGTTGTTGTAATTATCTCATGTTTCGTGGCAGTTGTACTTGTCAAGTAATCACCTTCTTTAAAAAAAAGATCACCGTAGGAATTAATTAGAGAATTTAGATATTCACTTTCTTCTGAATTTAAATTCGTGAAGAGTTTTTGAAGTCCGGCGTTTTCTAGGGGACTTGCCTCTAGTTGATGTATTTCATCAATCGCATGGGGATATATATTTGACATTGTTATTTTTTGCCCATTTATTTGTAATATGTCTTTTGACATATCGATTACTGCACCTAAAGGCTTCAGTATGTTTTGCCCTAATATTGCGTCAAAGGATTTATTAGAAAATTTTGTAATTTTCCAAATCATATAGGCATCCTCTTTAAATTCGACAGGTAGATCAGTTTTTATTTCTTCTGTAATAAAGTGATGAGAGTTAACCGAATTGAGTTTTATTGGTTTGACCAACAGTTTTCTTTTGTATTTTAATAATTTTGTTTCGTCGAGCAAAGATGTTGATGAACCCGTATCTATCAAACATTTTATTTTCTCATCACCTATTGAAAGAACTATTATTGGTAAGTATGTTTGTGAGGCATTAAATGAAAATTTACGTCCTGTTCGACATGGTCGACCTCCATTGGTTCGCCGTTATTCTGATAGGAACGCCCTGAATTATTTGATCTATCGTTACTGTAGAAATATCTTTGATTTTGGCTAAAATTCCCAGAATTACTATGTCTTATGTTTTGATTGTTATATCCTGAATTATTTTGTCTTATATTTTGATTCTGATATCCTGAATTATTCTGTCTTATATTTTGATTCTGATATCCTGAATTATCCTGTCTTATATTTTGATTCTGATATCCTGAATTATTCTGTCTTATATTTTGATTCTGATATCCTGAATTATTCTGTCTTACACTTTGATTAAAAGGTTTTGTTTTATTCACTTTTTCATCTCTAATTAAGCCACTGGAGTCAAGTAAATAAAAGGCTTCTCTTAGATTACTTATATTTCTATTTATAATGATTGAAGCTAAATTTACATCTATTTTATTTAAGAAAGTTTTAAGTATGACTCTCTCATTGTTAACTGGACTAAATTCTTGTGGCTTGGCAACATCGTATTCATACTTCTCGTTTAGTTGCGTTAAAATATTTTTTAAATAATTAAAATAATTTCTTACGTTATAATTCTTCGCTGAAAATGCTCGCTGGTACAGTGCATGGTACGTTTCTTGTATTCCAAAATTTTGTATCAGAGCTTCTTTGATGTTTGCCCATGTTGCTCCCGGTCCTAGCGTCCTTATTACGTCGAGTGCTCCCCCTTGAATTTTATTAATTATGATCCTGGTGAAGATGTAACTCCTTGCATTAGCGTCTGTTATGAGAGGCAGGATCGTGTCAACTTCCCTCAGAAATGATGACAGTGCGTATTCTCCATCTCCTCTAAATTCATGTATTCGCTGTGCATCCTTCATTAAGAGTTCGGTGGTCAAGAAGTTCCGTTGTGGTAGCAATACGTTGTTTACAGTGGGTGGTGCTCCAGCTGGCTGCTCAGTTGCCATGGTGCTGTATATTTCGAATCGTTCTTTTGTGTGATTCGGTTTTTCCTTTGGCATCAATGTCGCAGTTTTTCCTCGCTTAGTTAATGTTATCAACAGATTAGTTGGAAAGGATTTATATCTTCACTAATTTTTCCTCACTACTCGCAGTTTTTCTTCACTTAGTTAATGTTATTAGCAGATTAGTTGGAAAGGATTTATATCTTCACTAATTTTTCCTCACTACTCGCAGTTTTTCTTCACTTAGTTAATGTTATTAGCAGATTAGTTGGAAAAGATTTATATCTTATTCCTTCACTAATTTTTCTCACTACTTTCGAGCGATTGATTCGTTAATGCAATATTCTTCAGAATATTGTTCCGCGACTGCGCCAGTTTCGGTTAAGGTTTTAACTCAATCTGAATCTTTATTTTTCAATTCAATTCGCTTAAAGCTATGTACATAATTTTGACTTAGTCTTCAATCCAACAAGAACAAAAAGTTTGCGTAGTCAAAAACGAAGTCGTTTTAATTTATCATGGTAAGTAAAATAAGCAAAAAACAAAAGTGCAACTCAGCGATCGGTTGAGTTCGTCATGTATGAATTAAAGTTAGGCGAAGTAAAACGGTATTCAGCGATAAGTTGGATTCGTTGTAATTTAATATTTATAGTTTATTGACATTTGCAGCAATGTGTTGGTCGACAAAAGTGAGGCAAAGAAAAATAAAGGTAAATTTGTTGTAATTCAATATTATACGATTGGTAAGTTCATTGACGTTCGCAAATATGTTGATCGGCAAAAGTGAAGCAACGAAAGTAAATCTATGCAAAGTAGAACGAAGCTCAGCGATAAACTGAGTTCGTTAGCATTCAAAATTATATAGTTATTTGTACATTTAAGTTATTTATATAGAATATATGAAGTAACCACTACCATTGGGGATTGGTTGCGACCATGACGTAACTCGCGCGTTGTTCTAATTTTTCATCCATCATAAAAATCGCCGCACAACAATTTTTCGACTTCTTCGTATAGACGCCAATCAAATACTAATCTTACGATATGCGTCAAAACTTGACAGAGCACCAATAAAAGTATTCCCAACGTTGAGAAAATAAAAATTTACCGATTGAATAAGCGCGGCAATTCAAAATTCCCTATTGTAGACATCTCACAGTGGCGCATCTGGAAGGGCTTCCCAGTTCGAATCGGTAAAAATTGATTATAACGGGTGCGCCATCTAAATATGGTCGATGGAAATATTGAATAACTTAAACAATTCTCAATCGATTTTGGAAAACTATTTATTTTTATAAAATTTGAAGCTTTACAATTTTTTCCATTCAGTTTCCAAAAACAACGGCGATCAGATGACCACCTTCATTGCGGATACAAAATTCAGCTCTTTTTCTGGCATTTCGGGTGATATCGCAGTGATTTCGGCTCGAATATTGTCCTTAAGCTCGTCTAAAGTCTTTGGTTTGTTGGCATACACTTTGCTTTTTAAAAATCCCCTCAAAAAAAAGTCCGGTGCCGTTAAATCGGGCGATCTCGGGTTAGGCGCAGAACGACCGCGATACTTTTGACGATACGCACGCTGTGTTGCAACAACTGAACGATTACATTTAATGAACATTGTTACTATTTCCGCGCGTTCTTTGGGCGTGAATCGATTCATGGTTAAAATTGTAATGCAATAACCTTTCCGAAATGTGTTCGACGACGTCAATCGGTGTAAATCTGTCAAAGTTATTCAATATTTCCATCGACCACATTTAGATGGCGCACCCTGTACAAAGATACTTCAATTTCTAATTCGCTGCCGATTGGTGCTGTTCTGTTTAGCATTAGCACTGGAGAGCAATCTGCAGGCCCCCATATCCAACCAACTTTTGTATTTATCCAAAAGCGTGTAAAGAGGTAACGAAAAGTATAAAATAAATCTGGTGGTGTTTGGAAATAAGATCAATAACAAAATATATGCCAGAACCAGAAGAAATCGACAAAGGCATTTTTATTCATAACGCGGGAGGTTTTAGAATTTTTAACAAAAAACTTCTGTATAGAACGTTATAGCGCTCGAGCTTTATTTGTTGTATTTTTCAAGCGCTACGTGTGCCAAAAAGAATTTCAAGCTCCTTACACGAATAATATACAGAACAGTCAATTGTAATGAAATTAAAATATGCGTTCAATTCTTCCACAAGCACTTTGATTTCGGTCGCCCAATTACCAATTCCTCGACTTCATCACTTCGCATGCCAGCCAACTCCTGTCCAGCTTACAAGAAGGAGTTGCTTTCTGCAGCAACACGGGTTGACCCAGCATGGTTGCCAATTGTACAGCATTGGGTGCACATAATAACATAACAAAGTTTATAAGATGTATGCATTTTTTATTGAAATAATTGACAATTATGAAAATAATAACATAGCAAAGTTTAAAAAATGTATGCATTTTTTATTGAAATAATTGACAATTATGCAAATAATAACATGCATCGAGAAAATGTATGCATTTTCTATTGAAATGATTGGCAATTATGAAAATAATAACATGCATTCATGCATTAATACTTTTTTTCTAAAATAATACGAAAGACAAGCTACCTCTAAATTGCAACTTTGGCAGACGACGCCATGATACCTCACACAGATTGAGTATGGGAAATGCAAAAAATGGACCATGGTTCAATTATAAGGTTGTAGCAAGCCACCGGCTGATTGTTTATCGCTTCTGTCAAAATCGTCGGTGTGCTGTGTTGCCGCATCGGTTGAAATGAAAATACCTGACTGAAAACATCTGACCTGAGCACTTTTCCCGTTTTTTCACTCGAAATACAGCGCCGTCTGGCAACAATTACTTTTGTTTGTTTTCAGTTTCTCCCTCTTTCGTAGGAAAATATCAACTGATTTTGACAGTAGCGATAAACAATCCTACCAACAAAATACATGTGGTTTTTGGTGAAGCGCGGATGCTATGACCTTATTGTTAAGCCATGAAATGGTAAAAAAATCGCTTCCCCTGCCACTTTCCAATCACGTTATCACTGCCATGCATATATGTAATACTTCTATATTGGCACTAAGCTCAAGGTACATTCGCCAACATCACAGTACAGCAATAGTGAAATATGAGCGAGAAAGCGTATAAACGAATGTACCTTGACATATGTCAAAAGTCAGGTGCGGTGAAAATTTACTGGAAATAAATAAAAATTGGTCGAAATTGACTGAAAAGCCTACCTTTTTCTTCAACCGCCCCTGGAGCAGTTAGACAGTTTTTCATGTGTAGAAGTGCACATGTATACACGCATAAAAATACATTCGCAAAATTTCGTGTTTTCTGTCTCATCGCTTGTCTCCCTTTGATTTCCGAATGAAAACACATTGTGAAGATAGGTTAGTGCCAATATAGAAGTATTACATATATGCTGCCATGGTACAATAAACAAGGTAGTGGCACGAAAAAAGCAACAAAATTCACGTGTATTTTGTTAGTGTTTTCGTTCGGTTCATTGTCAAAATCGGACGGACGGTTCAGTTGCCAACAGTATTGCCAGCATCGAATAAACGTATAAATAATAATAACATTCAAATATGTTGTTATTTGTAGGTTATTGTGCACAAACGGAAGTTTCCAAATTTAAATAGTGAAATTTCACGAAACTATGAAGTGTCTACGGAAAAAAGGAAGCCAGTTAGGGCGATACATAATATAAATCGTCGGCATAGATTGGAAAGGTGCTAAGACCACTTGGTTTACAAATATAAGATTTTGATGAAAGATGAAAGAAAACGTAAAAATGCACCAATTAACAGCTAAAGTACATAGTTTTCTTGTTTTTATCTGTTGTTAATTAATTATTTTTTCCTTACGTTGTACATTTGCACTTACGACAATGGTCTTTGTGGATTTATTTTTGACACAGCATTTGGCAAGAGTTTAGTTCTTTTTAGCCCTTGAATAAAATCAGTGGCCGCAAAGTGGTCCGCGCATACAACTGCATTTCTTGCAAATGCCATTTTGCAGCTCTCCATCCACATGTTCTTTCTGTGGTCATCAAGTGGGACTTGGAAGAATGGCCCATTGCCAGGACGTCCTTCTTTGCCGCACAACACGCACTTTTTCATTATTTAAAGTTTTTCAGAATTTCAAAATTCAAATCACGCCAATAAAAAATACTACGCAATTGAAAAGAACCGTTGCAATATCCGATGTTACCAAATTCAAGCTTTATAATTTAACTATATAAATATATATGCATATGGATAATAAGGAAGCGTTTGTTTAGATAAACTCACCATAAATAGTAGCGGATTTTTAAAATGATGTCCATTAAATTAAAAACATAATAAAAAAGTTTTCATTCTGTGAAAATAAAACCATCATAAAAAGTTTGCAATTTTATATAAATATATTTTTACATCAATGAAATCACATCATTCAAATATTCAAATATTGTTCCCATTACATTTGCCGGCATAAATGCAGTAAAGCGAACACTCGTGAAAAAAATAAATGAGTATGCTTTCATATAAAGGGTTGGCTCCTGAATCTAACAAACTAAAAATTTTGCCTGGGAAATGCCCACAAATGGCGTGGCTCGGGGTCAATTTCAAAATTTTTATCAAAAAAAATCAATTAATCTCCAACTGATTTACACGATATTGGTATCAAAGGTAAGATCTTTCTCATACCTTTCTTTTGATGTACAACATTAGATACGGAAGATGTACTAATAAAAAGTTTTAAGCGAAAAACATGTTTTTTTTATAAAATTTTTTTAAAAACGAATTTTTTTCTCGAAAAAATCCATTACTAAGGTACAATAAGTTTCTTACCATATTGTAGCCTGGAATTCCTTTTACAATGAAATATAAAACATTTGAAACTTTTGATTTCGCTTTTATATTTTAATTTAAATTGAGTTGAAAGCATCTGCCTGCAATATTGAAATGGCGTTTATGAAAGTTATTGCTTAGGCGCGATCTTTTACAATCATAAGATTTGAATACAAAAATACTGTAAGCACTTCACTGATCCCGATGCCCTAGTTACTCCCATGAGGGTTATTTTTTTGAAGGCCGGCCGAAGGGTGCCCACACAAAAGGTATTTGAATGCCGGAATACTTTTGGCCGCGAACCCGAAGTTACGATTATAAAAGTTATTGCTTAGGCCGATGTTATGCTGCCGGTCAAATGATCGTCGGTCACGGATAAATTGGAGCGACCGACCGCGCATCAAGGTTTCGAATACAAAATTACTGTAAACACTTTATTTATTCCTGATGCCTTAGTTACTCCGATGAGGGTTATTTTTTGAAGTTTCGGCCGAAGGCCGGCACCACCAAAGGTATTTGTATACAGAAAAACTGCAGTTTACTATCACCCTCCATTTAATGGAAAAATATAACCAACACAAAAATACAATTGAAGGCTTATGGCGTCACGCAAAACATTCAATGCCACAATACCATAAAAGCAAAGGTTTTATTTATTTATTTATTTATTTATTTAAGTCTATGGTATAACAACCTTACAGACTAGATAAAAATTAATTAATTATTATTTAATGGCTATTTGGCGAAATTTAAGCTTTCAAAATAATGCAAAGCTAGAAATCTAGATCTTTTCAAATCTTTTTTAATATGGCAGGTACTTTGTACAACCCTCTTCAGCTCTCATTGCCCGAAAGTGATGGCGAAGCTGAATATGAAATGGATTTGGACCCAGAGTCAAGTTAGAAAAAATTTAAAAAATATATTCAGAAAAAACAAAAGTATACATTTTTATATTTCGTTATAAAGGAAATTTCACAGGCTACAATATGGTAACAAACTTATTAAACCTTAATATTGGACTTTTTCAAAAAAAAAAGGTTTTTGAAAAATTTGTAAAAAAAAATGTTTTCGATTAAAACTTTTTATTAGTACATACTACGTATATAATGTTGCACATTAATAGAAAGATATGAAAAAGACCTTTCGTTTGATACCCATATCGTGTAAATCAGTTGGAGATTAATTGCGTTTTTTTGATAAAAACTTTGAAGTTTGACCCCGATCCACGCCTTTTGTGGGCGTTTCCCAGGCAACATTTTTAGTTTGTTCAATTCAAAAAAATAAGCTCTATATGGTCCAATTTTCCGGTTAATACTTTCATTAAGCAAGATCTCAAATTATTTCTTAATCGGGTAAATTTTGAGAGAATTATAGTATTTACAAGTTGATCAAAATCTAGAAAAATTGTTTTATGATAAAATTCAGTTTTGAGTGTCAACAATTGAAAACGTTACAAAAACACTATTTTCGCTTCAATCGGGGAAAATGTTACTGCTATGCACTTATAACAGTCCAAAAAATCATTTTATGAGCTATTTTGAAAAAAAAGTTAAATAAAAACAACAACAACAAAAGTTAAACAAAACATTTTTTTTTATTAAAAACTATAAAAACTATATATTTTTGTAGATCGCAAATGTCGAATCGCGCATTATCACACCTACTTTTTTACGTAATCCTATAGAATGGACTTTCTTCTTTTGGATCAATAAAAAAAATTCTGCGATTTCCTGCGATCTTGGAAAATAATAGAATTTTTTAAACTATTCTACCTAAAAAAATTGGATTTTTGTACCCTACGTTGACATGCCCACCGGTACATTCACTTTGGTACGGAGCTTGTAACGCCCAGAAAGTGATGTAACTGAAAAGAAATAGTATAGTAGCACAGTCGCTATTAAAAATGGGCATGGTTCACCCACTAAAGGCAGAGTTGCCATACGGAACTCTTTCATAAAATATGAAAATTTCTATATTAACAAAGCCAATGTCACAAATTAGTAACGTTTTACAAAAAAAAATGGGGTTTGCTTACCCATTTAACCCGTTTAGAGCCATATTATCCTACTTTTGTTTTCATTATTATGACATTTTTTGCTAAAATGTGATTTAATGCTAATATTTTCTGAGAATAAGAAGAAAAGTTAAGGAAGGCAATTTTGTTAAAATTATTATACGTTGCATTATTTACACTTGTTTACAATAAAGAAGGAACCTATGGGAGAAAACTATTTGTAAAATAGTTGTATTTCAATTCAACTGTTTGTGTGGGATTAAAAACATCATTCTTGATGATAGTGAAACTGAATAAACTTTTTAAAAAATGGCAATTATTTTCTATAATCCTGGAAATTTCACTATAGCATTGCATCTTCATAGCTGAGTCATCTCTATCAGACATCTGCATGGTTCCATTCACTTTCTCTCCCACAGTGTTGACACTTCTGCTGAGTGCACACTTTCTGAGAGTCATTACAATAGGGCAGTTCAGGATAACGTGCAAACGGTCTGGCATCATGGCATGGGGAAAATGTGATGGCAAATATTTTCAACGCAACAACAAAATGTACACATTTGCCCATGCCGAGCAGCGGCAAATTTCCCACACTGAAACTCTATTGCATATTTTTCGGCATGGGCAAAACAGATTTGACAATCAATCAGCTGTCACAATTGTCGAGATGAAGCAGACGAAAAAGAAAATAAAAAGAGAAAACCCGAATAAAAAGTGGACGGAGGAGGAGATTCGTACAATTTTGAGTTATTTGCAAGAAGCGCTGGAGTTAGAGGTGTGAATTGTTTTCGGATTCCACAGCGACAGCAACTTATGCATGCTCTTTATTCTCGCAGGCTCCCACGGCGCAAATATTCTATTCTTCTTCTTATTGATTTATTCTTCAAAAACAGCTGTGAATTTGTTCTGCAACCGATTTGCCATGAAATTTTAAAAAGTGTGCTCAGTGTTGATGGCAAATATTTGAAATGACATGCATTTGCCCAAATATTTGCACGTTATCCTGAACTGCCCTAATATGAATACAGTAATTGCTGTAGGCAAAGCAAAAGCTGTGCACAAAAAGAAAGAGTCACAAAATAGAGAGAGTCATAACACACCATTCTCTTTAGTGAATATTCATTACTCACTTGTTCGTAAGGTTGTCAACATTAGTTAGCATCATTTGTATATAGTAACGGTATATTTCGTTTTTGTTTTCATTGTTGGTATTTATTTATTTATTTATTTATTGGTTGATTAAGGTTACACTACCTAAGAACATGGTTCTTTTATAAGTGCATCAACTAATATTAAATAACAGTTGCATCGAGCTTAAAAAGAAAAATACAAACTTAATACTTAAGGCTATTACAGAAAAAGTACAGTATATAGGAGTTAAGATACAATGCAAAGAGTAAGAGATATGAGAAATAAGTTTTGATGATCTGCAATCGAAAGGCACACCCATTACAATAATTTATTGAAATAGTCGAAAATTCGCGCTTTATAGTTGTTTCTATTCAGTCCAGCTTTCAAAGTCTCCGGAAGAGAGTTCCATAGTCTTACGGCGTTAATGAAAAAAAGTCTAGAAGAGGTCAGGTACACAAACTTTGGAACGATAAGGTTGTGATGTCTTCCCGACTTAGGCATTTGAAGTTTGTCATATAAATATTTCGGCTCTTTCCAATCAACTATTTTAAATATGAATGCACAGTTTCTTGCTGACAAGTAATTTGTGATGCTGCAACCAAGAATTTTATTCCTCCACAGCGAGACATGGTCATATTTTCCCAGCCCATATACATATCGAGTAATGTTATTAAATGCCACATTAATTTTGTGTGATGACTTGGAGTCAAGTTTGCTATAAACCAGCTCTGAGTATGTTATATGGGGCACAATAAGCTGCATGGCTAGCTTTCGTCTGGTCTCAAGCGGAGTGAAGGAGGCAGAAATCCTTAGTCTACGCAATATTGCGTATACATTTTTCACAACTTTGTTTATATGGTCAGAGCAAGTCAGCTTGGAGTTAATCAAGAATCCCAAGTTTTTTATTTTGTCAGTAAGCTTCAGTGCACTATTATTAATGAAAAGAGGGGGTATATTGTCAGATTGTACTACCCGATTGCTTATAGGCAAAGCATATGACTTAGATGCATTTAGATATAAAGCGTTATTAAGGGCCCAATCCGAGATGGCAGACAAATCACTATTAATTTTAAAACATAAATCTTCCACAAGACCAATACGACTAGACAAATACAATTGGATATCATCAGCATAAGCATGGACATTAACATATTTGCACACCGAGAAAACATCATTTACAAAGAGACTAAACAAAAGGGGACCAAGTACAGATCCTTGAGGAACACCAGCACCAATTGATACAAACTGAGATGAGGAATGCATTCCCCTCACTTGTTGAACTCTGCAGGCAGGATAGCTACGCATTAATTTAATAGAGCAATCAGAGAATCCGAAGTTGCACTTAAGTTTCTCACATAATAGTACGTGGTTAACCGAGTCGAAGGCTTTGGAAAAGTCCAAAAGGCATAAAAGCGTTAGTTCTTCATGGTCAAAAGGCATCCTAATATCATCTAAAATTTTCATCATTGCAGTGGAGCAACTATGCTTTGGTCTAAATCCAGACTGCAGGGGTGACAGTAAATTGTTATCATGAATGAAGGTTGAAATTTGTTCCGCCATTAAGGACTCACAAACCTTCGAGAATGCCGGTAAGATACTGATTGGTCGATAGTCATTTGGGCTTAGCGCTGTGGTTACCTTCGCAACAGGCAAGATAATTGCCCTTTTCCATGCTGCAGGAAAACAGGCACTCGTAAAGCAATGATTAATTATATGTGTGAGAGGTCTAATAATAAAAGGTAATACAATTTTAACGAACTTAAGAGAGATACCGTCATCCCCAACAGCATTTGACTTGATACGAGTAATGGATTTTATGACATCAGACTCGGTAACTCCAACAAATTGAAATCGCTTTTTAAATTCCACAGCAGGCGGAATAGCTTTAGTTAAAGGGGGGGAAATATTGCTATTGCTGGCACTAACGAAGAAGTTGTTTAAGGCATTCGGGTCAATTTTGCAATCAGCAGTCTGATTGCCATGGATGTTTAAATTCTTTAAGTTGCGCCATAAATCTTTCGAAGGGAGAGAGGCATTCAATTTTTCTTTGCAATAGTACCGCTTAGCCTGCCTTATAGTCGCCGTCGCTTCATTTCTAGCAGATTTGTACTGACACCAAGATATATCTGTCCTCATTTTTTTCCAGTTGGAGTGCATCTTATTGCGCTTTTTAATTGCCAAATGGACTTTGTTGTTGTACCAAGGACATGCCGTATTTCTGACTCGAGTTTTACGAAGAGGGACATGTGCATGAAACAGTAGGATTAAATTATTATTTAAAAATTCTAGCTTTTTATCAACTGTCTCAAGACTCCAACAATCATTCCAACAAATACAAGACAAGTCAGAGAACAGAGCAGCAACATTCAAAGACCGATAGTCACGATACAAAAAAGTAGCACCAAGTTCTGAACGATGAAACACAACATCTACCGAACAAAAAATTAAGTCGTGGTCAGATACAAAAAACAGTTGGTCAAATTTAAGAATATGAGAATGGTCAGAGGTAATAAAAAAGTCCAAGAGGCTAGGAATAGAGTTATTCGAGTATCTGGTCGGTATGGAACTATTAACAATCACCAAACCAGCAGCCGATATGTGATCATGGAGCTTATCAGTGCAAGAGTCATTCGAGAGCAAATTTACATTGAAATCACCACAAATCACGTAACGTTCATAATCAATCACAAATACAGACAACTCAGCAAAGAAAGTATCTAATGCAAAGCACCTATGCGGATTGTAAACACAGGATATTAGGACCTTCGAAGTGCCATCAGATACTTCGGCAATTATGTACTCAGTATCAGAATTAGTTGATTTTATCAATGGCCTGAGACTTAGCGGTTTTTTGTAATATATTGCTACTCCTCCTCCTTTTCTTTGTTTGCGATCATTTCGAATAATGTTGTAATTATCGATTGAGTAGTAAAAGTCAGGAATATCGTCACTGAACCAAGTCTCAGAGACACAGATAATATCAATATTTGTCCCTTCAAACGTGCTCCTCACATAATCAAGTTTCTCGGTGTTTAAACTGCGTGCATTAAAGTGGACTATGTTTAGGCCAGCAGATTGCTTGCAAAGAATATCAATAACCAATTTTTGATTTTCACTAACGCCTGAACCTATTTTGCTAGTCAGTTTGAATATGGCAATACTGCACCGAACACGAAACAGCCGAAAACACGAAAGTACATAACTACACAATTGCAAACCATCAAATTTATGCAATAAGAGCAAAACAAAGAATGAAGAAAGAAAAGAGAAAGAATAGATAATAATATAATAATAACAAATGTTGAAATGATGAAAGAATTAAGAGAGAAAGGAAATACGAGCAGATTAGGTAAGGAGAGATAACCAAAATTGATTGAAATGCTGAGACAGATGGAGAAAGATGAAAGAGGTGACTTAAATACTAAGCTTAAAGCATACATGTAATAGAAAAGAACATAGCAGCGTAAAGAGCTCACAAAAAACATTCTAATCACACTTTACTCCTTTGTTCGTGCTGATAAGAGCATCAACGTCTTCTCTGCTGCCCACCATTTTTGACTCTTCATTCGGATTCAAACGCACAAAAATTTTTCCCCGTATTGAGAACGCAGATGACAGCAGCTTCTGTCTCTTCAGTTGCGATGCATAAAACATCAGCTCACGCATTGTTTTAGTCAGACTCTCGTGTATATAGATGTTTCCGTCGCCTGGTAGATCAATATCAGCACGTGTGAGAGATCTTTTTTGACGTTTACAGAAGTTAGCGATTGATTTAAACAGCCGATTGCGCTCAAATGCCGACGCCAACTTTACAACAACAGGCGCTTGCTGTTTGCCCTTCGCGAGGCGAAGCCGAAATGCATCACGTATCGGCGGAGGCTCGTGCTGAGCTGCATTGCAAATTTTCGCAAAAACATCAGACAGGTTCTCATTGTCCGCAAGCGGTATGCCGTTAATGATGACATCTGAAGCTACTGCACTGTTTTCAATCTCGCTCAACTGTTTGCGAGCTGCGACAAGCTGCTCTCGAAGAGAGAATACGTCGGCACATTTGCTCTCAACAATTGTTACTCTCCTTTCAACAGCTTTAACTGTAGCCTTAATATTCATAATTTCAGCAGACAGCTCACCAATTTTCTGCATTACCCTTTCCTCAGAACTCCTCATAATTGCAGTCAGCTCCTCAACTATGCTCTCTTTTTGACGAACAAGCTTCTTCTCCAAATGATCAAACATCGCTGATGACGGTGTTAGAGGGGTCTTCGGGGGGGATGGCGGCTTTCGTGCTGAATTTTTTCTGCTAGTCATCTTACTTCGTGTTTTTTAATTTTTCGAATATCGCTGCTATACTCCACAAGACCACGCTGACAACAAGCAACCACGGCGCGAAACTTTAAGTCAATGCAATGATGTGCAAATAAAACAGAAAAAGTGAATATTAATTAGGAAAAACGCGAAACTCTTAGGAGCACCAAAAATGCACGTCTTTACTCCATCAGCGATTCTTCTTCTTATGTATTCGTTGTATTCTTAGGTATTCGTTGACAATTTATTCACTTGATAGAGCTTGATAGAAAAGCATTTTTTAGTTTCATTTTGAGCACACTACTCAATATGAATGATTCGAATCATTCATTTGATTTCGCTGTATTCGCAGCATAAAGTGAATACAGTTTCTGTTTGAGTACACTATAAAATGACTCATTCAATTAATGAATACAGTCACAAAAACGAATGTGAGTGAGTGAGTAGGTAATTTAAGAGTGACTGAGTCACAACACGTTGTGAGTGCAATCATGCAGACGTCTGATCTCTATGTTAAGTTCTACGGAAATAAAAACAAAAAAGCTTTCTATCAAGCAACTTCATCGCCCTCTTTCCACCTTTTAAAGGTCGAATATAGAAAAACGCTGAAATACGTATTAATTTATTTTTCTTTAAGTATATATATACAGAATTTTAAAACAATCCGACCAAAAAACAATATCCGTCCATATAAGCTTCACCACCCCGTTTCCGGCCTGTCAAGGTCCAATTTTTTAAAATCGCTTTTTTTTAAAGGTTGAATTTTAAAATACAACTATTGACCAAATTTCATCATTATAGTTCCAGCGGTTTGGGCTCGGTGGTGATGGCATACTTGGTTATATATATTCGATTTTTTTTAAAACTATATATTTTTTTTGGAAAACAAACATCATTTTTGAAGTCAGTAGCCCCAAATAATTCAGATTGCAAATTTTCAGCGAATTTAGAGCCCTCCTTCTATTTTTGTCCCAATTTTGTATGGAGTCGAAACACTGTGCGCCGGCAGCACTATTTGATTTTCGATGATCGCTTAGCATTTACCTCCTACGTAACTGCAAAATGCAGGATCTTTTCATAAACAAATCTGTAATTAAAAAAGAAAATCGTAACGAAAATTGCGAATAATTCTCTTTTCATCATTGCAAAAATGCCCCAAATTTCACAGAAAAACACTTGGCTGGCAATGCTGTTCGCCTAATGTAAACAAAACAAACAAAAACTTTTGACAACCTACCGAACTCTGAAGAGAAAAACAATGATACGAACGTTCTGATTCTATATTTTGACTGATGCAGTCGTGTGGCTGCCGTCGTCTATGTGTTCGGGGCATAATGCGTATTTTGTCGACGCGAATTCGACTTTTTGAAACGCAATGAACGAAGTCCGGCGTGCAACTGCAGTCCAACGTACGACTTGGCATAGGATATTTCTTATTCACTTTATTCCACTCGAAAGCCGAGAAAATCGAAATAGACGCTAGGAATTTGAAATAATGAAAAACTTAAAGCACCTGCTACTATAAAGCTAGAAGTGGATTTTATAGTCTTCAACTTTGCCCTCGCTATTTGAACGGAAATTTGAAAAAGTCAGTAGACAAACTAAACTCCAAAACTAAAAGAGTTAGATTCATAAACCAATAAAATAACAACACTAATCTCTGCTTCGATTTATTACAAATATATTTTATTATTGTGTACTCATACTAGGTACTTTATATTATACTTTATATTATTATTACATATTGTTTTTATAAAAAAGTAATACAAAAGTTCCATTGTAAAAAAGAAGACAAAATAGGAAGACACGTTGAGAGTATTAAAAAACAATGCTTATGCTCATATCATATATGCATGTATGTATGTGTGTGGGTGTGTGTGGATATGGATATGTGTGAACGCGCAAAGTCGTACTTAAAAATACATATATTCTAAAATGTTTCCTTGCTTGGCAGTATTCGAATCGTTCCTTTTTGTATGTTTTTTTTTTTTAAATATTTTATGTTTGTTTTTAATTTGATTATGGGAGAAACCACGGCTGGTATATAAGTAAATATGTATAGTATAGGTACATACTTTTTAGTAATATATAGTATAGCACAATTTCAGTACTAAAACAAAACAGCATACTGCTTCGAATCACTGTGGTTAAACCGGACCGGGCCCCGGGCTTAGGCCCAGTGCAATTGTGCCTTAGTTGCTTTTATGACTTTTTGTAGCGTTGTGTTAGTAAGGCGGCTTAATCGATCGCTTTAACATCGGTGGCACTTCGACTGTGTTTTGTACTTTATTGTTAACACCACAAGCTGGTTAAAATGCAGTAATAATGTATGTATGTATGTGTATGTATATGTCTGTCGGTGGCAGTAGTTAAGCGAGGGCACCGACATTATGCTGTCTGCTGTCCCGTTTCAAGTCGTTTCAAAACTTTATGGCCGCAGCCGAGTTTCGCGACAACTGCCGAAAGCACCACTTAATAATTTATATTGAACATTGATTAATTGAATTCAAGCCCACCTAATATTGAATATTAAAAATATTAATCAATGAATTTTAATCCAATGAATACTGAATATTGATTTGTTTAATTCAAAATTCAATTAATATCCACATATTGATTTTTTAACCAAATAAGTATTAAATGAGTTGAAACGTAATTTATGGTCAATTAATATTAAATATGAATTTAATAAAATTAATTAAATATCAATTACATAAATTTTAGATATTAATAAATTGAGTATCGATTATTAAATAATATACTTAATAAATATTCATTAAATTAAATGAATGGTCAATTTCTTACTTTAAATTGAAATTAAATTAACAATCAATTAATAATTAATATAAATCAATTGAATTGTAATCCGATTAATTTTAAATATTAACGAATTAATTAATTAATTGAATTAATATTAGATTAAACTTGAACTAAGCTTTCGACAGAAATAATCGCATCTGTCAATTAATAGCAACTGGCACTCTAAGGTCCAGCGCTGTTACTAGCGGTCCAGGGCTGCTATTAGTGTAGTTTGGCCAGCAGTCACCGTACGCATTGCTGTCAAAAAGTATAATAAATGCTAACATCACATGGAATGTAATACACTGTTGTAAACACGCATGTATGGTAACCTTAATGCGTAGAGACTAACAAAATTGTATTTAATTTATTTTTTCGGAATAGATTTTTAGCTTTTTCTTTTAGGTAACCTTATATAATTGATATGTATTGGTCACCTTTTTAAGTGCGCCGAAAAATAACAGAAGCTGGAGTCTGATTGTCCCGCGCCAGTCGATATCATTCTAAACTGGTTACTGCCGTCCCAATTTGGCAGAATCAATTTATAGAGGTTGGAGCTTTTCCACATTAAACCGACCGAGCCTGTGTGTAGCTCCTCTTGTAATAACGGCAATTCATTGTCTGCTTTCTAATAAGACATACGCAGCTGGAACTAACTGACTGACTTTGTTTGTGCACGGCCATTGTAATTAAATTAACTCAATGCAAATAAATAAATCGGCTAAACATTACTATATACAGTGCATTAAATTGTGATTAGATTGCAGCTCAATTACAATTGCAAATCAACTAAATTAAAAAATGTGCAATAATAATAATTATAATTAATTTATTTAATTAATAAATACGAGTGTAATTGTTAGTGTAATGTCTGATTTCTATTCAATACATGACAATTTGCTGGTGTCGTATTAGCTGCGGCGTATTTTCTCAAACCTCAATTAAGACAATTGTGATTTATTTAAATATTTAATTTGCGCGATTTTTACTCTGGTGAACTACGTGCAATTATTTATTTTAAAATTTCATAAATAGAATATGATGTGTGAGAATTGCATACTTTTTTTTTGCAAAATCAATTAATAAGTTGCTGATATACAGTACTTTTCGCTTAAAGCGAACTTGGGACTGGGCAAAATGGTTCGTTTTAACCGAAAGTTCGCTTTAATAGGGGTCCGTAATAAGCGATAACATACAGCGCGTACTTTTGAAATTGGTTCGTTTTAGGCGGAAAATCGTTTTAAACGGGTTCGTTATAAACGAAAAGTACTGTATGTTCAAAACTCAAATGTTTTCAATTGTTGTAACGTTGAAAATACAAATATCTAACTGATATCTAACACTACTTGACGTGAAAAATGCACCTACAAATAAAATTGTTTTCTAGACTAACTTTGAGCCGCTGAATACGAAACTGAAAATCAAACCATTTTTTTAAAAAGCGTTGTTGAAAAATTTTCGAAAAACCAGTTTTTTCCTCTTATTTCAGTTATGAGCACATATATCGTAAACGAATCATCCGACTAACCTATCATCCAGAAGATTACACCTTAGCCTTTCCAGCGATATACATATTGTCCAAATCAAATGAGATTTGGGGAAGTTACTGACGGTGAAAGTTAAAAAAAGTGAATTTTTCTACCATTTTCAAAAATTATAAATTTTCAAATGATTTTTTCATAGATAAAATAAATTATCTTCCCTGGTTTTAAAATCTAAGATGAAAGACATATTATTTGTGTAAATGTTAAGCTTAATCGGAAGAAAGATGACAAAGTTAAGAAGCACTGAGTAAAAACACCAACTTTCCATTTATTACACCTGGCATCAGGGGCGTAGCCAAGGGCGGCCGGTTTAGGGTGTCAGAACCCCCCCCCTAGCCTATAATTTGTCAACATTTTCAATCACTATGCATCGTATGTACGTTCCCACATTAGCAAAAAGGTCTTTTCATCTTTAAATATTTAAAAGAATATTAACAAAACCCTTTTTTACTGAAACTAATTTGTTTTTTTAATAGTCACGTTTAGGCTTAATGCAGCGATTTGTATGTTCTAAAAACATGTGTAAAGAGTAGTTTATTTCGTCGACCGGAATGTCCTTCAGGATGTCGGTACAAGCCTTTTGGATGGTTTCTACGTTCTCAAAACGCTTTTTTTCATCGGCAAATGCATTCTTTGAAAAGGTGAAATTCGCACGGTGCCACATCATGTGAAAACATAAAAACAGTCAAAACAAGTGTCAATTGATGGGATGGCATCCTTCGATAGCCAAATGTTCAGTTAAAATGCAAAAAAATTATGCTATTGAGATGCTTAAGCTTCGCCTTACTTAAGATGATCCCAGGCACTTCCGCTGCTATTTTGAGTAAAACTCACAATAAATATATAATAATTTATAAATTTTTTTCATACTTCCGTATTTAGTATCTTCCTCTGGCGATAGTTCGTATTTCGAAAAAAGGCCTAACTTTAATGATTTATTTTGAGACTATGGAAAATATTAGAAGATTTCTTTCCAGAGGGTTTATTGAACACATAATGAGGTACGCAAAAAAAAATTTATCGTGAATGCGAAAGCGCCTGGGATCACCCAAGTACATTTGTATAAAAAATGACAAAATTCAAGTTTAAAAATGAACAAAGTTTCAAAAAAATATTTTTTCATGTTATTGAAAATTACCTTAAAATTTGTGCAGATATTAAACATGAATATTAAAAAGATCACCCGGGTGGGTATAAGTAAAGCGAAGGTTAAATCCAATTTCAAGAATTTCAATGAAGATTTTGGCTTATCTTTTATGAATTACCGCCCAGTTTTGATCTACGGTGATCGCGGATTCAGTTGGCTAACACTTTGGTCATCATTTCGTCGCCTCAGAAAACGAATGTCGTATGTTCCATTGAGCCTAGTAAGACATACGACATTTGTTTTCTCAGGCGACGATTTATGTTCTGACAATCGTTTTTAAATCGCTTTTACCACTTATGAACTCCACCACGGTATAAACAAAAATCACCATAAACTTGGTCCATCAATTTAAATGCTTCGGTTAAAGTTTAAACATTTTTAAAACAATAGTTAATATTGGATCTTTGTTCGATGCACATTTTTGTACGATGACACAAACATACTTCCACTTCAGATGCAATAACTTCGCTTTCAGTCCACCAAATTTCATGAAATTTTTACTAAAAATCAGGGAAAAAATTTAGTTTGTAATGCATTAAGTCACATAAGCCACAACAAAATGCCCTATTTGGAAAGTGCATTTTGCTTTAAAAAACATGTAATTCTAAACTGGCAAACAATTTTTTTAAAACCCCCCATGACCAAGTTCTGGCTACGCCCCTGCCTGGCATAGTCAGTTTTTTATTTTCTGACCCGAAGCCCTTATAAAAAGACTTTAAAATTTTAAGAATATACGCATTTCAAAGAATTTTCTTAACATTTGAAGTTGTGGAAAGATGAAGATATGGGCATCAAATTCAATTCAACAATTTTCGGCTTTTAACTAAATTTTCTATTTTGAAAAAATGCATGTTTTGGATCTCAGTCTGTAGTATCATACATCTAAATTTTATTCTTCTATCTTTATTGGTTTAGAGTAAAAAAAATATGTTTCCCTCCATAAGCAAGAATTAAATATGGTATATGAATATGTAATATATATGTACATATACAAGTATATATCAAAATGACTACAGCTTACTAACTAGATCAATTATTGTTGTAAGTCAAAGTACCCATCAGAAAAGCTAACAAAAAAAGACAAAAAATAATGTATATAATGTATCTTCCAAATATACCCCAAGTCTCATCTGATTTGGACAATCTGTATACCGCTGGGAAGGCGACGCCAAGTTAGTCTAAAATATACTTTTGTTTTTAGGTGCACGTGATTAACCCACTTTTTGTAGAGTAGTGTTATCATAATAAATTTTAAATACAACATTCTAATTGAAATCATAAGTAACTAACTTATTAATAATTTTAAATAACTATTAATCTTATTGTAATTAACTTAAAGAAAAGCATCATAATCATAAATAGCAAATAAATCGTTTTAATCATTTTAATTGTTGTTATTGTATAGTCACAAAATAATAATTATTCATAAACACTGTTCTTTAGAATTATAATTGGCTAAAAATCAGAAATCGTAACCATAAATTATGCATTGATAATTATAATTACCTAATAAAATATCATAAACAATTATTAATCTCCTTTTTAATTCTAATTAACTAAAGCAAAAATCAATAACTATAATTAAATAAAAATTAAAAGTTAAAATTAAATAAAAATTAGAATATTTAATTAATATTTAATCATTATATATTTTGATTATTCACCTATATATAGTAATTACACATTGATTTTATGATTTGGAGTTGATTTGTTAATTCATTATTATTTATTATTATTCCAATTAATTAATCAACGATTAATGAAAGTAATTCGTTAGTTCGTTACTGATTTCAAAATAACATCAATGATTAATTGGCAGACATTTTGCGTTTAGTTGGGCAATTTAATCATTAATTAATGTTTTATTAATATGGTAATTCATTATTGATTTTAAACTAATAAATTAATGATTAATTGCTGAGATGAACGAAAATACCAGACATTTTCCAGTTGATAATCAGTTGGGCAATTTATAAAAAATTGTTTGACACACTTTATCGTTTATTAAAGGTTACTAACTAACTAGCAATGAATTAACCAAATGCCATAATAATAATCAATGATGTTTACATTTATGTAATCAATTTGACAATTAAAAACATTTTATTTGAGATGCATTTTATTTGAGATTATTAATGGCAACTAGCAATGAATTAACTAAATATGTAAATGCAATCGGCATGTTAATAATTTTTATATTTATTCTTGTTCATTAATATATTTTGCGTTATAGTTCGACGCAACAGTTAAAAAAATTGGATTAAATTAAAAAAGTAATTTAATTAAATACAAAATAAAATTTAATTAAACTAAAAAATTTTTAAATTCAAATTCAAAAGTTAAATTTACTTAAAAATTAAAAACTTTTTAAAATAATCATTGAAAAAATAATTGGCGTTAAATAAAAAGTGTTAGTTGATATCAACTGTTATAAGTTAAGTAATTGCATATTCGGCATTAATTAATACGTCTATACAAGTGACGGACTAAACACATTGCATTTAAATGATTACACTATGAAGTGATTAATTAGAATTATTACTTAAATAACACAGCGGCAATTAACTTGGAAGCAGTTCGGATAAAAGAAATTTAAAGTTGTGAATAATATGAGGCTGGGCGATAAGTTGTCGCAAATTTAATAATTGAAATTAAATTCATTTAATTTCATTTCATTTGCGTGTGAAATTTTAATTCGCAGTGAGTTGATTTGTCAAATCACCTTTGTAATTTATTAACTTTAATTGATTAGTTTTAGCATTTCTGAATTCATGTTTTCGTTCATTCATTAGTGGCATTGAATGAATTTAATGCAGTGATGACCATTTTGCTACTCACGAGTAGCGATTTCACAGTAGTTCGGCGTGGGTCAAAGCCGGCGTCTATTAAGCGGCACCGTGTCGTCGCGTTTTCGGCGCGGCGCTCATTGCATCAGCTGGAAGTAGCGGTTCTCCTCGAGCAGCGAACTGAGCGACGTCGTCATGTCGTTGATGATCATATTGGAGCTTGGGTGTGTCGAGCTACTTACGTCCTGCTGCATGTGCTGGCCATAGTCGCAGGCGAGCGCAGGTCGCTGCACGTACTGGCTGCTGCCATTGTTGTTATTGCTACTGCCGCCGTTGATCTCCAGCCAGCTCTGGCAGTTCTGCACGTACTCGAGCGTGCGCTGATACGTGTCAGAGCGCATACTGTTGCTCCCGGCGGCCGGCGTGAGCACCGCGTGCTGATGGGCGCTGGTGGCTATGTTGGCGTCACTGCTGGTGGCGGCGGTGACGGCAATGAGCGCATACTGCACGCTCATGGCGCTCGCGTTAGTGGCGTACCCGCCGGCCGTTGGCGCTGTGCTGTTGTTGTTGTGCGCATCGGCGTTGCTCGGTACGCCGCTCGCTATGGTCGAGCTATCTGCGGTCGCTGCTGCGGCGGCCGGCATGGCTGGAGACATTTGTGATTGGCTAATGTCGCCACACTGAATCTCAGCGGTGGTTAGGGGCTGCTTTGCGATGACGGCGGCAGCGTCGGCTGTGTGCGGCGGCAAATGCGGTGGCGCTGGGCGCAGCATGTTGGTTGGCGCCGACGACAGCTTATAGTAGTAGTTGTGCGTCGGTGGCTTGGGCTGAGCTCCCGCTTCGATGCCAACGTCCGGCAGGCTGGTCATCGACGAGTCGGCGTCGATGGCGGACGCCAGTGGCTGTTGCGGCAACTGTATTTGTGCGGCCTGTTGCGCGAAATAGTTGTGCGGTTGTCGCGCGTTGCTGTCGACGGCCGCATGCTGGCATTGCTTGATTGTGGTGGCGGCAGTCGCCGGCTGCTGGCCGCTGTTGTGGTTGATGTTGTTGTTGCCATATGTGCAACTAAAGTGCTCTTGTTGTTGTTGCTGCTGCTGCTGCATGCGGTAGTAGTAACAGTCATAGTAGGCGGGTTGCCGCTGTTGGGTCAATGGCGCGCCGTTGTCGGCCGCTGCATCGTAGTTGCGTTGCGATATCGGGCTGCCTAACGCTGACTGTGGCGACATTATGTGACCCAGCGTCGACGGACTGTGCGCTGTGGCGGGACTGAGCGGATAGAGTGCGGGCGACGTGAGCAGCGCGCAGCTGTTGGCGTCGGCCGGCTGCCGAGACCTGGGCTTGTCGGCGACCTGATTGAGGTATTGCAGCATCTCGTCGGGCAGCACCAACTTGTCTTCGAGTAGCTCATCCTCGTCGACCTCGTCCAGATTGACCTGCTCGTTCGGGTGAAGTTCGCGCGACGCCTTAATCTCGGCGTTCGTTTTGCTTTTAGCTGCGTCCGTTTTTGGCTCCCCCGTAGGACGCATTGGTGCGGATGTTAGCGTGGTGGCGGCGGAAGTGCGCCGCTCAAACGACTGCTGCATTGGCTCGGATTGGCGCCGCCGTTGGCTGTCCCTCGGGTTCAGCGTGCGCAACGTTGCTCCAGTCGCTGCGCTGCTTCTGGCGTCGCCGTGGCAGTCATAGTCGTAGGCGCTGAGCACGTTGTTCAGTATCGAGTAGCGGCCCTGCTCGTGTGGAAGCGAGCGCCGCTGTTGGCAGCTGCTGCTAGCATTGGCGTTTGTGTTGTGCAGGCGTTGCAGGTGGGAAGACGTGATAAGGTGCGAGGAGGGCGGCGGCGGTCGACTGCTGCCGGTATTCGCTAAATTGTCACTGCCGCACGCTGCCATGGCGACATCGACATAATTGTTGCCTCTACTAGCTGGGCCGCTGCCTCCGCCGCACGTTGCATTAGACAACTGGCTGGAGCGTCGCGAGCAGCCGGGCGAAATCGGATCGTAGAAGGAGCCAGCGTTGTAGGAGGCCGGCCGCATTGTTGATATGGACGACAGTTGCGACGACTGGCTGCTGCGGCGGCTCTGCATGCTGCAGTAGTAGGTGCTAGCGTTAGAGTTTTGGCTGTCACGCCGCAAGTTGTGGTTCTGTTGCTGCGTGCTCATGTAGCTGGCGCTACTCTGCTGCTGCAGGCGCGTCTGCAGCTCGGTCAGCTGTGGCGGTGGCGGCGGAGGCGACATTTTCGGCTCGGCGCCCGGCTCCATCTTCAGATTGTTGATGCGCTGGTTCAGCTCGCCGATGCTGATGCTGCGGTGCATCTCCGGTATGTTGGACAGCGGCGACGACGCATTCATATTGATGCCTTTGGCCTGCAGGCGACTGTGAAAGCGCTGACGCTGCAGCATGGCCGCATTCAACGCGCCGCTGCCTACACCACTACCGGCAGTGGTGCTGCCCATAGCGGCGCCTCCGCCACCGCCATCGTTGCTCAGTCCACCGCCGCCGTTGCCGACGCCACCACTGCCAATGCTCACCATGGCGCGCAGCACATACGGTAGCTCGGACACCTCGAGACCGTCGTCGTAGCCCCAGCCGTCGTCCAGCGGCACGACTCTACCCACGTAGTCGTCGCCACCGTAGATGGCGACGCTGTCGCCTATCATATCAGCCGCGTCACGGCCGTTGCCGTTTATCGATTGCAACGGCAGCTGCGCATCGGCACTGCCTGGACTGTGCACATGCGGCTGGCCGGGCGAATGGGTGTCCGACTCCGATTTGACGCTCGGACTCGAGACGCTGTTGGTTTTGCCTGAATGGAAATCATCGCTGCGTGGGCTGGAGTCGATTTGGTGCTGTTGATGCAGCTTCAGCTTCATGCCACTGATCCCGTAGCTGGTGGCCCCAAGGCCGGCGCTATCCGAGGCGCTGCTTCCGCCACCGCCCGTGCTGCCGGCGCCGTTGTCATGCGTCGAACCTTTGTGCTTTTTGTTGGCGTAAAATTCGGCCCCGTGCACAGTTTTGACGTGCTTGCGCAGCGAACTTGGATCGGTGTAGCGTTTCGTGCAGCCGGGCGCCTTGCACACGTACGGTTTCTGTAACGACAACAACAACAAATACAAAATAGACAAATAGCGAAAATTTGTAGATTAAGAAAGAAATGGATGCCCGCCAGTTGCAGTCGCTCTATGGACTTTACTCACCTCGTTGCTGTGTGTGCGGTTTTGATGTTTGGCGCGATCGCTGGCGTTGCTGAAAGCCTTGCTGCAGCCGGGATACTCGCAGGTGTATGGTTTCTCGCCGGTGTGCGAACGCAAGTGGGTCTTGAGGTTCTCCAGCCGCGAGTACGCCTTGCAGCAGCCCTCGAACTGTGTAAAAGAGATGGAAAAAACGCGCAAATTAAACAACGTGCCAATTCTGTGGGCGGGGGCGACTTACAGTGCACTTGTGTGGTTTTTCGCCGGTGTGGCGCCGCATGTGAACTACCAGCATATACTGCGCCTTGAACGGTTTTTCGCCTCGCGAGCAGTCCACCCAACGGCAGACGAACGCCTTCTTGTTGGTGTGAATGTGGTCGTTGTTGATGTGCTTGACGAGCTCCTCCTGCGTGCCGTACTCGATGCCGCAGTCGCGCCAGTGGCAATTCGTTTCGATGAAGTCCCCCGGCTCGTCCTTGATATCCGTCGTATCGACGACGGGGCACTCGTAGTCGTTGCACTGCGGCGTCGTCGTAGTCGCAGCGCCATACTGTATACGGCTATCGGCTGGGCGAAAGCGCTGCTGTTGGCGACGCGTCAGCGCATTGGCGGAGGCACTGTCCGCCTCCACTTGCGCAACGCTGCTATCAACGCCACCGCCCGACGTCGATGACGGCTGCTCGAATTTGGTTTTGCTGTTACTGTTGCTATCCGCTGCGAGATCTTCGTAGTGCTGCTGCCGCAAGATTATGGAAGAAAAAGCAACATTGCACTGTGTGGCTCTGCCTAAAAAGTTGAACGCTTCTACTTACGTTTTTGCGCGCCGTTGTCGCATTTTCCGCGTTTCCATTACTCTGGTTGTTGCTGTCACCGTTGTGCTGGTTGCTTGTTGTGGCGCAGCAGCCGCTTGCGCCGTTGCATGCCGTTCCACTGCAGTTGGCCACGGACGCGGCGACCGCTGCGGCGGCGGCGGCCGACTGCAGTGGATGCATGTGACCCATCGCGAACATGCTGGCCGCCGTCGCTTGGTGCGTGGGCAGTGGATGCAGCAGGCCGGCGCTGGCGCGCAGCAGATGCGCCTGCAGCTGCTGCAGATGCGGCATGGGGCTGATGGTGCCGGCGGACAGGTGGCCGTACGAGCCGCTGGCGGTGCTGCTGGCGCGCGACGCATTCATGATGGTCGCGAGCGAGTTGGGAGAGAAGCGTATCATCGAGTTGATATCGAATGAATCGGAGTAGGGTGACGAGGAGAGCGCGCGCTTGCGGCTGATGCTCGCACGTATGCTGCCCGGTCGCGGGCTGTTCAAACGCGAGCCGTCAATGCTAAAATGAAAGTCGGTGCTAGCGAGGGAGCCGGCAGCGGCAGGATGTAGTTCGCCCAGCGAGCTAACGGCGCGCGCTCCCAAATACTCGCCCGAATTAAGCGTGAGGCCGGTGAGATGGAAGGTCGGTGCACAGTTGCTGTACGGATCTGCGAAGGAAAGAGGGAAATGTCCTGACTTGAGTTGATTTTTGCGGCGGCCAGAGCGTCAGCGCGGATACTAACCATGAAATGTGGTATTGGGGCTGGTGCGTTGCAGCGAATACAGGTGCTCCATGTATCCGGGAATGTTGTAGGCGGGATGAAATTCGGGATGGGGCTGAGTGGGCGGTGGTGGCGGCATGCCGCTGTGCGAATGCGCATGATGCGCGTGATGCGGCGTGACGGAAGCGGTGCTGTGGTGATGTGCCCCGAGCGGCAGCTGCGCGTTGGCAGCTGGAGTGGCAGGCCCGCACTCGCTGTCGCCGGGAGCAGCAGCGCCGCAGTTGTTGGCGCCGGTGCAGTTGGCACTGGAGCCACCAGTGGGCAGCGGCGGCGGTGGCGGCAGCACAGTGGCAGCGGCAGCAACGGCAGCGGCGCGACGTGAAGCGAGAAATTGCAGATCAGAATAAGTACTACGGAACGGAAAGAATGCAATTAGAAAGTGAATGTGAGTGATAAATTTCATTTAATTTTAAACAAACATGTTAAATTTAAAAAATTCAATATTTAAAAAAAAATTTAAAAAACTAATTTAGACATTAATAAAAATAGATAAATAAGTTAACAATTGTTGACTTTGCAGATAAGTTTGGTACTATCATTTAGCTGAATGTCCCACTTAATCAGTGTATAAGTATTTCGAGTATACATCACAATACTTTCATTTTTGTTGAAAAATTAAGCATAGGTTATGCATTTTTCTGTCAAAATAAAATTTTTGGACATATGACTTGCTTAAATATCGTAACTCCACATGTAAACAATTTTAGTATTTATTCAAAAATAAAGATTCTACGGACCTCTGAAGACAGCCTTGTTAACGATATTTTGCTAAAAAAAATAGTGAAAAATAATATAATAAAACGCTCAACTTTGAAAGGCCGTAAAGCCCAGGTTATGGGATGAAGGGACTTAAACAATTAATTTTCTATGTCGCTAGTGTATCTATATTACGATAAGTAAAAAATTTCAGATTCGCAACTTTTGAATTTTTTGCTTCAATGCGAGCGGGTTTGCCTGTTTTTTTTCAACGTCTCAACGGATCAAAATTTATGCGTCGCTCGAGTCTTTTAGAATTTCGCTAACGTTTGCGCAGATTTCAGCCCCAAATCGGCACCCTGTGCATCAGACCACCCGCGCGCGTTAAATTGCTTTACAATTATTCTAATTAGGGACATTTAAATGCGACAACACAACACTGCAATATCAATTAAAGCGTCAGTACGCTTCAAAAATTATTTGTAGAGAAGAAAACAGAAAATAAATTTTAAAGTCAAAACAACACAAAATTAATAAATAAAAATATATGTATAGGGTTTTTCATCATGAGCCGAAAAAGTAAATAACGAAAAAAAATCAATTAAAATTTGAATTTTGATGAAACTTTATTATCAAAATAATATTTGGTTTGTGCCATTAGTAATGGAATATGACATCATTCAAATGACCGCCACGAGCAGCCTGGCACACCTCGATTCTTTTTAGGTAATTTTCGATGACTTTTTTACATATAGCAGGCTGTAAGGCGCCAAGAACTGCACGTATATTGTCCCTCAAATGCTCCAGAGTCTGCGGATTGTCTGCATAGACTTGGTCTTTCGCGTAGCCCCAAAGAAAAAAGTCCAAAGGGTTCAGATCGCACGATCTTGACGGCCAATTGGCATCACCAAAACGCGAAATTATGCGCTCATCGAACCTGGTTCGCAATTCTGTCATGTTCGGTCGTGTTGTGTGGCATGTAGCGCCGTCCTGTTGAAACCACATCTCCTCCACATCCATATCTTCGATCGCTGGCCAGAAATACTCGGTTATCATACGGCCATAACGTTCAGAATTGACGGTAACAGTATCTTCAACACTGGCAGCTACAGCAGCAATATTTTCGGCCGAACGAGCAGGGCGATTACGTATTGGCCTCTGTACATCTTGTACAGAACCAGTTCGTTCGAATTTCGCCAATAAATCCGAAATTGTTGACAAAACAGGCCTTCCGTGACGTCCGAAATCCTTCCTTAGTGCGCGAAAAGTGGTGCTCAAATTTTCACCATTTTTGTAGTGAATTTTCACTATGTTTACACGTTGAGTGATGCTAAATCGGTCCATTTTCATAAATGGCAAACACTAAACTATAATATTAACACAATGCAACGACAGATGAACGCTGCGGTTGTCGAACGCAGGGCTGTCAAAGTTTTCGGTTCGAAATGAAAAACCCTGTATATATAAAACACAAAACAATTGCAGGAGCGGTGTTTAGTGACGCGTCCTCGAGCGTTATACAAAATATTTTTTACGGAAAAAATTTAAGAAATAAAACAAAAATAAATAAAAACTAGCTGGGCCCCGCGGCTTCGCACGCAAGCTCTCTTGTTTCCCCCGATATAAATTCTGAACCCATTGTTGACCCCGTCAGATTTCGATTTAAAAATAAACATATGTCTATTATCTTTGATGTCAAGTGTTTCCAAAAATTTTGAAGTCAAAAGGCCCTTTAGATTATGAGTTTTCACATTTACTCTAAACAAATTCTTAACCCTTAGTTTGCTAGATTTCGATTTTGAAAATAATTAAAAACGCGTGTCCAATTTTTTTTATTTCAAGTATTTTTACAATTTTTGAAGTCAATAGGCCTATCGGTTCATGTTTTTTTCCAGTCTTCCCGTAAACAAATCTTAACCCATTGTTGGTCCAGTTAAATTTTGATTCTCAAAAAATTATAAAATACGGGTCGAATTATTTTTGATCTACATTATTTGCAGGAAGTTCGAAAGCAATATGTCTATTAAATCACGTTTCTTCATACAACACCTTGCCCCCTTTAGACCCCGAATTTCACAAAATCCCGTCTTAGCGGAGGTTCATTCTTCAAGAAGTACCCATAGTTCATGATGATGAGTCAATCAATCAATAAGTCAGTCAGTCAGGACAAACAAAAAAAAAAAAAGCAGGCGGTACCACGCCCCCTTGTTCAATGCTCACAACTTTCTTCTAGTCGAATTGTGCTACTAAGTGGAAAGTTCGTACCAAGTTCCACTGATGTGTGTGTGTGTTTACTGCGTAACTGTTGGGTTATAAAAAATGTGCCACGCCCCTTTTCCAACGCCGATCAAATCTCACCAGTAGAATGACACATCTATGAGACGACGGTACACCAACTTTCAATGCTGTGCGGCTAACGATTCCGAAGCTATTCCATATAAAAGATTTGAGTTGTATGGGCGGTGCCATGCCCCCTTGTTAAATACCCACCTCATTCCCTCTGTCGAAAGATATGACTAAATGGTAGGTTCGTGCTAAGTTTTGTTGATGTGCGACGAACAATTTCAAAACTATGCGGATAGTTTTGATCAAAAAAATGTGCCACGCCCCTAGTCCAACGCCCATCAAATTTTAACAGTAAAATGACACTTCTGTGGGAGGATGTAATACCAAATTTCAATGCTGTGCGACTTACAATTCCAAAGCAATTCCATATAAAAGATTTTAGTTGTATGGGCGAAGCCACGCCCTCTTGTTAAATACCCGCCTCATTCCCTCTGCCGAAAGATATGACTAAATGGTAGGTTCATACCAAGTTTCATTGATGTACGACTTACATTTCTGCTGAAATATTGGGTCATAAAAAATGTGCCACGCCCCTTATCCAACGCCTATAAAATTTTAACAGTAGAATGACACTTCTATGGGACGATGTCATATTAAATTTCAATACTGTGCGGCTTACAATTCCGAAGCTATTCCATATAAAAGATTTGAGTTGTATGGGCGGTGCCACGCCCCCTTGGTAAATACAAGCCCTATTCCCTCTGTGGAAAGATATGACTAAATGGTAAATTCGTACTAAGTTTCATTGATGTGTGACTTATGGTTCCAAAGTTATTGTCTAAAAATGTATTCTTGCGGTGCCACGCCCCGTTTTCCCCACTTTTCTTTTTTCCTAAACCTTCACGTAACAATTTCAAACAAACCCGCCGAAGGAAGTATCCAAGTTGGTCCAGTCGTTTTCAAGTTTTAAGCAGCCGAACGAACCACGATTCATTTTTAATATATAGAAGACTAGCTGGGCCCCGCGGCTTCGCACGCAAGCTCTCTTGTTTCACCCGATTCAAATTCTGAACCCATTGTTGACCCCGTCAGATTTTGATTTAAAAAAAACATATGTCTATTATCTTTGATGTCAAGTATTTCCAAAAATTTTGAAGTCAAAAGCCCTTTAAATCATGAGTTTTCACGTTTACCCTAAACAAATTCATAACCCTTAGTTTATCACGGTAGATTTCGATTTTCTCAAAAAATGAAAAGCACATTTTAATTATTTCCCGATAGAAGTGCTTTCTGTCTAAGTTTGAAGTCAAGAGGACCAATAAATCGTGTTTCTTCATACAAACTGTTAACCCATTGTTGACCGCGTTACATTTTGATTTTCAAAAAAGTGAAAAACACGTGTCAAATTATTTCTCACTAAGAGTACTTTCACAAAATTTGAAGTCAGTGGCCCCATTAATTCATGTTTTTTTACAGTTTCGCCATACAAACTTTTAACCGGTCGTTGACCCCGTCCGATTTTAATATTCGGAAAAAATTAAAAACACGTATCGAGTTATTTTACATTTGAAGTACTTTCACCAAGTTTGAAGTCAAAAGGCTAAAAAAAATTTGTTTCTCCATACATATGTACTTTTAACCCGTCGTTGATCCAGTTAGATTTCGATTTTGAAAATAATGAGAAACGCGTGTCCAATTTTTTTTATTTCAAGTATTTTTACAATTTTTGAAGTCAATAGGCCTATCGGTTCATGTTTTTTTCGAGTCTACCCTTAAACAAATCTTAACCCATTGTTGGTCCAGATACATTTTGATTTTCGAAAAATTATAAAATACGTGTCGAATTATTTTTGATCTAGAGTATTTTCAGGAAGTTCGAAATCAATATGTCTCTTAAATCACTTTTCTTCATACAACACCTTAACACATGTTTTGCCCCTTTACACCCCGAATTTCAAAAAATCCCGTCTTAGCGGAGGTTCATTTTTCAAGATGTACCTACAGTTCAAATTTCATATTTGTAGCTTCAGCGGTTTGGGCTGAGCGATGATGAATCAATCAATCAATCAGTCAGTCAGTCAGTACAAACAATCTATGTATATAAAAATGGAGGCGGTACCACGCCCCCTTGTCCAATGCTCACAAATTTCTTCTAGTCGAATTGTGCTACTAAGTGGAAAGTTCGTACCAAGTTTCACTGATGTGTGTGTGTGTACTGCATAACTGTTGGATCATAAAAAATGTGCCACGCCCCTTGACCAACGCCGATCAAATCTCATCAGTAGAATGACACATCTATGAAACAACGGTACACCAAATTTCAATACTGTGCGGCTTACGATTCCGAAGCTATTCCATATAAAAGATTTGAGTTGTATGGGCGGAGCCACGCCCTCTTGTGAAATACCCGCCCCATTCCAACTGTGGAAAGATATGACTAAATGGTACAATCGTACAAAGTTTCATTGATGTGTGACGAACAGTTTCAAAATTATGCGGATAGTTGGAGTCAAATAAATGTGCCACGCCAATTTTCCAACGCCCATAAAAATTTAACAGTAGAATGACACTTCTGTGGGACGATGTCATATTAAATTTCAATGCTGTGCAGCTTAGCCCGATGTTATGCTGCCGGTCAAATGATCGTCGGTCACGGATAAATTGTTGTTGTTTCAATGTAAAAGAGAAAAATTACGCTCTCCCAATTTTCTCTTTTACATTGAAGCAACAACAATTTATCCGTGACCGACGATCATTTGACCGGCAGCATAACATCGGCCTTACAATTCCGAAGCTATTCCATATAAAAGATTTGAGATGTATGGGCGGTGCCACGCTCCCTTGTTCAATACCCGCCTCATTCCCTCTGCCGAAATATATGACTAAATGGAAGATTCGTTCTAAGTTTCATTGATGTGCGACTTAGTTCTGCTGAAATGTTGGGTCATAACAAATGTGCCACGCCCTTGTCTAACGCCCATCAAATTTTATCAGTAGAATGACACTTCTATGGGACGATGTCATACCAAATTTCAATGCTGTGCGACTTACAATTCCGAAGCTATTCCATATAAAAGATTTGAGTTGTATGGGCGGTGCCACACCCCCTAGTTCATTACCCGCCCCGTTCCCTCTATCGAAGGACATGATTAAATAGTAAGTTTGTACCAAATTTAATTGATGTGTGACTTATGGTTTCAAAGTTATTGTCTAAAAATGTATTCTTGTGGTGACACGCCCCGTTTTCCCGACTTTTCTTTTTTCCTAAACCTTCACGCAACAATTTCAAACACACCCGCCGAAGGAAGTATCCAAGTTGGTCCAGTCGTTTTCAAGTTTTAAGCAGCCGAACGGACCACGATTCATTTTTATATATGTATATAGACTAGCTGACCCAGCAAACGTTGTTTTGCCATATAAATTATTTCTAGAGAATTTCTAGTGTAGAAAAAAAATAACTAACTTATTGTAAGTGTGTAAGGATGTAGTATTTGAGTGAAAGAGGCATAGAGCGCTGTGAACGATGAAGGAATATAAAAATAACAAAACACCAAACATTATTTTTTTTTAATTTTCCAAAAAGAATCTATCAATCTATCTATCTATCTATCTATCTATCTATCTATCTATCTATCTATCTATCTATCTATCTATCTATCTATCTATCTATCTATCTATCTATCTATCTATCTATCTATCTATCTATCTATCTATCTATCTATCTATCTATCTATCTATCTATCTATCTATCTATCTATCTATCTATCTATCTATCTATCTATCTATCTATCTATCTATCTATCTATCTATCTATCTATCTATCTATCTATATATCTATCTATCTATCTATCTATCTATCTATCTATCTATCTATCTATCTATCTATCTATCTATCTATCTATCTATCTATCTATCTATCTATCTATCTATCTATCTATCTATCTATCTATCTATCTATCTATCTATCTATCTATCTATCTATCTATCTATCTATCTATCTATCTATCTATCTATCTATCTATCTATCTATCTATCTATCTATCTATCTATCTATCTATCTATCTATCTATCTATCTATCTATCTATCTATCTATCTATCTGCATCAAACTTCACCATAGACTTAATTGGCTAAGCAAGCACCAAAGGCCCCTAAACGATACAGCACAACAACACGCTGAGGCCAAACGCAGGTATGCCAAAGCATTGAGGAAGGCATCGGTAAGCAATTTCCGCGATTTTTGTAATACACAGGGTAAAGAAGATGTTTGGTCATTAACAAACCGCATAATCAAAGACGCACCGGCGAGGCGCCCCACTGTGACTTTGCGCCGAGGCGGATGCTTCACTGAAACAAGTCAAGAAACAGCCAATGCGCTTTTACATCACTTCTATCCTGACGATACAGCCGACATCAGCGTTCGGCAACAAGCCATCCGTAGCCAGGTGGAGCAGTTTTTAAGCACAACCAACGACAAGGAGTTTTCGGAAGATGAGGTTATGGAAGCAATTAGCGCAATGAACCCCAACAGAGCCCCTGGATTAGATAATCTGACTTCCGACATATGTTTTGAAGTGGTCACAGCATACACAAAATTTATAACTGACCTTTACAATGCATGCCTCAATACAGGATATTTCCCAAAAGCTTGGAAAGAAGCATTCGTGAAGATATTACCAAAACCGAATAAGGACAAAGTTGACGACCTATCATCATACCGGCCCATTGGTCTCCTTCCTGTCTTTGGAAAACTTCTGGAAAAACTATTTATTAAGCGTCTCGCTTACCATGCTGAGTGCAATCATCTGTGGTCAACTAAACAATATGGCTTCAAGCAGCAAACATCGACTGTCGACGCACTGCATAATGCTGTTGAACATATCAAAGAAAAGAAGAGTAAAAAGTATCAAGTCATCTGCGTCTCTCTCGACATTCAAGCCGCATTCGACAATGCATGGTGGCCCATGCTTCTTAATCAACTAGCTCGTCACCAAACACCCTCAAATATTTACAATCTCATCAGAAGCTATCTACACGATAGGACGGTTAGGCTAGAATACGCTGATGCAGTAGCAACAAAGCAGATGACGAAAGGCTGCATCCAGGGCTCGATATGTGGTCCTTCTTTTTAGAACATCATCCTAGATGACCTGTTATCCATGGCTTTACCTCAAGGGTGCGAGATGCAAGCATTTGCGGATGACGTGCTTCTAACAGTAAGCGCAAAAACATGTAAAGAGCTCGAATGCGTCGCCAATTCCGCCTTGTGTCAGATACGCCAGTGGGGTAATGATGTTAAACTCGTGTTCAGTGAAGCTAAAACACAAGCGATCGCATTCACATCAAAGTCTAGATTAGCCAAAATACGCATGAATGGTGCTGATCTGCCCTTCGTAAAAGAAATCAAACTCTTAGGAGTCGTGGTGGATGAGCATTTGAAATTTACTAGCCATGCACGCTACATTTTATCCAAGGTCCAGCGTGTTTTCATGAATCTGTGCAAATTTGTTAGACCAACCTGGGGTATTCACCCCGAAAATGTAGCGACAATATACAAACAAGTGGTGGAACCCATGATTACGTACGCCGCTGGTGTTTGGGGTGGCGCAACAAAATATTACTATATTCGCCGATCGCTAAGATCATTTCAAAGGTGCTTCGCTATTAGAGCGATCCGGGCTTTTCATACTGTGTCCGCAACATCCGCCTTCGCGCTGGCTGGTTTTACGCCACTGTATCTAAAAGTAATCGAAGCAAGCAAAATATATGAGGTCAAGAAGAAAGGTTGTATGGCTGGGCTCCCCACAGATGCCACTCTGGAACACAACGTGCACCAGTATTGCCTGCTCCACCCAGCTGAGAGGCAAACCATTACATATACCACAGTCAACTCTCAAGTGCAAATCGATGCCATGCGGATGCCGGAGAAAACCACAATATACACGGACGGCAGCAAACTTGAAACAGGCGACTGTGGCTCGGCTTTCGTCGTTCTGTTTTCTGAAAACCGCTGGGAGAAGCACATGCTCAAGATGCATAATGCTTGCACAGTGTACCAAGCCGAAGCCTATGCCATCGACTCAGCTTTGTCATGGGCTCAAAGTCAATTGACTACGCAAAAGCTACATATCTTCAGCGATAGCCAATCCTGCCTCGATGCTATAAAAAATCGCAGTAATGTTACACCACTCATCGCTTCAATACATAAACGCTTACACCAGCTCCGGCAAAGTCACACAATCGAATTCTCTTGGGTCAAAGCTCATGTCGGTATCGTGGGCAATGAGCTCGCCGACCAAACGGCTAAGGAAGCAGCAACCTTATGCGTAAATCCAGTATACACAGCATACCCAATCAGTTACGTTAAGAGACAACTGCAGCAACAAACAGCGGAAAGTTGGCAGCATGATTTCACGGCAGAGGCAACGGGCAGCGGTACCAAACAGTTTTTCCAGACAGTCGAAGAAGCAAAAATATACCACCAACAACTAGGAGTTTCATTCGAAATGACTCAATGCCTCACTGGTCATAGTTATTGTAAGACATATTTAAAAAGGTTCAAGATCATCGATGAAGATACTTGTCCATGCAATGGAGAAACGCCACAAACAATTGACCATCTCCTCTCTGACTGCCCACGGTACGAAAGGGCCAGACGGTCGCACGAAATACTTTGCGAGGAACATGGCATTCCACGATTTAGCATAAAGGATATTGTAAACCATCACAACTTGATCGAATCTCTAAATAAATTTGTGCACTACATTATAAGTACTCTTAAAAATTTTAACAATTGTTCCTAAAAATAATATGCTGTAAGCTAACTAAATAATTGTAGTACCAATTACTTGTGCCTGTATCCCCTTGCAGGCAGTGTTTTTCTAATAACATCCTAGTACACAAATACGAAATAATTATTAAGGTGCAATGTCAAAGTTTATCTATCTATTTGTAACTTATGAAATTAAAGACGGAAAAATACATTACTCGGAACGCGGTTAGCGGGAAGAGGCAAAGGAAAAAAATCTATCTATCTATCTATCTATCTATCTATCTATCTATCTATCTATCTATCTATCTATCTATCTATCTATCTACTCGTATCTATCCACGCCCCTTGTCCAACGCCCATCAAATCTTATCATTAGAATGCCTCATCTATGGGACGACGGGGTACTATATTTCAGTGTTGTACAACTTACAATTTGGAAGATATTCCATTATTAAGATCTGGCTCGAATGGGTGGTGCCACGCCCCCTCATCCAATACTTGCCCCATTCCCTCTGTCGAAATATATGAATAAATGGTAGGTTCGTACTAAGTTTCATTGCTGAGCGACTTATAGTTCAGCAAAATATTTGGGTCACAAAAATGTGTCACGCCCCTTTTCCGACGCCCATCAAATCTTATCAGTAGAATGACTCATCTATGGGACGACGGGATACAAAATTTCAGTGTTGTACAACATACAATTTGGAAGATATTCCATTATTAAGATCTGGCTCGTATGGGTGGTGCCACGCCCCCTCGTCCAATACTTGCCCCATTCCCTCTGTCGAAATATATGAATAACTGGTAGGTTCATACTAAGTTTCATTGCTGAGCGACTTATAGTTCAGCAAAATATTTGGGTCACAAAAAATGTGCCACGCCCCTTGTCCAACGCCCATCAAATCTTATCAGTAGAATGACTCATCTATGGGACGACGGGATACAAAATTTCAGTGTTGTACAACTTACAATTTGGAAGATATTCCATTATTAAGATCTGGCTCGTATGGGTGGTGCCACGCCCCCTGAAAAATAGATAGTAGCCGATTCTCAGACCTACTGAATATGCATACAAAATTTCATAAAAATTGGTCAAGCCGTTTCGGAGGTATGGTATGGTAACAAACACTGTGACACGAGAATTTTATATACACTGCGGGACACTTGATTACCCTCACTTTACTTTGCTAGCTAAGATTTTTGTTATGAAGCCAAAAACTTTTTTTTTAATGTCAAAATTTTCTGGATACTTAGTTACATGTGTTCCTGTTTTTGAACTGCCAAAATTGTATGCAAAATTAGGATGAACCACATTTTTGCCCTTTTAAGCCTATTTCAAGTGGGACACTTGATTACCCTCACTTATAGAAAACAAAGAAAAAAGAGGTTAGTCTTTATTACATTCATTGATTTTTTATTACTAATATTTTGTATGACCACCATTATTGTGTCTAACCTCAAAAAGTCGAGTAAGCGAAGAGTTGTACAACGTTGTAAGATAATTTTCAGGGATTTGGGAAATTGCATTTTCAATTGCTTCTATAAGTGTGCTTTTTTGTTAAATTGCCTGCGATTATGTTTAGGTCGGAAGTGAATGCAGGCCAATCTATTTCATTATCTTTTTTCGGTTCAAACCAATACTTCACGCGGCTTGCGGTGTGAATGGCAGCGTTATCATGCTGGAAAATCCAGCGTTCCCCCGCGAATATTTCGTCAAAGTTTACAAATTCAATTTCCGACATTGCCATATAATTCTGTGAACTTTGGCGCCCTTCCAATATAGTTCAATTAATAGCGCCTTGAGCCGAGATTGCTGCCCACAACATAACTGAGAATGCTGCTGAATGACGCCGCGACAGAAATCATTCAGATTTTCTTAGATCGTGAAAATAGTGTTGGAAGCCATTGGGTCCGTCCAAATTAAATTTCTTTTCATCGGAAAAGACGACTGACTTCCACTCCTGCTGCCAGCTGAGATAAGCTCGCGCGAACTCTAAGCGTACCGTTTTGTGACGTTGCAGTAAACGTGTTTTTTTTGCAGCCTTTTGCGTTTGATGTAAGGACACTGCTTAATTCCTCTGCGGACAGTGCCGACACTGGCTGTAGTCCCGGTTAGACCTCGTATTTGACCCGCAGACGCAGAGGAATTGGACGCTTTACGAAGAATTGCTCTTCTCTCTCTCTAAGAGAAGTTGCTGTTGCGGTGCGACCTTTGCGGTTTTTGCCATAAGTTGTGGGTGTTTTAAGAAAATGGTTTACTACCAAGGGATCGCGATCGATTTTGCGAGCGATTTGGCGGTTACTTATGTTTTCCTCCTTGTACGCCGAAAAGCGTCCCTTCTCCACTTCTGTTAAGGTTTACCGCTAAAATTATATACCTTATACTTTCAATTCAGTTTTTCAAACCGATTTACACTAATCCTACCTTCTAACACTTGTTACAGATCTAAAACTGCAATGAGGGTAATCAAGTGTCTCACTTGAAATAGGCTTAAACGGGCAAAAATGTGGTTCATCCTAATTTTAATAAAATTTTTGCAGTTCAAAAACAGGAACACATGCAACTGCGTATCCAGAAATGTTTGGCATTAAAAAAAAAGTTGTTGACTTCATAACAAAAATCTTAGCTAACAAAGTAAAGTGAGGGTAATCAAGTGTCCCGCAGTGTATAAGAAGATGAAAAGAAATGAAACAATTAAAACAACTGCTTGATGGCTGTGAGACGCCGCCTTTTTCAGCTCAATTTAAGCGTCAGCGCGTTACGGCAAATAAATTCTGCAATGTAAAAACAAAATCAACAAATCAAAAATGCTGAAGGCCTGAGATTCGACGCATTCTAGAGCGGTGCGTCAGCCGGCTAACAATTAAGCAGCCAATTTGTATGTCACTTGACGGCGGTCAGCCATGTTGGACGGCTCTAATGACATAACTACACGCTTACAACATCGCTGACTGACCGACTGATTCAACAATGTCGCGCACAAATCGCTGCAGTTAAATATTCCAAGCATGAAATTCGAACTGTTGGTTTATTTTAAAATACGAACCTCCACTAACTATGATTTTTCTTATTTAGGGTCTAAAGAGGTTAACCACTTTGTTACCCTAAAAAAAATTTAACTTAAATAACTTAATCGCCCACCCTGAGTCCAGGGGACTCACTACGAACTTTAATAAGCTGGTGCTGGTTGTGTTTTTGTGTTTCGGTGTCCAACTTTCGTATACCTTCGTACAGGGTCGCACAGAACGCGAAGACGATCGGAAGTTAGCGCACTACAATTACAAGACTGAGTTTTGGCATGCAGTGTGTCCCGGGGACTCAGGGTGGTGTTTTGTGTTACAAAAATTGTACTTGTAGATATTTTTATTATCGTATTAATTTAACTTTAGGATGCCAAAATGGCTGCAAAACGTTCACGAATTGAGAGTGTTAACCCTCTGAGAAGTTTTGCTAATAACAATTTGCCTTAGTTGTACCAAAAAGGTATGTCAGGTATGTGTACAATATATGAAATTCAACCTACTGCCCGTTTTCTTATTTTATATAATGAAGTATTACTTTAAGTTTTTTTCTGAATAGTTATTTTATTTTTAAGTTATTTATGTTAAAAGAATTTTTTTTGTTAATTTATTTATATATTTTGTTTGTATAAAATGTTTAGTACATGTTTTTTAGAGTATTTTTTTTCTGTCCATAAAAAAGTGAATTTTTATTAGAGTTATGTAAAAATATGGAATGAAATCTATAACAAGAGGTTTTAATGTGGCCTACAAAAAAATAAAAAACCATACAAATTTATTAGATATTCCATTATTTCGTAAACAAAAAATGTGAGTCCCGGGGACTCAGGGTGGGTAGATACGTGATTTTAATAGGGGTGGGTGATTGAGGGTTAAAAGCGATGATTTGGTCATACTGGAGTCAAAGATGTTTAACATGTGGCGCATGATTTTTAGCTTTTATTCACGTTCACTTCAGTTTTTGCGATTTTTTAGAAGTTTGAGCTCTTTCGCAACCCATTTTCGAATCATGTATTAGGTGCGCAACTAAGTTCTCGCTGTTTTTTTTAATGAAAATTTAACTTTATTCTGAAAAAATGGTTAGGTACAAATGAATAATTCAAAGTATTGCCCATCGTTAGCTGCAAACTTTTGTAATCTTTCTGGCAGACCTTAAAAACCTTGACGGTAGAAGTGTTCGTCTTTTGAGGCTATCCACGAATCAAGCCATTTTGTGATGTCGTCACCATATGAGCAGAACTGCTGATCAGCCAGACCATGTGCCATCGAACGAAACAAGAAATGATCAGACGGTGCAAAATCTGGGGAATATGGCGGGTAAAATAGGCGTTCCCATTTGAGCGTTCCCAAGTAGGTTTTAACAAGTTTGGCAACGTGAGGCCGAGCGTTGTCATGCAGTAGAATTACTTTTTCGTGCCTCTGCTCGTATTGTGGCCGTTTTTCAATAGCATCAATCGAGTTCGATACCGTTCACCAGTGATGGTTTCGTTCGGTTTCGGCTCATAATAAATAACACCGACCTGGTCCCACCAAAAATATTTTTCTCTTTGAGTTACTGTAATTAATCAATTTTCATCACCGGCACGATGCGATGAAGAAAACCCTTCCTTTTTTGCCGCTGGAACAAGCGAAAAAATGACGCTCAACGTCTCCTGGCTTCAAATCATAAAGAGCCCAAGTTCCTTGCTTTTGAATCATTCCTAACGCATCCAATAGCTTGGAAATGGTTTGGCGGGTAACTCCAAAAGCTGAAACAAACTCTTCTTGCATTTGGCATGAATCCTCATCGAGCAATGCCTCTAATTCAGCGTCTTCGAACCTTTTCGCCCTTCTTTCACGCGGACGGTCATCAACATCGAAATCACTGTCTTTGAAGCGACGGAACTAATCCCGGCACGTTGTTTCGCTCAGAGCAGCATCTCAGAAACTTTTTGGAGCTCTCGGTGCGCTTCAGGCGCCGTTTTCTTCAATTGAAAGAAGAAAATCAACACTTCCCGCAAATGACGATTATTTGGCACAAAAGCAGATATTTTCGCACAACCAAATGTATATAAAATAAAATCACTAATGGGCCAAAGCGCTTTGTTTGCCATATGTTTAGGCTTGGTCCATGACGCCTTGGATATGTTAAAATCGATCAGCTGTTACTTCTGGAGCCATCTATTGACAAACAGCGAGAACTTAGTTGCGCACCCAATACAACGGATAACAACAAAGAGTGATATTGTTTAGTTAATCTTTCGAACGTGAACCTGTTCTCGTGGTCTACAAAAATGTGCTCAGTTGTAAAAGTATGCCAAAAAACGAAACTGTGAGAAAATTTCATTGAGACAACTAAGTCAGTTAAAATTATGTTAAAACTAACACTGTTCGGTTTTGTGCTGAAGAAATGTGAATATGTAGGTATATTCGGGTAGCCTTCTTCTTTGGTGAAGGTACTGCTGAGGATAACTCTCACTGTTCTATTTTTATTGTTGGCATCTTTTCTTATCGCTAAATCAAAAGGGCAGGAAATAACTCCTTTTCCAATAAATTACGCTTTTTCTTACGTTATCATTCCAACAAATAGGATCATTTTCACACCTGCATCTGCAATTGCGCAACGAGTCTGTTTGTTTGTCGCTTACACCGCCTAGTCTAGACTTCCTTTCGGTTCCGAAACACAAAATTTGGGTCAATATAAATAGCAGTATCCCTTATCCAGCGCTCATGACTTTTTCCACCGAAACACGTGTCTAAATAAAATATATTCTATTCTATATTCTGGCAGGCACGTCTCTCCGCCGCACGCGGCTATGTCGCGGTATACGCCGTTATACGGTACTGCATTATTTACAGAAAACTGAACTGCGTTGCGCTGTGCTGCTTGTGCGGCCTGCGTCTCCGTATACGCCTAGGCTAAGCCTAGCGCGTAGCACAGAACAGGGCATCGCAGCACAGATAAAACTGTGTGACCAAGAAAATATGTGAACTGCGTATACGAATCGAAAAACCAGCGCACGTGTTTCGTATTCATTCCATAGACTCAGCAATATGAGTTCTTTGTCTGAATCAGACTTTGAAAGAGAACCAGTATAATATAATATGGGCGGTCCACGCACTTTTTCAATGAATTCTTTAATTTTTGCAAGAGAACGCGTTGACTGCACGCCAAAAACTGTATTTGAACTACAACGCGACGCAGACCTGTGCATGTTCGTCCCTGCGCCACACGCGGTTGTGTCGCTGTATACGCTGTCATATGGTACTGTATTATTTACAAAAAACTGAACTGCATTGAGCTGTGCTGCTTGCGCAGCCTGCGTCTCCGTATACGCCTAGGCTAGGGATGGCAATAAAAATTTGCTAATCGATTAATGTATCAAATGATTAATTGCATGGCCAATAAAATAATTGCAATTAATTACAAGAATTTAATCGATTAATCGCCATTTTCGATTATTTTTTTTTATGATCAAATAAAGGGCTCGTTTGCTTTTTTAAATTTTTTTGATACATAAAATAATTCACAACTTTGGCTTAAATTAGTTTGCAGAAAAACCAATTTCGAAAACTAATAGGTAGGATGTCGCACGGAAAGCACGGCGAAGGCTTATGAAAAATGATCTAGGAATAGCATTTTAACCCTAGAAGGGTAACCATATTTTACATACGTTGTCGGTTATCTTCGTCGAATCGACGAAGTCGTATACACCTCCGATTTTTGGAAGAACTAGAAATTGTATAAACTACAACTTCTTTATATAATTATACATTATATTATACATTTTTTGTAAATAATTCGCACAATAAAGCACATCTCCAATTGATATCACACGAAAAGAGAAAGCAATCAGATCAGAGAATAAGGAGAAATATGAAGAAATGCATGTGGTGTTCGTCAAATCGACGAAGGTTACCCTTCTAGGGTTAATTATTAAGCAGTTTGAAAGTTACAAATTTTCCTCACCTACAATGCATACTTAATTGAATAAAAGGCAACCGAAATTCAGCGAAAAACTAATAAAAACGTACCCAAAGTGCACAAACGCTTGTTTCCCTTAGTATGCGCGCCAAATTTTCGCAACTAGTGATGTGGTTTAATTTTGGTTTTTTTGGGCAAGTTTGCAGGCATTTTAAGATTTTCGAGCGATTTGAGTGTGGCAGCAATGCTCAAACGGCAACTAATCGATTAATGATTCGATTAATCGGAACGTGGAATTCGATTCAATCGCTTTTTGAAAAGAAATAATCGATTAACGCTATTCATTCGATTAATCTTGCCATCCCTAGCCTAGGGTTAGGCGCACACGCACGCGCGTTAGAGACGCTTGAACATTCCCAGCGGGAAAGTTGGGAATGCATGAGATTTTTCATGCACGAATTCGTATATGAAAAACCCAAATAGAAAACATATACTACCTCGTAAGCGAGGGTGTAATGCATAGCTTTCGTTTCTTCAAATTGTGCTTTGTTTTTTATACCAAAGAGATTGCACCTTCCGAAGAAATTCTGAGAGAGCGGCGCAATCTTTCTTAGAATAAAAAGCTGTTTCTTTGAAAAGGTCGCTTCTATTGATTTTCGGAAAAATAACTTCAGTTGTGATAGAAAAATCGGTGAAACAGCAAGCGCGCGGATCGTTGCATCAAAGGAGGTGAGTTTTAATAAAGTTTCATTTGTAAAGACAATTAATTTCATTAATCTTTTTTAATATATCTTTAGCAGCTCCCAGCGTTTTCACAACACGAAGCCCCATGGATTAACGGAAACAAGAAATATTTACAAAAATATTCAAAGCAACTTTGGTAAGTATGAATTTACAAAACATCTTGTTTACTGGATTTCTTTAATATTGAGTGATTTCCCTTCTCCAGAATGCCTGTCAAAAGACGAACAAAGAAGCAAAGGGATGTTATTGAAGTGAGTGTATTTTAGTTTTTTCATTTTTACTTATTGAATGTATTTATATATATTTAATGTATGTGTTTATATGTAATCTATTGAACTTGAATTACTTTGAAAATAAAAACTAACATAAAGCAAAACAACAAACATTTTATTTTGGGTATACAGGTTTTTGGAAGATCATTTTATGCATTACCGAGTAATGTACGATTTCCTACATGCTAGGCGATTTATGAAAACGTACAGGTTTTTGGCATGCATGTCTTCATATACTCCCAGGTAATGCAAAAAAAGGAAGCATTACATTTCGTAGGACATCGCCGTGAGAAAATTCATGCATGTTGTAATGCATAGCTTGCAAGCAAATATGCATTCCTATACATTCCAATTTCCCGCTGGGTTGTTGCAGGCACACTTCTCCTCCACCCAAACAATCAATCGTCCGTCTGATTGTCTGACCAACCGCTCCTCAACCCTAGCTTTAATTACCTGAAGCGTAGCGGCGTAAATGCACTAATAACCAACGCTGCGCGCTGCGTACGAGTACACACACGCACCGTGTGTTCGTATGTATGCATTTGTGTGTCTATGCGCGCGTATGCGGAAAATTGCAGAACACCGCCTTAATGAAGCAATCATAAATCAAAAGGTGTGTTCCGTCTGCTACTTTTCCCCTCTTTTGACGCCTTCGGTTCAGACAGTCTGTAGCGTCATAATGCTACTTTTGCCACCCCCACCCCTCCCCGCCGCAATTGTGATCTTGCTTTCTTCGAATGTTGCGCTGATGACTTTGTACAATAACAAAAATAATCGGTTTATCGCAGAGGGACAGACACGGCCCCACTAATTACACCGTACAACCGCGTTTTTGGCCGAGATGAATGTGCGACACTTTCGGCTTGCTGTAAGCAGTAAAACGCCCAAAGCATTGCAGCCGCAGCAGAAGGTAATTTGTTTTTTTAATCTGAATTTTTCAGCGAAGACAATTTTCAAGGAGAAAGCGTCTCTCGGTTGTCGGCTCATGAGGTGGGATTGAAGTAGGCGCCTGCTCCAGAAAATCGGCACTTTAGCTCCGAAAGGAAAGAAAGTCTGCAATATCCCATCGGAAAATCGAGAAAAGCGAAAAGCAAAGACCCAAGGAATTCTTCTTTTAGTCTGAGTTGGACACTGGCAAACGAAGTGTAGAAAGTATAAAGTATGAAACACTACAACACTTCCTGTACCACTGACCGACTCTGCAGACACGAAGTGAATGGCGAAATTGCGACTCCACGTCACTTCACCAAAAGGTTCCACAAAATTAAATAAAAAATTAATATTAAAAAAGAAATACAATAAATAATATATAAAAATAAATAAAAACAATAAAATAAATAATGACAATGAAAAAAAATGTTGTCATACTTCAAAATGAGTTAAGGGGGGCACTCCATGAAATGGTTTAAAAAAATCGATTTTTTTTTTTCTTTAATCGAAAGATATATTATTCGAGAACATTATTGCAAAGTTTCAAAGTCGAACTCTGAAAACTTTCGGAGACAGTTCTTTTCATCGACGCGCGCTCAGCCACACCAGGTGTTCCGAATAACTTTGGAACACGTTTCCTCATAAACACGTTTTTGTAGTCCGTCCACATGATAAAAAAAAAGTACTGAACCGATCTACACGAATATATACTCGTTTTGTAGGATATTGAACAGAGAAGTGCATGAACCTCTGAAATCTATTAAAAAAAATTTTTTTTTACTGTTTTTTTAATAAAAACAAGTAAAAAAAAACGAACTTTTTTGTAGTTTATATGGCTTTGTTGCTAAATTTTGAAAATTTTTATAGTTTTTGAGGTTCACGCACTTGCGACAAGCCTGCTGATTAATTTGATATATAATTTGTATGTTTCAGACTTTAACTTCGGACGGCATCGTGTGGACGGGAAGACGTCTTTTTTTAAACCAAGCCTCGGAAGATGTTGAATATGTTTGCCATTTTTAATTTTTTTTAACTTTTTTTTTAACTTTTAACTAATACCTACAGATGTTCCAAACGGATTGTTCCTGTCTCTTTCTTTTTTTGTACAGTAAAATAAAGAAAATTGGTCATTTTTTTTAGCGTTTCATGGAGTGCCCCCCTTAAATAAACACACTACTCTTTCTTTTACCTTTTAAAAAAAATCGCCAAGTTGTGTTACACCTTCAGAAGAAGTCATTCACATATCCTTCCCAACCTAATCCAATCGTATTTAACCGCACTTTATCTAACCTAACCCAGCCTAAGGGACGAAACAGCTATATACCTTCAGCGCGTTGAGTACTTTCCGACCCTCAGCCAATAAGAAGGCATTCACAGTGGACAATTTTGGCTTTCGAGCGGAAGGTACACACGCTTTCTAACCTAATCTAACCTTATGTAACCTAACCTAAGATGAGAAATTTTCCTCGCTTGCAGCGGCAATCGCCGCAAAATAACGTTTCTGATGAAACGTTATTTTCACGATTCGAGGAAATCAGTTGGCGGTTTGTTGTTTTTTTCTCAGTGTGCGCACCAGAGAACTGCAATTATTCTCTTTTTCAAGTCATTGGTTGAATAACACAAGAAAGAGTATTAGTAGATTTGAGTCAAAGAAAAACATCCGACTCATATCCACGCATACTCGTTTACGCATGCACACATATTTTGTGTGTGAACAATGAATAAGTTCTTTGCTGATATGAACCGGTGCGTGCTCAGATCTGTCATTGAGTGAATAGGTTCATTGTGTTATACCGTAATCACTCATAACACCAAGAAACACCAATGGTTCAATGGAATGACTTAAGTCATTGGAGTAATTTTCAGCTTCGCTTTCTCCTTAGTTGAAATTGAGAATATTGCAACAAAAAGCGGAAAACCAAAAGGCAGGTCAATAAATGCAAAGCAATGTACAGCAGCAACGCGCAGCGACACGAGTCCAAAAGCAAAATATTACTTTTATGCAAAAAGCGCGAAGCACAACACGAACTATTACTCAACTCATCACACGAACAAAAGAGTCAAATCAGATTATGAGTCAGTAACCAATAGACACACAAAATACCGGTACATATTCGTGTAAGAAAATTTTGAGTGTTTTGATGATTTGGTGCAAATGAGTAATAGTATTTTGTTGAATTGGTTTGAGTATTCACTTGCACCAATTGTTATGGCTCATGACTTAAGTATACTAATTTTATTAGTACTCATTGCCGGTCTCTGGTGCGCACATTAACCGAACGAACGTACGAGATCATATGGTTGCAATATGTGCGCCAAAAAAAGATATTAAAAAATTTTTGAAAAACAAACAAGCAAAGTCAAAACTATAAAAGGGCGACGCGCTGAACGATTGTAAAGACTTGAAGGCGGCCACGGCGAGGGCGAAAAGGAGCGGAGCGAACGAAAGGGGACGGGAAGACGAAGGGGGTTAAGGGGAGGTTGCAGCAGGCGATGCTGTTGCTGATGCCGATGTGGATGGGGATGTGGCTGACTGCAGAGTCGGAGCGTGCGGTGGCGGCGTGGTGTGGCGCATTATATGATCGCGTCGTTTTGGCTCAAATGGAGCCGTGGCGTTGAGTTGCAGACGGAGTCACGTCGGAGTTGAGGTAAAGATCTTTATTATTATGCGCAGACGTCGTCGTGAATTATCTTTTAATGTTTGTGCTTGTATGCTTGTTGTTGTTATTATTGCTGCTGGGGCTGTTGCAGTTGTTTTTTGTTTCAAGGGGGGTGGGCATGAAATTAATGCATCAACATTCGCTCCAACAACAACAACGAGTGACATAATGCCAAACCAGCAAAAACTTCTTTTACATTCACCGCTTCATTCACCCGGGATACGGTAGGTTCTTGTTGTTGATGTTGTTATTGTTATAGTGTTTGTCTTTGTTGTTGCAGTTGCTATTCTGCCACTCGTTGCAGTTGGGCGTCTTTACAGGCAACAACAACAATAACAGCTGCCGCCTCAGCATCAGCAGCATCGCGATTGCCCATTAATGCCGACTGTATGTGGTGTCACGTTGTTGCTTTTTTTATTTTTTGCTTTTTTACTGCTACCGCTGCGTTATTTTCTGCTGAATTGACGCAGCAAAAGTAAAAAATTACCAAATAAAAAGCGACGACGCACAGTGGGGCGTCCCCATATATCGCATGGCCAAAAATAGTAAACGTGGTTTAATTTTGACGAAATTTGGTATCCGCCCATTTTTTAGCGTAATTAAGAAAAATACGAAAACTTGTGAAAATTGGACTACTGCCACGCCAATTATTATTAGTTATTCGATAACTTGGCCACTACTAGCACTAGAAAGATAACATTTTATACACAATATCACTAGGGTATAATCTATAATTGTGCCAAAAATGGGCAGTCTACCACGCCTACTTTAAAAGTTCGAATAAGCCTCAAATGAATTAATCGGTACATATGTATATTTTGCCATTTTTTTAAGTTTTCGATGTTTTTCATGTTGGCCCCTCTTCAATTCGCTCTTAAGTTTATTTTCCACAAATATTTGCATGCATTTGTAGTGCCAGCCGGTCGAGTTAAACAACGCGATGGCAGCTACACATAAAATAGCTTACGAAATTGTACAAAAGATGCCACTATAAAAAAATGAATTACATGCGGGTCTGCAGGCCTCTGCAGCTGAAACTTTGCAAACGTGTTGTACATACTTGTAATTTAGTGAAACAATCGAAATTGGAAAGGCTCCCTAGGGCTTTTCGAGATATTTAATTTTGAAGTTTGCACTTAAACTTTTTCTAGGGCTCAAAATGGCTCTACGTTCAAATAACGGTAGTTAGCGAACAGTAATAACCAAAACAAAAAAAAAGGCATTGCCTGACTATAAAAACCTAAAACATAAAATAAAAAATCAGGTATATTAAAATAATAACTGTAACCATAAGAAAAAACATCTTTAGTTTCGCAAGGTTAAATTTCTATTTTTCCTTAAATTTGTGTTCACGCAATATATGAAGTTTAAAACCTTCGTGAGACTACAAAACTTAAAATTTTTTTAAAATTCCTTTTGATATAGCTTAGTTGGAGATTTAGCTTCGATCGTGCTTACTTATTTTTTTCAAAATAAAGATTTTTTTTTCTATTTTTGGCCACGGACGCCCAATGTGCGACGCCGCGCTGCGCTGCCCAAAAGCAACAACATTGTCAGCAACATCAGCAACAACGGCGCAAACTTAGCGTTAGGGCTGCCTTCGCCCACAGATCTTTTCATTTCTTGGCATTTTTTCGTTACTCTGGCCAATGAATATGCCACATGCAATTGCCGTACTATTAATTACTACTGTGGGCAAAAAATAGTAGACTTTTTAATTTAAATTTCGAGCGGAAACCCATTCGTCGAAATATTTTTTTCTGGGTTGGTATGACTGTCAGTGACATATGTGCCAAATGTCACATCAAAATAATCATTAGTGTTTAGTATACGCTTGTCTTTCTGAAGTACAAAAAGTGCATTCGGCCATTTTTACAATGGGTGAAATTATTCAACAAAGAAGTTCCATTACATTTTTACAATCCGAGAGGCCTATTTAAGCCATTTCGAAAAGTGAATGAACTCAAGCAATGCATTGATTCTAGCTGAACTGAGGTCATTCAGGTTGTCGAAGAAAGGAGCACCTAGGGTTTTCCATCTTCGTCTAGATAGAGCCGGACAGTTGCAGAGAAGATGGCTGATGGATTCCTCCTCCTCTTCATTGTGACAACTGCGGCAGAAGTCCCGAAAATTGACACCTAGTCTGGAAGCATGGCGTCCGAAAAGACAGTGGCCAGTCAGGATTGCGACGACCGTGCCAATGTGTTGCCTGCTAAGCAATACAAGTGCTCTTGTTCGCCTAAGATTAAGGACAGGCCAGAGCTGTTTGGTAATGGTGCACGTGCTCTCCTCTTGCCAACGCCTATTGGCCTTATCGAGGAAGAGGGAACAGATCGTTAGTTTGCAGGAAGCAAGGGGAATGCCTACCGTAACCATGGAATTGGAGTGCGGGAGAGTGGTGCCACGTCTGGCAAGCTCATCAGCTGCACAGTTTCCACTGATGTCTTTGTGGCCCGGTACCCAGATAAGGGAGATGTTGTACACGCACCCTAACTCATTTAGTAGGGAGCGGCAAAGAGTAACCACTTTCGATGTGGTTGAAACCTTCTTGAGGGCTTTAATTGCTGCCTGGCTGTCCGTGAAAATACGGATCGTACTTTCCGGAGGGTTGCATTGCTTTAGCATAGTCAGGGCTTTGAAAATGGCCAGAACTTCCGCTTGGAAGACGCTGCAGTAATCTGGAAGACGAAAACATTCTTCCATGGGTGGATTTACGCACATAACTCCACCCCCTACTCTTCCATCCAATTTGGAGCCGTCAGTGAAAAAACATACTCCAGTTTTCGGAACCTTATCTTGTTCCCACTCCTTCCTAAGAGGTATGAGGGTTGAGAATCTAGATTCGAAGACTAATGATGGTAACGAGTAGTCTATGTTGTCACGTAGGTCAGGTGAACTGTTCAGAATTTGGCAGTGACCGAAGTCAGTACGTGTCCATCTGTTGATGGTGTTTAGTCTCACTGCAGAGAGGGTAGCCACTTGTTTACCGAAAAGGTCAACAGGGAGAAAGTGAAGCAGAGCGTAGAGTCCTTTGGACGGTGCCGATCGCATGGCCCCAGTTATTATGAGCGCCGCCGATCTTTGAACTGAGTCCAGAGGTTTCTGGTTGATCCCCTTATCCAGGGCATTCCACCATACTATTGCTCCATAGAAAAGAATGGGTCTAATCACTGAGATGTACAACCAGTACATAATGCATGGCTGAAGACCCCATTTCTTACCAACTGCTCTTTTGCAGGAGTACAGTGCAACAGTGGCCTTGCGAACCCTTTCTAGTATGTTCGCTTTCCAGTTTAGTTTCCTATCCAGCAGTAGACCAAGGTATTTGGCCTGCGAGCTGACAGTTAGACTAGTCCCGTTAAGAGAGGGCGGGTCAAAAGTAGGAACTTGGTGCTTCCTTGTAAAGAGGACCAGATCGGTTTTGGATGGGTTACCGCCCATACCGTTCCTAGAGCACCAAGATCCCAATAGGTTCAGGGCACCTTGAAGAAGATCGACCAGTGTCGGAAGGTTCTTCCCAGATACCGCTATAGCCACATCGTCTGCGTATGCAACTACCTTACACCCCGTACGGCTCAGTTGCAAGAGCAGGTCATTTATCGCAATGTTCCAAAGGAGGGGAGAAAGAACTCCACCCTGCGGGGTGCCTCTGGAGACCCACCTCCTGACGGAGGAGTGACCTAGCGAAGAGTTAATAACCCTATTTGTTAAAATGAAGTGAACTATGTCCACTATCGGCTTACATAGTTTCAGGTTGGTCATTGAGCCAGTAATGGCCGCTGGAATAATATTGTTGAAAGCTCCCTCAATGTCGAGAAAAGACACCAATGTGAATTCTCTGAAAAGGAGGGAGTGTTCAATCTGCCCTACGAGTGCATGAAGAGCCGTCTCAACGGACTTACCCTTCGTATATGCATGTTGATTGGGTGAAAGAAGGTGACCCACTTTGTCCTTTTGTGACCAAAGAAATATTTATTTTTATTTGTATTTTTTTTGGTGCAATTTCGTAATACGTTTGTATAGAACTAACTATAAAAATATATTATTGGCCAAAAGTGTCAAAAGAACCGTTTGGTATTCTTTTTATTAAATTAAATTAAGGTTTTATAAGCTGCATAAAAAAAAACAGTCCTGCGTTCGAACTAGAGCATTTATCACCAAAAGCATACCTGTTCTGATCTGATCGTTAGAGATTCGCTAAATGAAGAACTGCGAAATAAAAAGGGCGGTAATTGACCCTGTCGTATTCAACGCATTAAGCTTTGTGTTCTTTGGTATATTTTTCAATAATATCTACGTAATGAAACCAAAAAGTTGATATGATGTGTATTTGATGCAGAAAAAAGCAAATAATTGAAAGGAAACTGGCGGAATTTTAGTTTGCACAATAATCCCTAATATCGGGATAAGAGCGGAAACAGTGAAGAGATGATCACTGCCAGCACACACAGACTGTGTACGTGAATTGCAAAAAACGCACAAAAATCGGCTTACTCTCCCAGTTTCACATCGCTTAATCGCTGCCGTTGTGCTTTGTGTGAGCAAAACAAAGAGCGTTAATATTATTACGCTCTCACTGTACCGACGCTTGCTTGCTCTCGATAATGAAAATTTTGCAAATTCGAGCTCGCCCTATGCCATTCGGTTGTATGGCCGTAAGACATCTTATTGTTTAATTGTCTTTGCTTCAGCCCTTCAACGAAAAAAGATAGTGACTTCAGATATGCCCTGTTTTTTAAAACTAGACAGCTCTACGAAAATGTGCTTAAAGTGCTTGTAATGTAAATGCGCCATATTGTGACATGTTAAGGCAGATCGAAAAACAGCGATTTATTGTAGCCCAATAAAAAGATGTTACAGTATAATTTCAAGTGTTTTACAATAATATACATTTTTTCTTTCTTTAAAAATTATAAAATATAAATTTGTTGTATTGGATATGCAAATTATTATTAGCACCACCCATACAACCCAAATTTATAATGTGGAATAGCTCCGGAATAATAAGTTGGATAGCATTGAAATTTTGTATACCGTCGTCCCATAGATGTGGCATTCTACTGGTAAAATTGGATGGGCGTTAGACAAGGGGCGTGGCAAATTTTTTGTGACTCAAATTTCCGCGTAATTTTGGAATTGTAAGTCGCACATCAATGAAACTGCGTCACACCCTTCGACTGGAGGAATGAATTCGACACTGGATAAAAGGGGCGTGGCACTGTCCATACAGTGTTGAATTAAGAAACTTGATTTATTGTGTTCAATGACTTCAAACTTGCGTGCAAAGCCGCGTAGCCCTGCTAGTTAAATGATAAAATTTTGCATTATTTTATTTCATATGGCAAGAACAATGTATGTACAAGCAAAATTCTCCATTTGTTCCCAATTCCGTTCCGTTCCGTATGAAGTGATCCTAATTCCGTGCTATCTACAAATCACGATTTTATTGTAATTCATCAACAACAGTGGCGGATTCATGGGGGGTTTGGGGGTTGAAACCCCCGAAATATTAGGGTCGACTTTAAAACTACATATAAATAAAAAGGCATATACATAAACATTTATGAATATTTAAGAATTAGTTTTGGAAACCTCTAAAAATATTTTTCTGAATCCGCCCCTAATCAACAAAAACCGTTTTATGAAGCTAAACCATAAGTTACCAAATTGTTTATTAAAAAGCATATTTGCACTAAATAATAAATGTTTAAAGTCTTAAGAAATCTTTGCTTAGGCCTGAATACATTTTATTGAAAAAAATTTCATACGTATAGCGCAACACCACTTTTCAGATAAATTAGATTAAAAAGCAAAAATTTATTAAAGCACTTTTAACCCTAGAAGGGTAATCATATTTTCATAATCTTCGTCGAATCGACGAAGTCGTATTCAACTCCAATTTTTGGAAGAATTCGAAATCGTATAAACTTAAACTTCATTATATAATATACTTAGACATTTTTTTGTAAATAATTCGCACCGTATATGTTTTTAAAAATTATTTGTGTATTTTTAAGTAATTTTTGTTGAGGTGCATTTATTTTTGAGATCAGAATGAGTATCAGAAATTAAAAAATTAATTAAAATTAAAATAAAGTGAAAAACAAAACATAACTTCTCTATGAAAACAGAAACACAATTATAATTCCTTAAAAAACTAATGAAAAGCAAAACAACCAATAAATGTAAATATTATTTATTTATTATTAATTATAATTAAAATTATAATTAATGGAGCACTAGCTGCCAAGGCTATCGGCAAATGTAAATAATTTATACAATTCTAATTAACTATTAACTAACTTACTTGCTTACTAACTAACTAACTAACTAATTAACTTAACTAATTAATAATTAATTAATTAACCAATTCCAAAATTTTTGCAATTAATTCTTCTGATAACCCCGCAGGAGGGGCGCTTCTACCCCCTTCGTCGGCCCAGAACCATTTTGTGGCTTGGAAAACGAGATATTCAATAGGAATCAATACTGGGATAACCAACCAGGACTAGAACATTCCAAGGCGATTATCAGGACGTATAATAAGAAAAGATTCGAGGAATGCATGAGCTTTTCAAAGAATAATCTAAGGATAATTACAGGTATCCTTACAGGGCATTGTAGATTAAACTGTCATCTAACTAACCTAGGAATTCGCGAGAACGAAAATGAAAAGGAAAATGAAACCGCAATGCATATACTAAGAGAATGCCCTGTACTTATGCACAAACGAAAGAAACACCTGGGGGCTTTATTATACCAGGTACGGACTGGGTTTCCAGAGGTTTAGGTAATACTACTGTGTCCAAAAAATAAGTTGGCATTGTATTTATTTTGAAAATTCTTTATTTATTCTTCCAAATCAATTTCATCCCCTTCAAAGTAATCCCCTCCCGATGCAATGCACTTATGTCAACGGATTTTCCAATCTTCGAAACACTGATTGTAGTCACTTTCCGGGATGGCCTTCAGTTCCGTCTTCGCTGCGGCTTGAATCTCCTCTATCGTATCAAAACGGTGTCCCCGGAGCGGTCTTTTGAGTTTGCTGAACAGCCAGAAGTCGCACGGCGCCAGATCAGGTGAATACGGTGGTTGCGGAACGATATGGGTTGAGTTTTTGGCGAACTGATCACGAATTACGAGTGCAGTATGGGATGGTGCATTATCGTGGTGTAAAAACCAAGAATTGTCTTTCCACAATTCCGGCCTTTTTAGGCGGATAGCGTTACGCAAACGACGCATAACGATCAAATAATATTCCTTGTTGACTGTTTGGCCCGGCGGAAGGAATTCATAATGCACAACACCACGATAATCGATAATTCACATGTTACCTTATTTTTTGGACACAGTAGTATACTAAAATTCCTCTCGGATACTGGACTTACGGATGAACTGTAGGTCCATGAAGGGGGTACAATAGATCTTTTAGGTCGCAGTGCACTATTCCCCATCAATAATAATAATAACCCCGCATATCGAGACATTTTGAAATACTGAAATTCAATGTACAGTATTCGTATTCAATTGCAAAAAGTCACGTTAAAGGTAATCTTTGTCGTTTCGACGAAGACCAGTTTTGTTTTTCTATAAAAAAAGAAAACTTACGCTGCGGTCGTGCTGCAAAATGTGTGTATATCACAAAAGCACATCGCCAACTGAGATCACACGAAAAGAGAAAGCAATCACATCGGAGAATAAGGAGAAATTTGAAGAAATGTATGTGGTGTTCGTCGAATCGACGAAGATTACCCTTCTAGGGTTAATGAATGAACTTGACATGAAATTGAGAAAATGTTGGTGAATTCTTAGAAAACAATTTCCTCAAAAGTGCTCACATTATCCTATTTTTCCAATTAGGAATTAGGGACTAGCACGGAATTAACTTAATTCTTCAGAAGTCTGTGTAAATCATTGTTGAATTGTGATTTTAAAAAATTCCACTTTTTGGGAACGACTTCTTACTTTCTGCCTGTAGAAAACTGCCGTCATTACTGACTGGGTTACACGAATTCCGTGTCACTGCTTCATGGTCTTTTATGTACGCACCAAAATACTGACATACGAGTATGTATGTATGTATTTATTTGTATCTTCACCCAGAATCCGTGTGCGTGTTGCTGTCCAAAACAGGTTCTTTTTAATTTTTTTTATTTCAACTAACCAAATTGAATTGAAGGCAACGCTGATGAAGCGGTTAACGCGGTAGGAAGGAAAATGAGATCTCAATTAAATTCATTTATCAAGCCCTATGCCACATTGTATTCACATAAACACACACACACTTAACACGCATACACACACACATTTCAACTTAAACTCCAACTCTGTTACATACAACGAAATTGACGAAAGTTTTTAATAACAAAAAGACAATAATGACGATCGGTTCTTGTGCATTGGCCGTTCCCAGCGGGAAAGTTGGGAATGCATGAGGTTTTTCATGCACGAATTCGTAAATGAAAAACCCAAATAGAAAACATATATTACCACGTAAGCGAGGGTGTAATGCATAGCTTTCGTTTCTTCAAATTGTGCTTTGTTTTTTATACCAAAGAGATTGCACCTTCCGAAGAAATTCTGAGAGAGCGGCGCAATCTTTCTTAGAATAAAAAACTATTTCTTTGAAAAGGTCGATTCTATTGATTTTCGGAAAAATAACTTCAGTTGTGATAGAAAAATCGGTGAGACAGCAAGCGCGCGGATCGTTGCATCAAACGGGGTGAGTTTTAATAAAGTTTCATTTGCAAAGACAATTAATTTCATTCATCTTTTTTAATATATCTTTAGCAGCTCCCAGCGTATTCATACATATATCACGAAGCCCCGTGGATTAACGGATGAATTGCGTACGTGCGTGTGTGTGGGAGGGAACGTGAGCCGCCGACTCAGAGATCAATTAGATTTTCTTCGTCGGCGGTCTCAACAAAATATTTACAAAAATATTCAAAGCAACTTTGGTAAGTATGAATTTACAAAACAACTTTGTTTACTGTATTTTTTTAATATTGAGTTACATATTTTCCTTTTTCAGAATGCCTGTCAAAAGACGAACAAAGAAGCAAAGGGATGTTATTGAATTGGGTATATTTTAGTTTTTTCATTTTTACTTATCTAATGTATTATATATATTTAATGTATTATATATATGTATGTATATATATTTAATGTATATATTTATATGTAATCTATGAACTTGAATTACTTTAAAAATAAAAACTAACATAAAGCAAAACAACAAACATTTTATTTTGGGTGTACAGGTTTTTGGTAGATCATTTTATGCATTACCGAGTAATGTACGATTTCCTACATGCTAGGCGATTTATGAAAACGTACATGTTTTTGGGATGCATGTCTTCATATACTCCCAGGTAATGCAAAAAAGGGAAGCATTACATTTCGTAGGACATCGCTGTGAGAAAATTCATGCATGTTGTAATGCATAGCTTGCAAGCAAATATGCATTCCTATACATTTCAATTTCCCGCTGGGTTGTAACGTCTTCATTACAGCTGGTGGCCTATGAAGTGGTCCATAAAAATTGCTACGCAGCATTTCATTCCATTCAACGGTTATTTAGTATTCAAAACTCAATAGCTTTGAAGCGTTTCGAAGAACAAGTTTAAAAAATAAATAAAAAAAAAGACATAAAGTATAAAAGTAGAATGATATACTTATGTATATAATATCCATATAAAATGAGCTTTATGGGCGTGTTAAGCGCAACCGTTCCTCTACCTAACCTAAAAGCGTGAAAATATGTGACTTTGCGAACGCCTCTGGGCCCCTTTAGTCTTCCAGGAAACGCTTTCTACCTGCCCGCGTGCGAGCCGCGCGGCTGGGAATGGGCATTTTCAAAAAACCCCATATGTACTTAGTAGGGACATAAATATTGTTACAACATTGAATACACCCATTGAAATAGTTGAATTGAACATACCCCGTTATTTCCACATGATTTATGAAACATAACCTGTAAAGAGTTAGTCTGCACCGGGATTTCTAAATTGTTCTAGCTTTCACTATGGAGTGGTCAGATAACAAGAACCGTATCGCTGTTATAGCGCTATTTAAGTGTGAAATGAAAAAAGGTGATATTTTCAAAACGCTTCGCCCGCTCGGGATTAGTCGCATGTTCGTCTACCGGTGCATAAAACTGTTTGAGGAGACTAGAGATGTTAAAGACCGCCACCGGTCGGGCCGTCCGCGCACAGTTTGAACACCACAAGTCGTTAAAGCTGTCAAATCAAGAATTCAGCGAAATCCGCTTCGAAAACAGAAAATCATGGCCCGGGAGATGAATACACTACTCGACACGAAAAATGCTCCTAAAAATAAAAGTATTTTTTAGACAAATCTTAGGCTGCTGAACACGAAACTGAAAATCAAAAAATTTTCTTAAGAAGCGTTTTCGAAAAATCTTCGAAAAACACGTTTTTCCCCTCTTAAACCAACCAACCAACCAACCCTCTCGTAAACCAACCATCCGACTAACACAAGTGGCCCGTCGTTCGAAAGGTAATTAACTAACCTTTGCAACGATATATAGATTGTCCAAATCAGATTTGGATTTGGGGAAGTTACTGTTGATGAAAGTTGTAAAAAAGTGAATTTTTCGACCAATTTCAAAAATCATAAATTTTCGATTACTTTTTTTATAGATAAAATAAATTATCTCCTCTGGTTTTAAAATCTAAGATGAAAGATATATTATTTAATCAAATATTAAGCCTGACATCAATAGAATTGAAATTAAAATAACAAAGTTATGATGCACGGAGTGAAAACACCAACTTTTCATTTATTACACTGTGCGAGACAATTTTTGTATTTTTCCGAGACCCATCCAAATGTTGATATAGACGTGAAACTAGAGGTAATTTATAGTATCTTGGCATAGTCAGTTTTTCATTTTCTAACCCAAAAACCTTCTTAAAGGACATTCAAATTTTAGGGACATACGCATTTCAAATATTTTTTTAAATATTTGCGCTTGTGCAATGATTAAGACATGGGTATCAAATTAAAGATGAAAATTGTCTCCTTTTAACTAAAGTTCAAAATAGAAAATTTAGTAAAAAGGAGACAATTTTCATCTTTAATTTGATACCCATGTCTTAATCATTGCACAAGCGCAAATATTTTAAAAAATATTTGAAATGCGTATGTCCTTAAAATTTTAAAGTCCTTTAAGAAGGGTTTTTGGGTCAGAAAATGAAAAACTGACTATGCCAGGTTAGTATAAATGACTTCTAGTTTCACGTCTATATCAACATTTGGATAGGTCTCGGAAAAATAAAAAAAATTTTTCGCACGGTGCACAGTGATTTGACTCCATACAACCGCGGGACAAAATTAGAAGGAGTGGTCCGTTCTTCATAAAATTTGGTATACTAGTTAATCATGGTCTGAATTGTCTGAATTGAAATCTCCATTTCGTTTTCCTTAAACTTTTGTAGTTTGGCAATGTCTGAGACTTAAGTTTGCAATTTTCGTCATTTTTGGTGAGCTATAGCAACGAGTGTGTTGGCTAGATTTTTCAGATTTTACATTTAATCGGTAACGTCAACATTGATAATTGCAAAGAGTAACAGAAATTGTCTTAGGACCCTTTAGTTTTGCAATAAAAACGATAATAATAGGCGTATGTTTTGCTTTTTTGCAGTTTTCTCATTTTTTCATGCTGATTGCATACTTTTAGGGATGAAAAAAGAAATTTAGTCGAAAAATAGGTGTTTAGACCACTTTTCAAATAGAATTATTTTCTGAGATAGGAAGATATCGGAGGATATAATTACATTATCCGACAAAGAAAGAATGCTTCTTAAAATAAAAAAAAATCCACGAACATACTTTCACATACTTTTTAGATATTTTCCTCTAAGTTTTGCCAATTTTCAGATTTGTAGTTAAGAAAAATATTTTGATTTAAAAGTGATGTAAAAGCCTCAGCTTTGCCAATTTTGACAAAACATTAAAAGCGAAAATGGCTACCTCATTTCTTAATCAATATGGAAAGCTTTAGCAACTTCTTGATAACCTTGTATTTTTACAATTTTTTTTACTCAATAGACTAAAAAACCGAAATTATGTGTTTACATTTTTTTGTGAAAAAAGTTTCAACTTTGAGCCGCTTTTACACACTAATTAATTTGTTGCACAGATTTTTTGGGGTTTTCTTAGTTGGAGTTTTACCTTTCAAATGACATCAAAATCATTAAATTCTGAGACTATAAATTTTTTGAATTTTGTCTATGGTACGAATCACTGTGCGGTGTAATAAATGAAAAGTTGGTGTTTTCACTCCGTACATCATAACTTTGTTATTTTTCTTTCAATTCTATTGATGTTAGGCTTAATATTTGATTAAATAATATATCTTTCATCTTAGATTTTAAAACCAGAGGAGATCATTTATTTTATCTATAAATAAAGTATTCGAAAATTTATGATTTTTGAAATTGGTCGAAAAATTCACTTTTTTACAACTTTCATCGTCATTAACTTCCCCAAATCCAAATCTGATTTGGAAATCTATATATCGTTGGAAAGGTTAGTTAATTACCTTCCACTTGTGTTAGTCGGATAGTTGGTTTACGAGATATGTGCTCATAACTGAAATAAGAGGGGAAAAACGTGTTTTTCGAAGATTTTTCGAAAACGCTTCTTAAGAAAATTTTTTGATTTTCAGTTTCGTGTTCAGCAGCCGAAGATTAGTCTAAAAAATACTTTTGTTTTTAGGAGCACTCGATGAACCCATTTTTTGTCGAGTAGTGATATCTCGCAAAAGTCCATGAGTCGAATTATTAAAAAAGACTTGGGACTTGGGGCTTTCAAACGCCGTACCGGACATTTGTTGACTGCAGCTTTGAAAAAAAAAGAATGGAAAAATGCAAACGACGTTTGGTGAAGCACGCTGAGAACTTGCACAGAAAAATCTTGTTTACCGATGAAAAAAATTTTACCATGCAGGAAAAATTTAACAACCAAAATGATAGGGTGTATGCCAGGGGCGTAGCCAAAACTTGGTCATAGGGAGGTTTACAATTTTTTTTTGACAGTTTAGTAATACGTGTTTTTTAAAGCAAAGTGCACTTTCCAAATGTGGTGGCTTATGTGACTTAATGCATTGGAAACGAAATTTTTCCCGATTTTTAGTAAAAATGTCATGGAATTTGGTGCACTGGAAGCGAAGTTATTGCATCTGAGGTGAAAGTATGTTTGTGTCATCGTACAAAAATGAGCATCAAACAAAGATCCAATATTAACTTTTGTTTTAAAAATGTTTAAACTTTAACCGACGCATTTGATGAACCAAGTTTATGGTGATGATTGTTTATACCGTGGTGGAGTTCATAAGTGGTAAACGCGATTTAAAAACGATTGTTTGGACATAAATGATGACCAACTGAAATTCGCGATCACCGTAGATCAAAACTGGGCGGTAATTCATAAAAGATTAGTCAAAATCTTCATTGAAGTTCTTGAAATTGGATTTAACCTTCGCTTTACTTATACCCGCCCGGGTGATCTTTTTAATATTCATGTTTAATATCTGCACAAATTTGAAGGTAATTTTCAATAACATGAAAAATATTTTTTTTTAGAAATTTTTTTCATGTTTCTCATTATGTGTTCAATGAACACTCTGGAAAGAAATCTTCTAATATTTTCCATAGTCAAAAAAGAAATCATTAAAGTTAGGCCTTTTTTCGAAAAACGGACTATCGCCAGAGGACTAAATACTGAAGTATGAAAAAATGTATATATTATTATATATTTATTGAGAGTTTTACTCAAAATAGCGGCGGAAGTGCCTGGGGTCATCCGAGTGAACGACAATGGTAAACGACGTATACAAAAATCGTTGGCATCTCAATAGCATAAATTTATCGCATTTTAACTGAACATTTGGCTATCGAAGGATGCCATCTCATATATCGACACTTGTTTTGACAGTTTTTTTGTTTAATAAAAGTCGAGTTTTAACCATCAACTGCTCCTCGTTTTCACCTGATGCGGCACCGCACGACTTTTGCCTTTTCAAAAAATGCATTTGCCGATGAAAAAAATAGTTTTGAGAACGTAGAACCCATTCAAAAGGCGCCCTGAAGGACATTCCGGTCGACGAACTTAACTACTCTTTAGACATGTTTTTAGATCAGTCAAATCGCTGTATTGAGCCTAAACGGGACTAGATAGATAGATAGATAGATAGATTGATTCTTTATTAAATTTTCAAATAACAGTAATAAAGAATGTACGACAATGACTTTAAAAAGTCGTCTGTCGGAAAAATAATTAACTTTACAATATAGACAATCGTTCATACATATATAGAGAGTTAACAATATTCATTTACAATCAGATTCCTGTATTTCAAAGCATCAGTGACATACAAAACAAGACAATTCCAACCATTTAGACCTATTCCATTTAACACATTCACAATTTCATCGTCATTTAAAAACATACTGCCCAAATATCTACATCTAATTCTTTTCAAAATTGGACACCTACCCAAAAAATGAGTTAAAGTTTCTAACTCGTTCAAGTTACAAATAGTGCAGTTTAAATTTCTGTGACCGCCAAGGTATATCATATCACATCTAGCCTTTAAAATCCACATTATCTTATGTTTCCCGAGACTGTCATTTAAATAACTTTTACCTATGTTATGGTCTAATTCTTTGTATATGCGTGCGCTTTTGAGAGCCCTGTCCCACAATTTCTGCCTATTTGTCAAACTCATAACCGATAATAGTGACTCTATGTTTCTATTCCAATCTATCCTGCTTAACATGTTGTAATCCCAACTAATATTAAATTTTTCTTTTAAAATTTCAATTGCTTTGACCCAGAATACTTTTCTTTCCAATATAAGTTTTGAGAGCCGATGCGGCAATCTGCTGTCATCATACTCAAATAAAGTTTTCGAAATGTACCTAAGATGAAGCCGCAAAGTATAAAGATGACAGTTCGGAATGTCTGTTTCTAATAAAATGCAATAAGAGGGCGCGTTTGTTGGTAAATGCAAAATTTTCTTCAAAAAATAAAACTGAATTTTGTCCACCTCCTCAAACATTTCATAGCCCCAGACTTCCGCAGCATAACTCTGTGTAGCCCTGATTACTGCTAGAAACAATTTCCATTTAGCCGACAGTTTGATGTTATTTTTTACTAAAAATGAGCGCCAAGTTGCATTTATGCTATTTTTTGCTATACAGTTTCTATTCTCTACATGTTTCTTAAAACTTAACTTTGGCGTCAATTTTACACCAAGGTAATTGTACTCCGCCGTTATCGGAATATTTTGGCCTTTAAACTTCCATTTTTCTTTAGCTGCTAGCTTGCCTCCTTGTCGAAAAACCATAATGGCTGATTTTGATAGGTTCACTTCCATGCTCCACAAATTACAGTAGTGTTCTAATTTATATATCATTTCTTGCAGATCTTCGACACTATCGGAGAGCAAAACTATATCATCAGCATATAGTAGTAATCGCACATTTAAGTCTTCTATCCAAATTCCCCCTCCCAAACTGTCATGTAAATCATTCAAGTAAATAGAAAATAATAGTGGCGACATCAAACATCCTTGCCTTACACCTGTTGTAATATCAAATTTATTTGAAATTGCACTACCAGTCCATATTACTGAGTCCGTATGTTTGTACATAATTTCAATGAACTTTACCATCTTAGTTGAAATACCCAAGTTATGCAGTTTATAGATCAAAAGATTTCTAGGGACCTTATCAAACGCAGCCTTAAAGTCTACAAAAAACGCGTACACTTTCTTTTTTTCTGCAGATTTAATTTGAACTATTGATGTTAAATTATATATGTTATCTACTGTGGAGTGTTGCTTTCTGAACCCTGCCTGAAATTCTGTAATTAGATTTTTGCTTTCCAACCAACTTGTAAGTCTCTCAGTTAATATACCCATCATGATTTTGGCAATGCAATTCATAAAAGAAATACCTCTGTAATTCGATACTAGGGACTTATCGCCTTTTTTGAAAAGTGGGAATATTATACTAGTTTCAAATGCCGTGTCACCTTCTCCACTGTTATATAACATAGTGTATGCCTTTGCCAGCTCGTTGAGGAATTGACTATTAGCATTTTTGAAAAATTCGTAAGCCACCCTGTCTAAGCCTGGAGCTTTCCCATCCTTTGTCTTATTCAGCATTTTTGAAATTTCTGTTGCTGAGATAGGTTTGTCTAAGAAGTCGTCTTGTACAAATAGGCTGACATAATGTATTTGATTAACGTGGGTTGCATGATTTAACAATTCCTCAAAATACTGTCTAAACTCTTCTGGTGGAATATCCGCACTTATGGCTTCATTTGCTCCTCGAATCTTTTTGGCAAACTTCCACCAATCTTTGCTATTGTTTATTTCGTTTAATTCTCGTTCTAAATTTTCGTAATATGATCTTTTGCTAACTTCACACTGTTTCTTGTATTTTCTTTGAGCTACAGCATATTGTTCTCTGTCTTCTATCCTCTGCATTCTGTTATATTTTCTAAGCAAGCCTAAAGAAACCTTTCTTGCTGCTAGGCATTTCCAGTCAAACCATTCAGATTTTTTCACTAATGTTTTTCCAATTTGTTTGCTTACAGCTGCAGATTTGATAATATCGGTAAAATCTTTTAAAACACAGATGTCCTTTCCATTTTTCCTTTTTTGTAACTCTGTTAAAAGTCGCCTGTTATACAACTCAACTTGCGAGCTATCCCAACGTAATTTGGGTAGTAAATCTTCTTTACCTCTAACTGGGCCATCTAACATTAGCTGTAACGTTAGTATGATTGGCATGTGGTCAGACCAAACCTTTTCATCCACAACAAAATCTAGGGCATACTTTACAATATCTCTTGACACCGCACAAATATCATTTACTGAATTTCCCACACTGCTTACAAACGTGAATTTCCCAGTATCATCACTATTTGACATTCCGTTTATGACCATAAACCCATTGTCCTCACAAAAATCAATAAACTGTCTCCCATTTCCATTTATAACTTTATCTGTGGAATGTCTTTTTTCCCTACCTCCTACAATATCTCCCTGCAATATTTCATCAATTTCTATTTGAAGTTCTCCTATGCGTATATTTAAATCTCCTATGACAACTGGATTCAACAAATCATTTTGTTCAAAACATTCTTTCACTAGGTTAAAATCTTGAAGCCAACTACATCCTCTTAAATACAGTGGTACAATATTTACTTTGTTTCCAGCTGCTGAAATTTCTATTATTTCTACACCATCTATGTTCTTGAACGAGTGATTAATTTCAAAATTTACTAAATTTTTCTTAATACCATAAAGCTTTCCTCCACTGGCTCGCCCATACTTTCTTTGACGAACTGCAGGTGTCCAACTCAGATCGAATCCTTTGAAATATTTTTGATATCCTTCAAACCTTTCCACTTCTACATGAGTTTCTAACATTATAAAAATATCAAACGATTGCATAAAATCGAAAAATTCGTTAAACAAAGTTTTATTACTTAACCCGTGAACATTGTAAGCTAAAATCTTTAAAATGTGATGATCAATAGTTGTTTTTTCTTCTTGTGTGTCACTGTTACTTTTCACATTCAATTCATTCAGTTGAGCCTGTTTATTATTTAGTTTTTTGATTGACTCTTTTCTAACAAATATCTATAGTTTAAATTCAATTTATGAAAATCTCTATCGAAAATTTCAGCTAAAATCTTTTCAGCAGTTTGGCCATTATAAACCAAAATTTTATTTTCATTAAAAGCCATCCACTTCTTATCTATACAGATTCTATCGTTCCTAAACGGGACTATTAAAAAAACAAATTAGTTTCGCCAAAAAATTTTTTATTATTATTCTTTTAAATGTTTAAAAATGAAAAGACTTTTTTGCTAATGTGGGAACGTACTTACGATATTATAATTGATATATATTGTATATAAAAAGTAAACATTCATTCGAAATGTCCGCCTGTGGCCTTCACGAACGACTTAAGTCGGACTGGCCAATCATCAATAGCCGCACGCACCTCGTCCATCGGAAAATTGGCCACAGCACGAATCAAAGCTGTCTTAAGAGAATCAATGTTTGGGTATCTTTTGTGGCAAACCATGTCCTCTAAAACTGTCCACAATTTGTAATCGAGCGGGTTCAAATCAGGACTGCCAGAGGGCCATTCTTCAGAGGAAATAAATGCTGGTAAATTGTTTTGGAGCCAGGTTTGAGTCGTTTTAGCGTTATGGCCCGGCGCAGAATCTTGCTGGAAAGTCCACGGCTGGTTTTGGAACAAAGAATGGTTAAGTGGTTTTACAACAGCTTTCAAAACGGTTTCTTGGTAAACCGTGGCCGATGTTTTGACCCCTTGTTCGCAGAAATGCAAGTCAGTGACCCCATCGTAAGAGACACCCCACCAAACCATGACTGAAGCTGGGTGATGATCCTTTTCGACCCGTGGAATCAGTTTAGATGCTTCCTTAGATGACCGTGCATACACCCTATCATTTTGCTTGTTAAATGTTTCCTGCATGGTAAAAATTTTTTCATCGGTAAACAAGATTTTTCTGTGCAAGTTCTCAGCGTGCTTCACCAAAAGACGTTTGCATTTTTCCATTCTTTTTTTTCAAAGCTGCAGTCAACAAATGTCCGGTACGGCGTTTGAAAGCCCCAAGTTCCAAGTCTTTTTTAATAATTCGACTCATGGACTTTTGCGAGATATTCATCTCCCGGGCCATGATTTTCTGTTTTCGGAGCGGATTTCGCTGAATTCTTGATTTGACAGCTTTAACGACTTGTGGTGTTCGAACTGTGCGCGGACGGCCCGACCGGTGGCGGTCTTTAACATCTCTAGTCTCCTCAAACAGTTTTATGCACCGGTAGACGAACATGTGACTAATCCCGAGCGGGCGGAGCGTTTTGAAAATATCACCTTTTTCATTTCACACTTAAATAGCGCTATAACAGCGATACGGTTCTTGTTATCTGGCCACTCCATGGTGAAAGCTAGAACAATTTAGAATTCCCGGTGCGGACCAACGCTTTACAGGTTATGTTTCATAAACCATGTGGAAATAGCGGGGTATGTTCAATTCAACTATTATAATGGGTGTGTTAAATGTTGTAACAATATTTGTGTCCCTACTAAGTAATGACACTGTTGCGTAATTTCCCAATACGATGCGAAGCGTAGCGCTAACCGCAAAACTCTGCGATCTGTGCACCTTTCCACAGGCATCTCACCAAAATGAGTCATCAAGTGAGTATTTATCTTTCGAAATGCAATCAACACTTTGTCAAAATAGTCACAGGAAAAGGCACTTTCATGGTTTTTAATAGTAGGAAATATTGTACTCCCATATCTTCGCAAAAACATGGAAAAAGCATTGTTTTACACATACTATATATCGGGGAGAAATGTTTATAAAAAATATGCTTAACTATAACTTAACTTATAATTTTGTTACGATTGCAGCTACCCAAATTATTACTCATTCCCATAAAACCTAACGGTATATTTGACAGGAATTTTTAAGAATATTAAGTTTCGCTTATAATTAAAACCGACCCTTTACAAAACTAATCAGCGTTTTTGCTTTTCTAAAAAAATTACTACCTAGATTTGGCGAGGCTGCAAAGTGAAATTTTCTAAGTGTCTTATAATTAGTATACGCACCTTATATCGCACACCCACCTCAAAAGTGACACAACTCAAAATTTTTAATTTTTCAGAAAACGCAAAAAACTGTTTATTAATAAAGCAAAGTCAAAAGAGTGAAGACCGTTGGTCATAGTGCAAACAAAAAATATTTTTTTTACTCCTATCCACCGATGATACTATAACTGAGTTTGAGCTAAATAAACATTTTTTTTAAATAACGTATGGACCATTTAGTAGAAAATCCTTACAGATTATATTTTAGGATAAATTACAAAGATTTTTTTTATTTTACAATAAGTAGAATCCAAAATTTTGAGTTATGACGTTTTTGATGATATTTTAATTCAATAATTAATAATAATAATTAATAATTGACTGGCACGACAGCCCGATACCGCGACTAAGGCCTAGCTACCCGCAACCATCCGTGTTGTGCGTGCGAATTTTTACAAGGTTGGAAGGGACCTACAGTTTTATGCTGATTACGAACGGCGAGTTGGGAGCTTTTTCATAGGCAATTTTACTCTCAGAGGTTTGCCATTTCCTGCTGAGAGCACAGCCGCCGAAAGAAAAATTGTTTTTCTTTTTTCGGTGTTAGCAGCAACGGAGTTTTGAACCTGGGTTCGAGCGTTGCATTTGACTCGCGGCCCAACGCACTAGCCAGCTGAGCTACGGCGGCTGCTTACCGAATTATTTTAAGTCATGTCACTTTTTCTAAGTTCAAAAATTATAAATGACAACTAAAAAGTTGAAAGAAAAATTTTGAAAATACGAAATTAATTTATTTATTTGAAAATATAAACTAAAATTGTCACAACTCTACTTAAAATTAACTTCAACAAAAATTTATTTCGTCAAAAGTGTCACAATTTGAATTAGGACTCTTTTGCATTGAGCTGCAGCAATCGAATAGCATCAAACTTCTCGACATGAAGAGAGACCTAACTGTTTTTTGGCAACAGTTAACAACAACAAAATATACTGAGCTTTTGCTTATTGGTAGATAAATGCATTGTGCACAGTACTAACCCTTTCGCTACAGGTTTTTACTGGGGAAAGTTAAAATTTTAGATTTTACGTCTTAGGCTTCTATGTGGTTATATTAGCAACATTCCATAAGAAATTTTTAAATTCTTATACTCGGACCCTGTATTTTTCTATGAGAGCAACCACATCGTTGTGGCTGTAATAATTACTTAAACATACAACTTTTTACGCATAACGAAAATTTGAATATCTCTTTATTTACTTCAGCCAAAATTAAAAAAAAGTATCTAAGTTGAAAGAAAACGTCAAAATAAAAAGTTCTCTAATTTTTTCTTCTTCCTTTTATTAATTTCGTATTTTTCCTAAAACTTCAAACTATTTTAAAGACCAACAAAAAAGTGTATTCTTGCAACCATAGAGGATGCAGACGTCCACAAAGTAGCATGTTGCCATATGGCAACAAAATAGCGAAAGGGTTAACACATAAACCTGAAAATGAAAAATTGAGAGTTGTGTCACTTTTGAAGTGGGTGTGCGATATTTAAAACAGAAGGTGTATAAGATCGATGAAAAAATGAAATTTCTATTATTTATATTTTCTACTTTTACTTGTGTTTTAAACTCTTTTCGCTACTATTGATAGGGTGTGTTAAGCGCGCCATCGCTGTAAATTAATTCCGTTACGAGAGAACAAATACTTATCTTTTATGAAATGGATCCAAAACCCAAAATATTTTGCATTACGTAGGGTGTTTAAAATCAAATCTTGTGCAAAGAGTGAATTTTTAGAAAAATGAATAGATATCTGGCCAGTTAAAAAAACAAAGTTGACATTAAATAAATTAATTAGTAAGAAAATACAATAGAATAAAAAAGCTAATTGATTACACAGCACAACAAAAAACACTTTTTTTCTGTTGCATGGAGTTTTTCTACTGTTTCTTACTAATTTGGGTGCGCTGATTTCGAATCTATCCTCAGATTTTTTCTAGCAGCTCTAGTTAGTGAGATATAGGTACCGTGTCATTTTTTCAGTTTTTCCTCTACTTTTTCCATATTTTTGATCGTAATTTCTAAACCAAAAAACCGATAGACATGATTTTCACCTTATCGCATTAACAAAACCGCACGGCTTCTTTTCCGATGCAACTTATTTTTATAAGCTTTAAAATGCCGCGGTAATTGGACCTCAAAGTCGGAAAATATGGAATTTTAAGGCGTTTTCTTTAATGGTCAAAAACATACACAATTTTCGTAAATCAATTAACGAGTTAGGTGTATAATGAAAGCCGACACATCAAACATTACAACACAGCCAAATTATTTGGCGGAATGCACATTCGCATCGAAATAATACCAAAAATGTACCATAGTCATTTTCATAATTTGTCATACATTTTCCTTAAAAAATTAGGAGCCTCAAAATATGCTCTTTTATATGTTACATTTACAGCCCTATTCTGGCACTACCCCTACGGGACATGGGTGATGGAAACTCATACACATAAATCGCAAAAACTAACACATTCACATATTGTGGTAAAATTTTTGTACTGGAGCCACTTCAGTGGAAAAGAGACAGTTTGGCTATGAAATTATTTTATAAGAGAGAGCGAGATGAAGGGCTAATGTATTGTACATTGACATTTCAAAAATTGAAAGAAAAAATCTAAATTTCATTTCATCAGCTTTTGCATCAGCGATGATGCATTTATACAACAGCAATTAGGAATAAATGCCTCAGCGCTGACAAAAACGAGAGCACTGATAGAACTTAACAGTTCATCCGTATAGATAACTAGGTGTAGAAAAGAGATAGCTATGCCAGCCGCCACCACGTGGCACCTTGTCAGATTCGATTTTGACATTATGTTGTGAAATTTCAGTGAACGTGGTGGACGCGGTACTCGACGAAGATAATGAAAGGCTTTTTAAAAGTATTTAAAGATAAGTATAAACAAAATTAATTAAATAAAACAAAAATAATAAACGTGATCAACTTTTTAATGACATTTGCAGGATTTTTCAAAACGGATGCAACTAATTTCAGCGCCTTGGCGTTTATAAAGCTCCTAACTCAACTCTCTTATGCCGTCTTAAGCTTTTTTGGATTACTATGTATTTTACCAATTCTTGTTAATTCTATTTGTATTGCTATGCTTTCAGTTATTGCTGTATATTAATTTTTAATTAATTGTTGTATTTGGTAAATATATTGTTGCAATACGTACAAATAACTATAAAATTTGTGTTATTAATTTTCACATCACCGCTGATGGAAATTTACATCAGCAGTGATGCATTTAGGCATCAGTGGTGATGAGCTTTCTCATCAGCGGTGATTAGCACCGTGGATGGATATTTACATCAGCGCTGATGCATTTACACATCAGTGGTGCTGAACTTCTTCATCAGTGCTGACTGCCACCGTGTATTCAATTTTAATAGGAGTAAATGAGACAGCTGTATGTTCCACAAGTTACTGAAGTTCGTGTGCTGAAAGGTGATGCAAGATCACATGTACACAAAAGTTTCCATCACTTTTTTCACAAAGCCCTTAAGAAGGTGATGGGAAAGGTGATGGAAACTTTGATCAGCGCTGATAGTCAGATGATGGGTCAGCTGAGCATCAGTGTCCCGCAGGGACCGTAACAATTGTTACCCCCCGTAACAATTGAATTGAATTTGATTGATTCCGTATTCTGGAAAAATGGTGACAAGAAGAAAGTTCAAACAATTCACCACTCGAGGTGAAAGCTCTTTTACTGTCGAAACAGCTGTTTTTTGTATTTTTTCTGTCAAACTGTAAAAAAATAAACAAACAAAAAATGGCAAATGCAGATAATCTGGCGAAGCAAGTCTTTTTTTTGGAGTTTCTTCACAATGTATGTATATATTCTTTTGGTTTTTAGAGTTCCTAAGTTTAAGCGCACGACGCGTCGCGACGCAGGAGAAGCTGAAGCATTTTTTTTGCAGTTTCTCAAGGCGCATTTGAACACGAAATTTGAATTTTATAATTTTTGTATGCTTGTCACCTGCTCCTACGGAGGTAACAAATTTCGAAACAATTGTCACCTTTTGAGCTTTTGAATTTGCTCCAGAATACCAAAAAGTGACAATTGTTACCAAGTATTCAATTGTTACCGAGGTGGCTATTGTTACGGTTGCCAGAATAGGGCTGTTATAGTCTGAAACAGAAGCAAAAAACAAAAAGATTTTGAATTGCTCTAAACAAAAAAAATTAAAAACTTTGCATATTTTTAGGCCCCAAATTTTATAAGGAAAATGATGAAAATAGCTATGGTACAGTTTTCGATGCGAATGTGCATTCCGCCAAATAATTTGGCTGTGTTGTATTGTTTGATGTTTCTTCTTAAGATATGCATATACTTCGTAACTTGATTTATGAAACATCTGTACAATTTTCGCCATCAGAAAAAACGCCTTGAAATTCAATATTTTCCTACTTTGAAACCTTATTACAACGCCAATTTAGAACGCATAAAATTGATTAATGTCAGAAAAAATGGCGTGAAATGTTGTAAGTGCAACTATATAAAAATCATGTCGATAGGATTATTGGTTCAGAAATTACAGTCGAAAACAAGAAAAAAGCTGTTACATAAAAACGGAGTATGGTTTTGAAAACAGCGTGGAAAAACGATTCAGATTCATGTAAAAAACTCCATGCAACAGACATGCTGTTGTGCAGTGTTATCTTTAATCTGGCGCTAATGGGTTTTAATAAATCATACCAATTTATATAAACAACAATGGACGGTACTTTATGTACAGACTGTGCGTGTATCCGTCATGCTGCCACTGGCAGTATTGTTGTGCCTGGAACGGACTAGCGAAGATAGTTCGCATTTGTGGTTTGCCAATTTTGTACGCCAACATCTTTACTGATTTTATTTGTACTTATTTTTTTTTGTAATTTTTATAGTTTTACTAGCAGTGCCCGCAAATTTGAAGTCAACTGGCGCAATAAATCAAGTTTCCTTATATAACACTTTAACCCATGTTTTGCCCTTTAAACCCCGAATTTAAAAAATTCTGCTAAGACTGAAGTTTATTTTCTTAAATGTATCTACAGTTACAATTTCATGTTTGTTTGTAGCTTTAGCGGTTTGGGCTGGGCGGTGATGACTCGGTCAGTTAATCAGTCAGTCAGTCAGGGTAAACAATTATATGTATGAGGATTTGAGTTGTATAAGCCACGCCCCTTTTATGCAATGCTCAACCCAGTCTTCGAGTCGAAGGTTGCAACCCAGTTTCATTGATGTGCGACTTACAGTTCCAAAGTTGTGCGGAAAATTTGAGTCATAACAAATGTGCCAAAATTTTACCAATAGAATTAAACATCTATGGGACGACGGTGTACAAAATTGAAATGCTGTCCGAATTGTAATTCCGAAGCTATTCCACACTAAAAAATGGCATTGATGTGTGATCTATAGTTCCAAAGTTATTCGAAGCATTTGGGTCGCTTGAAAAGTGCCACGTCCCTTGTCCAACGTACATGAAACCAGTGAAACGACACACCTAAATAATAGCCCTGTACCAAATTTCTATGCTGTCTGATCTATAATCCCCAAGATATTTTATATTAAAAATTTAGGTTGTATGGGAGGTACCACGCCCACCTGTCGGGTCCTATTCGCACTATGTGGTTTACCGAGATTTAGTCTAGACGAACATTCCGTGAAAGATTCAGCTATTGGTCTTCTAGTTTTTCAATTTTAGTTTCGTGTGACTAACAAACAAACACATTCATATATATATTTGTACTAGCTGGGCTCCGCGGCTTCGCACGCAAGCTCTCTTGTTTCCCCCGATACAAATTCTGAACCCATTGTTGACCCCGTCAGATTTTGATTTAAAAACAAACATATGTCTATTATCTTTGATGTCAAGTGTTTCCAAAAATTTTGAAGTCAAACGGCCCTTTAAATCATGAGTTTTCACATTTACTCTAAACAAATTCTTAACCCTTAGTTTATCACGGTAGATTTCGATTTTCAAAAAAATTAAAAGCACATTTTAATTATTTCCCGATTGAAATGCTTTTTGTCTAAGTTTGAAGTCAAAAGGCCCAATAAATCGTGTTTCTCCATACAAACTGTTAACCCATTGTTGATCCCGTTACATTTTGTTTTTAAAAAAAGTGAAAAACACGTGTCAAATTATTTCTCACTAAGAATACTTTCACAAAGTTTGAAGTCAGTGGCCCCATTAATTCATGTTTTTTTACAGTTTCGCCATACAAACTTTTAACCGGTCGTTGACCCCGTCCGATTTTAATATTCGGAAAAATGAAAAACACGTATAGAGTTATTTTACATTTGAAGTATCATACTTTCACCAAGTTTCAAGTCAAAAGGCTCAATAAAATTTGTTTCTTCATACATACTTTTAACCCGTCGTTTACCCAGATAGATTTCAATTTTGAAAATAATGAGAAACACGTGTCTAACTTTATTGATTTCAAGTATTTTTACAATTTTTGAAGTCAATAGGCCTATCGGTTCATGTTTTTTTTCGAGTCTTCCCGTAAACAAATCTTAACCCATTGTTGGTCCAATTAAATTTTGATATTCGAAAAATTATAAAATACGTGTCGAATTATTTTTGATCTAGAGTATTTTCAGGAAGTTCGAAATCAAAACGTCTATTAAATCACTTTTCTTCATACAACACCTTAACACATGTTTTGCCCCTTTACACCCCGAAAATCCCGTCTTAGCGGAGGTTCAGTCTTCAAGAGGTACCTACCTTTGGGCTGAGCGATGATTAATCAATCAACCAATCAATCAGTCAGTCAGGACAAACAATCTACTACTGTGAGCAAAAAATAGTAAGACTTTTTAATTTAAATTCCGCGCGGAAACCCATTCGTCGAAACATTTTTTTCTAGGCTGGTATGACTGTCAGAGACATCTGCGCCAAATGTCACATCAAAATAATCATTAGTGTTTAGTATACGCTTGTCTTTCTGAAGTACAAAAAGTGCATTCGGCCATTTTTACAATGGGTGAAATTATTCAACAAAGAAGTTCCATTACATTTTGTGTGCGGAATCAAATTTCTGGTGCCGAAACGTTCAATAGCGAAGCTATTCGTAAAAAGAGGCCGGAATTATGGGCCGACAACTCTTGGTTTTGCACCACGATAATGCACCGTCGCATACTGCATTGATTCTTCGTGAGTTTTTCGCCAAAAATTCAACCAATATCGTTCCATAACCACCGTATTCGCCTGATTTAGCTCCGTGTGACTTCTGGCTGTTCAGCAAACTCAAACGACCGCTCCGGGGAAACCGTTTTGAGTCAATTGAAGACATTAAACGTGAATCACTACGCGCATTGAAGGCTATTCCGGAAATTGACTTTAACAACTGTTTCGAGGATTGGAAAAAACGTTGGCACAAGTGTATTGGGGCCGGGGGGATTACTTTGAGGGGGACGAAATAGATTTGGAAGAATAAATAAAAAATTTCAAAATTATGAACAAAGTCTTACTATTTTTTGCCCACAGTAGTATGTATATAAAAATGGAGACGGTACCACGCCCCCTTGTCCAATGCTCACAACTTTCTTCTAGTCGAATTGTGCTACTAAGTGGAAAGTTCGTACCAAGTTTCACTGATGTGTGTGTGTGTGTACTGCGTAACTGTTGAGTCAAAAAAAATGTGCCACGCCCCTTTTCCAACGCCGATCAAATCTTACCAGTAGAATGACACATCTATGAAACGACGGTACACCAAATTTCAATGCTGTGCGGCTTACAACTCCGAAGCTATTCCATATAAAAGATTTGAGTTGTATGAGCGGTGCCACGCCCCCTTGTTCAATGGCCGCCCTATTCCCTCTGTCGAAAGATATGACTAAATGGTAGGTTCGTACTAAGTTTCATTGATGTGCGACCAACAGTTCCAAAATTATGCGGATAGTTTGAGTCAAATAAATGTGCCACGCCCCTTTTCCAACGCCCATAAAAATTTAACAGTAGAATGACACTTCTGTGGGACGATGTCATATTAAATTTCAATGCTGTGCAGCTTACAATTCCGAAGCTATTCCATATAAAAGATTTGAGATGTATGGGCGGTGCCACGCCCCCTTGTTCAATACCCGCCTCATTCCCTCTGCCGAAATATATGACTAAATGGAAGATTCGTTCTAAGTTTCATTGATGTGCGACTTAGTTCTGCTGAAATGTTGGGTCAAACAAATGTGCCACGCCCCTTGTTCAACGCCAATAAAATTTTAACAGTAGAATGACACTTCTATGGGACGATGTCATACCAAATTTCAATGCTGTGCGACTTACAATTCCGAAGCTATTCCATATAAATGAGTTGAGTTGTATGGGCGGTGCCACACCCCCTTGTTCAATACCCGCCCCATTCTCTCTATCGAAGTATATGATTAAATAGTAAGTTCGTACCAAATTTAATTGATGTGTGACTTATGGTTCCAAAGTTATTATCTAAAAATGTATAGTAGTTGTGCCACGCCCCGTTTTCCCGACTATTATTTTTTTCTAAACCTTCGCGTAGCAATTACGAACCCGTAATTGGTCCAGTCGTTTTCAAGTTTTAAGCAGCCGAACGAACCAAGATTCATTTTTATATACAGTATTTTTCGTTTATAACGAACCCGTTTAAAACAATTTTCCGCCTAAAACGAACCGATTTCAAAAGTACGCGCTGTATGTTTTCGCTTATAACGGAGCCCTTTTAAAGCGAACTTTCGGTTAAAACGAACCATTTTGCCCAGTCCCTCGAAGTTCGCTTTAAGCGAAAAGTACGGTATATAGATAGAATATAGATAAACTGTTTATTTAATTTGTGTTTATTTCAGGGACATAACAGTTATAACGTTTATAGGAAAAAAGTTGGAAAATAACTGTTTCACTGTAACAAATATTTTAATTGTTACTTATAATTATTATTTTGAAATAATTATTTTTACATCTATGTATAACTATTATTCGTGACAAATATTTTTTCTGTTGCCTAATAACTGTTATCAGCAAGAAATATTTTTTCCATTGTTCAGTAACGTTTATTTTTTGAAAAATATTTTTTCCGTCATCGCATAACTGTTATGAGAGACAAATATTTTTTACGTTGCTCGGTAACGTTTATATTTGGAAAAATATTTTTTACGTTGCTCGGTAACGTTTATATTTGGAAAAATATTTTTTACGTTGCTCGGTAACGATTATTTTTGGAAATATATTTTTTCCGTTTCCAGTAACTATTATGAATGGGAAATATTTCTTTTACGTTGACTGATAACTATTATTTTGCAATATATATTTTTTACGTTGAAAATACCGGCACACAAAAGAAAGAGATGTCTGATCGGTGAATGCGACTATAAATTGTCTATGGAATTAGGTTCGCTGATCATGAATTTGATGCCAGACTAACACCATCACCCATCACTATTGGAAAAATCGCAAATCTAAAATCGAATCAATGATTAAATTTTGTATTGTGTGGGTGGTGGGTGCCAGCCCCTTGTCCAGTACCCGTCCCGGTAGAAGGTGTGAGACTTAGGGAAGTCCTTAAATGTGATGGATACCCAACTCTGACATCGAATTTATGATCAGCGAACCTAATTCCATAGAAAATGTATAGTCGCATTCACCGATCAGTCATCTATTTCTTTTGTGTGCCGGCATTTTCAACGTAAAAAATATATATTGCAAAATAATAGTTACCACTCAACGTAAAAAAAAGATGTCCCATTCACAATAGTTACTGGCAACGAAAAAAATATTTCTCACAAAATAAACGTTACCGAGCAACGTAAAAAATATTTCTCACAAAATAAACGTTACCGAGCAACGTAAAAAATATTTCTCACAAAATAAACGTTACCGAGCAACGTAAAAAATATTTCTCACAAAATAAACGTTACCGAACAACGTAAAAAATATTTCTCTCTCATAACAGTTATGCGATGACGGAAAAAATATTTTTCAAAAAATATACGTTACTGAACAATGGAAAAAATATTTCTTGCTGATAATAGTTATTAGGCAACAGAAAAAAATATTTGTCACGAATAATAGTTACGAAATGGCGAAAAAAGTATTTTTTCCCTCATAATAGTTATTGTCCAACATTTATAAATATCTCTTAAAAATGGGCAACATTTTCGAATTTTTAAAAATGCATAACTGTTATTTTGGGTCCCTGGTTTATTTTTATTTTATTTATTTTTGTTTAATTTGGTTTATTTTATTTTTGCTTATTTTATTTTGTTTTTTTAATTCATATTCTTCAGTCTTCAGAATACTTCTTACAGACTAAGTAAGGCATAAACTAAATTAAGATCAAGTCACTGCGAAATTCGCGATTTCCTTAACGAGAGTCAAGTTCAATCGCGTTCAATCGTCGAAACATTTTTTTCTAGGCTGGTATGACTGTCAGAGACATCTGCGCCAAATGTCACATCAAAATAATCATTAGTGTTTAGTATACGCTTGTCTTTCTGAAGTACAAAAAGTGCATTCGGCCATTTTTACAATGGGTGAAATTATTCAACAAAGAAGTTCCATTACATTTTGTGTGCGGAATCAAATTTCTGGTGCCGAAACGTTCAATAGCGAAGCTATTCGTAAAAAGAGGCCGGAATTATGGGCCGACAACTCTTGGTTTTGCACCACGATAATGCACCGTCGCATACTGCATTGATTCTTCGTGAGTTTTTCGCCAAAAATTCAACCAATATCGTTCCATAACCACCGTATTCGCCTGATTTAGCTCCGTGTGACTTCTGGCTGTTCAGCAAACTCAAACGACCGCTCCGGGGAAACCGTTTTGAGTCAATTGAAGACATTAAACGTGAATCACTACGCGCATTGAAGGCTATTCCGGAAATTGACTTTAACAACTGTTTCGAGGATTGGAAAAAACGTTGGCACAAGTGTATTGGGGCCGGGGGGATTACTTTGAGGGGGACGAAATAGATTTGGAAGAATAAATAAAAAATTTCAAAATTATGAACAAAGTCTTACTATTTTTTGCCCACAGTAGTATGTATATAAAAATGGAGACGGTACCACGCCCCCTTGTCCAATGCTCACAACTTTCTTCTAGTCGAATTGTGCTACTAAGTGGAAAGTTCGTACCAAGTTTCACTGATGTGTGTGTGTGTGTACTGCGTAACTGTTGAGTCAAAAAAAATGTGCCACGCCCCTTTTCCAACGCCGATCAAATCTTACCAGTAGAATGACACATCTATGAAACGACGGTACACCAAATTTCAATGCTGTGCGGCTTACAACTCCGAAGCTATTCCATATAAAAGATTTGAGTTGTATGAGCGGTGCCACGCCCCCTTGTTCAATGGCCGCCCTATTCCCTCTGTCGAAAGATATGACTAAATGGTAGGTTCGTACTAAGTTTCATTGATGTGCGACCAACAGTTCCAAAATTATGCGGATAGTTTGAGTCAAATAAATGTGCCACGCCCCTTTTCCAACGCCCATAAAAATTTAACAGTAGAATGACACTTCTGTGGGACGATGTCATATTAAATTTCAATGCTGTGCAGCTTACAATTCCGAAGCTATTCCATATAAAAGATTTGAGATGTATGGGCGGTGCCACGCCCCCTTGTTCAATACCCGCCTCATTCCCTCTGCCGAAATATATGACTAAATGGAAGATTCGTTCTAAGTTTCATTGATGTGCGACTTAGTTCTGCTGAAATGTTGGGTCAAACAAATGTGCCACGCCCCTTGTTCAACGCCAATAAAATTTTAACAGTAGAATGACACTTCTATGGGACGATGTCATACCAAATTTCAATGCTGTGCGACTTACAATTCCGAAGCTATTCCATATAAATGAGTTGAGTTGTATGGGCGGTGCCACACCCCCTTGTTCAATACCCGCCCCATTCTCTCTATCGAAGTATATGATTAAATAGTAAGTTCGTACCAAATTTAATTGATGTGTGACTTATGGTTCCAAAGTTATTATCTAAAAATGTATAGTAGTTGTGCCACGCCCCGTTTTCCCGACTATTATTTTTTTCTAAACCTTCGCGTAGCAATTACGAACCCGTAATTGGTCCAGTCGTTTTCAAGTTTTAAGCAGCCGAACGAACCAAGATTCATTTTTATATACAGTATTTTTCGTTTATAACGAACCCGTTTAAAACAATTTTCCGCCTAAAACGAACCGATTTCAAAAGTACGCGCTGTATGTTTTCGCTTATAACGGAGCCCTTTTAAAGCGAACTTTCGGTTAAAACGAACCATTTTGCCCAGTCCCTCGAAGTTCGCTTTAAGCGAAAAGTACGGTATATAGATAGAATATAGATAAACTGTTTATTTAATTTGTGTTTATTTCAGGGACATAACAGTTATAACGTTTATAGGAAAAAAGTTGGAAAATAACTGTTTCACTGTAACAAATATTTTAATTGTTACTTATAATTATTATTTTGAAATAATTATTTTTACATCTATGTATAACTATTATTCGTGACAAATATTTTTTCTGTTGCCTAATAACTGTTATCAGCAAGAAATATTTTTTCCATTGTTCAGTAACGTTTATTTTTTGAAAAATATTTTTTCCGTCATCGCATAACTGTTATGAGAGACAAATATTTTTTACGTTGCTCGGTAACGTTTATATTTGGAAAAATATTTTTTACGTTGCTCGGTAACGTTTATATTTGGAAAAATATTTTTTACGTTGCTCGGTAACGATTATTTTTGGAAATATATTTTTTCCGTTTCCAGTAACTATTATGAATGGGAAATATTTCTTTTACGTTGACTGATAACTATTATTTTGCAATATATATTTTTTACGTTGAAAATACCGGCACACAAAAGAAAGAGATGTCTGATCGGTGAATGCGACTATAAATTGTCTATGGAATTAGGTTCGCTGATCATGAATTTGATGCCAGACTAACACCATCACCCATCACTATTGGAAAAATCGCAAATCTAAAATCGAATCAATGATTAAATTTTGTATTGTGTGGGTGGTGGGTGCCAGCCCCTTGTCCAGTACCCGTCCCGGTAGAAGGTGTGAGACTTAGGGAAGTCCTTAAATGTGATGGATACCCAACTCTGACATCGAATTTATGATCAGCGAACCTAATTCCATAGAAAATGTATAGTCGCATTCACCGATCAGTCATCTATTTCTTTTGTGTGCCGGCATTTTCAACGTAAAAAATATATATTGCAAAATAATAGTTACCACTCAACGTAAAAAAAAGATGTCCCATTCACAATAGTTACTGGCAACGAAAAAAATATTTCTCACAAAATAAACGTTACCGAGCAACGTAAAAAATATTTCTCACAAAATAAACGTTACCGAGCAACGTAAAAAATATTTCTCACAAAATAAACGTTACCGAGCAACGTAAAAAATATTTCTCACAAAATAAACGTTACCGAACAACGTAAAAAATATTTCTCTCTCATAACAGTTATGCGATGACGGAAAAAATATTTTTCAAAAAATATACGTTACTGAACAATGGAAAAAATATTTCTTGCTGATAATAGTTATTAGGCAACAGAAAAAAATATTTGTCACGAATAATAGTTACGAAATGGCGAAAAAAGTATTTTTTCCCTCATAATAGTTATTGTCCAACATTTATAAATATCTCTTAAAAATGGGCAACATTTTCGAATTTTTAAAAATGCATAACTGTTATTTTGGGTCCCTGGTTTATTTTTATTTTATTTATTTTTGTTTAATTTGGTTTATTTTATTTTTGCTTATTTTATTTTGTTTTTTTAATTCATATTCTTCAGTCTTCAGAATACTTCTTACAGACTAAGTAAGGCATAAACTAAATTAAGATCAAGTCACTGCGAAATTCGCGATTTCCTTAACGAGAGTCAAGTTCAATCGCTGAGTAGTCAGTAGTCGCCTTAATGCCTTAAGCCAGTTTTTAGGCTGCGGCTTGGGAATGCTGTGATTTCGGCATTTCGTAGTTGACGTCCCTAGTCCATTGTTTCTGGTTGCGCGCTGCCCCTTGCGCGCTGTCCGTCGGGTCTGTCTGCACGCCGCGTTGTTAACGGAACGGCGTGTGCATTGGAGGTTGGGGCTTAGTGGTCTAGTTGTTTAGCTGGTCGATTGGCTGTTTGGTTGGTTACGCAGCTGCTGCTGGCTGCTGCTACCACGTCTGTGTGAAATGGCCGATTGTCGATACTGTCTGACGATGGCCTTTCGATCGGTAATAATGGCCGCATGGCTGGCGCGCCGGTTGCGCTGTGTGTGTGGCGCTATTTGGCCGCCACGCATTCACATTGGCTGCCGTCGCCACTACTGCCCGCCCAGCGAAGAGCGCGAATTAGGCTAACAAAACCAGACATAGTAAAGCAATGCCTCAATGGGAGGCGGTACGTGCGCGAGTTACATCTCAGGTTGCGTCTACTGACGGCATGCAATTGTGCACCATATCGCATGAACCGCCAGTACGTAACTTAAGCCGCAAAGTCAGCATTTTTTGAGTATGTGAAAATGTACGATACCGCAAGGTGCGGACATGGAAACAGAATCGAGGTGGCTGAGTTTGCAAGGCAGTCTGAAGCTAGACACAAAGCAAATCGGTTGTTTGCATTTAACTGGCGCAGTCGCGGAGCCGAACAAAAACAAAAAAGTGACAAAGTGAAGAAACATAGAAAATTAAAGAAAAATTTACTAATTTTCGCAGACACTTCACAGTCTCGTGGTGCTTTAAAATCGTAATAGACATTTAAAGTAAAACACAAAAAATACAACAACAACAACGAAAATGGCAAATAATATTGAACAGTGCCTAGTGGCTATAACCCAGCTTCTGCAACAACAATCAATTCAAAACTCTCCAAGTTGGGCAAGCATCATCGAAAAGGAGTTGAAGTATGTTCAACCATTTGACGGCGAAAGGAAAAACCTTACATCCTTCATCAGAGCTGTGGAGCGAGTAATTGGCAACCATCCCCAAAGGAGTGACCTGGTGTTTCAAATTGTCTACAACACCAAATTTCAAGGTTCAGCCAGGAGCGTTTTAGACGTGGATGAGCCCGATGGTTGGGAACAGTGCAAGTCAAGACTTAGGCAGCACTATAAGTCGTCCAAAGACCAAATGCAGCTGACCAAAGAAATTTCACTGTTAAAGGTAAGCAGCGTGAAGGACTTAAGCGAAAAAGTCTTAAAGTTAAAAGAAGACATTGCCGAATATGGCACAACAAATCAAAATGGGGACGTGATGAAGAACATTCTGTCAGGAATACTGATTCAACGAGTCAAAACCCTTTCGGCAGGCACCTTAGCCTTTGCAATAAGAAACTGTGTTTCTTTAACCCTTTCGGGACTACTGGGATAATACGTCCCACCAAATTTCAATCACTCATATTTTCTTTATCATCAATACCCCCGCCGAGTTAAATGTTCCTAACCGTAAAAGTAACTATATATTTTGAAATGCAAACAAAAATATAACGGTACATATAAGTGTATAGACTCCAGCTGAGAATAAAAATTGCAGTGTGGGTGGATTTCAATTAGTTTTGATCGGTAATTTGCTGAAACCACTCGTAAAAGAAGCGTGATTTACAAAAATTGTATTGAATTGTGTTAAAAAATATTTGATTTACCAAATAAAATTATTTAGTAGTATTTTGTGCTAACAAAAGGTAAGTTATAGCTAATATTACAAAATCGGGACACATAGTCCCAATACGCTTTTTACGTGGGATTAATTGTCCCAATACCCATTTTAGATGACAAAAAGGAAGCTAACCCCAGAGGACCTTCAGCGCATTTTATGCAAAGAGTCAGATTCGGATATCGATTTTGAGGACTCTGACAGTGAGTATTCAAGTGAGAGTTCCGACAAGAGCATGATTTCCGAAGGAAATAAAAGACGTACGACGATGCCACGACGCCAGGGGGAAGAACTCCCAAGCGCCCAAAAACTGATAGACTCAATGTTGGCGATCACTTGCCAGTAGAGCAAGAAAAGCGTTGTCGCTGCGTTCGCTGTACCTCACTTGGTACTGAAACGCGGACAAAGATGATATGTGCAGGCCGCAACCACGCATTGTGCTACAAATGTTTTGGACCCTTTCACTCGAATCAATAACTACATTAAAATATTACTGAAGAATAAATAAGACAAATAAATACGAAATTTTATTCAAAACTAGCTATTCTCCTAATTTTTAATCTATTTCTGAAGTTTATATGGCGCGTCAAAAACACTTATTGGGATTATATGTCCCACGGAAAATGCTTATTGGGATTATATGTCCCAGGATAAAAGAACGATTTAAGAATTTGTGAGTATGCAGAACATAATTTTTTAGACCGATCTTTCAAAATAAGAACTGATTTCTATGACGAGTATCCCGGTTTTCAAAATAAAACTCCGTCCCGAAAGGGTTAAGAGAATTGTCCGACACTATTTATAACTTCATCGGAATGGATGAAGGAAATTTAAACACCAATTTTCTAATTAAAAATAGTAATAATTTTAAGTTCGATAAAAGCAAACCAAGTAGACAAAGTGGCGGCACAGGACAAACAAATCTGTCACATAATTATAGTGGTTATTTTAGTAGCAATCGGAATAACAACAGCAATAATTCTCGCCAAAACACCCCCCAACAAAGTTCATTCAATTCGAATAATCATCAAAGATATTACAACAGACCACATAACAACCAAAATGGGCAAAACAGATCTAACTATAACCCAACACAGCAAACAAGACAATCCGCTATGGATGTTGACACAATGAGTGACATTGAACATAACAATACTTTAGGGCAAAACGTAGAGGTAGAGGAAAATTTTTTTATCAACTAGCCTCGGACTCGATAAAAATTTATTTAAGCTTAACATTATATGGTGAAAAATTTACAACATTAATCGATACTGGATCTACAATTAGTCTCCTTAATAAAAAGATATTTCACAAATTTAATCCCCCAATAATAGACTCAAGCCCCAGAACGATTTTAAGAACAATTACTGGAGAAACTAGTAAGCCATGCCAAGTAGTAGCTACCCCTTGTCCAGTAGAATTCGGTCAACCAGAAAAGGCAAGAATGAGGTTTCTACTTGTCAATTATGATAAACCTTTTGATGTGCTTTTAGGTATGGACTGGATAGCAAAAAACGTTGAAACAATTAATTTGCAAAGTCAAAACGTTATTCTCAATAATGGAATAAATCTTCCATTTTCAAAGACACCTTTGGAAGAACTTCAGGTTTTAGAAATAAATGAGGTGCAAAATATACATTTGGGCCATTTAAATGAGCCAGAAAGAAAAATGATTAAAAACCTCTTAAAAAAATACAATAAACTGATCTACAAGGAGGGTGATTCTCTCACAAATACCAAGTCCGTCGTCCACGAAATCAAAACTGTTAATGATCAACAAATAAACTCAAGAATTTATAGACTACCACCTTATCAAGAAGAAGAAATTAGAAGACAGGTTTTTGATATGGAAAAACAGGGTATAATTAGAAAAAGTAGGAGCAAGTACAGCTCACCGGCTATTTTAGTTCCCAAAAAAATAGACAACTCTGGAGTTCAAAAATTTAGACTCGTTGTCGATTATAGAAGACTAAATCAACTAACCGTTGATGACAAATATCCATTGCCAAATATTGACGGGATCCTTGATAAGCTGGGCAAAGCACAATATTTCAGTACTTTGGACCTAGCTAAAGGTTATCACCAGATTCTTATGGCAGAAAAGGATATTGAAAAAACTGCATTTATTACTCCAGCTGGCTTATACGAATATGTCCGAATGCCGTTTGGGCTGAAAAATGCCCCTGCAACATTCCAGCGATTAATGAATGAAATATTGAGAGAATTTATAAATAAAATTTGTGTGGTCTATCTAGACGATATTCTGATATTCTCCACATCCCTCGAAGAACATGAAAAAAATTTAGAAAAAGTATTTAAAAAATTACACGAGCATAACCTAAAACTGCAGGCTGATAAGTGTTCATTTCTAAAAAAGGAAACCCAGTTTTTGGGTCACATTCTCACAAAGGAGGGAATCAAACCAAACCCTGAGAAAATAAGAACAATCCAAGACCTAAATATACCCAAAACAGAAAAGCAATTAAAAGGCTTTCTAGGAGTTACCGGATACTATAGAAAGTTTATAAAAAACTACTCAGCCATAGCTTATCCTATGATTAAATACTTAAAGAAGGGTTGCAAAATTAATATAAACGATCCACAGTATATCGCCAGCTTCGAAAATTTAAAATCCTTAATATCGACGCACCCAATATTGAAATTTCCAGAGTTTGATAAGGAATTCACCATAACTACGGACGCTAGTGATTTTGCTATCGGGGCGGTATTGTCCCAACATGGTCAGCCAGTATGTTACACTTCTCGAACACTGAATAGTCATGAGCAAAATTACGCAACCACCGACAAGGAATTCTTAGCAATCATATACGCTGTTACATATTTTAGGCCCTACATACACGGAAAAAAATTTAAAATTGTTACAGACCACTGCCCAATAAAATATCTGAATAGCAAATATAAGGGAAAAGAGTTATCACAACGGCATAACAGATGGCTCTTAAAGCTACAAGAATACAACTATGAAATCATATACCTTAATGGAAAAGAAAACGTAGTAGCAGATTTTCTGAGTCGTATAGCAAATGCACCCAAAATAAACGAAGAAAATGACAAAGAATCAAATTTTGCAATGTCCCAAAGTATTTACTCACTACGAAATCAAAATTGCGAGTCAAATTTCGAGGTATCTGACACGGTTCACTCAGCCGAAGAAGAATTGCGAGAGCATATTATTATAAAAGAAGATATCGTTAACAAATACCAAACTCAAATCATAATAACTTATAGTCCTGAAAATAGTATGACAACCTGTCACAAAAGAGTTATAATCGAAATTAACCCTACTGAAAGTGAATCCATTATCAAAAACACATTAATGACCTATATTAAAACTGGAAGAGTAGGTATTTATTCAGATGTCACAGAAGCAGATTATCACAAAGTACAACTTATAATAATTTCAACATTCCCTCAGCAGAGCAATTTAAAATTTGTCAAATGTACTAAAAGAACAAAGGAAATAGTAACTGAAGAAGAATTGCATAAACAAATCTCTTTGTATCATAGTAACGAATCAATGCACAGTGGAATTAGCGAAACATACAATTCATTGAAAGATAAGATCTATTTTCCAAAACTTAAAAACCACGTTCACTTAATAATTAACAATTGTCAAAAATGCCAAAAGATCAAATATGATAGGAAGCCAATAAGACCGAAATTTTAATTTACAGAAACCCCAAACGAGAAAAACGAAATTATACATCTAGATATCTTTCACTTCAAAAAACAATCCTTCGTCACAACCATAGATAAACTTACAAAATTTGCAGCTGCCTATAATATTGTAGATAGAAAATGGCGAACAAAAAAAGCAATAGTAATCGAACATTTTTCAAAATTTGGCAAACCAAAAAAAATTATTATGGACAACGAATTCAGAGCTGAACAACTACTTGAATACTTTAACAATGAGGGGATAGAAGTCCATCTTACTAAACCTAATAACCATACGGGAAATGCTGATATTGAGAGGCTACACTCAACCCTGTTGGAAAAACTAACAGGAATTTTGGATCCAAGTCTCTCAACAGGAATGAGGATACAGATCGTTATAGGAAACTATAATGATCGATATCACTCAACCATCAAAAGTACCCCCCGATCAGCACACAATGAGGTTCCCCCCGACATTTTACACAATAGAATAAACACAGTTAAACATAACATAATAAACAAAAGAAATAGAGATAGGAAAAATTACTCAGAAAGGAGAGCAATAGGACCAATCAGAAATTACAGAAGGGTACGACACAAGGACGAACCATATTTTAGAATAACTTCATTAAGAAATGTTCACCATGCCAATGTTAAGCGACCTTTAAAATTTTCAGATGCTCAAATACCTAATGGTACTCCTGATGATGACCAATTTAGCACAAGGGCATTTGCAGGCGACTCCAATATTGGATGAGGCAGGATATACAATGATTCACATGGGCCAAGCAGAAATAGCAAATGAAACTAGTACTATTTTACACATTATAGAACCAGTCGAAATTTTAAAAGTAGTAAAACAATTCAAGGAAGATATCGAAAAAGCAAAAATCAACCGAAAGGAGTTACTCCTAAACGAAATACAAATAATAGAAGCAAAAATTAGAACAATATGTCCAAACCAAATAAATAGAAGAAAAAGAAGATTAATGAACTTTGTTGGAAGTACATACAACTGGCTGTTTGGGGTGATGGATGATAATGACAGACAAGAAATTTTAAAGTATTTAGATATTCAACACAAAAATGATCATAATATTATTCAAACTGTAAACCAACCAATTTCCATTAATAATCATTTTAATGATACTATAAATCTTTTAAAAAATACTATCGAAGAAGACAGAAATAAATTTAATATAATCCTAAATGATGTCACAAAAGAAAATCGAGACATTGCTAACCAATTATTATTTAATGACATAATGAATAAGTTAAGATATTTAGAGAATAAAATTAATGAAATTCAAAATAATATTGCCGCTGCAAGACATAATTTAATTCACCCTGCAATATTAACTAAGGAAGAAATTGATTACTATCAAATAGACTTCTACAAACTAAAACTATCAAAAATTGGTGTCTTATTGTACAAAAACCAATCAATTGTAATCGCAGTGAAAATACCAAAAAATTATATATTAACAGATTTAAAACTTGTCGTGCCACTACCTAATAAAAATAATTTAGAAATCGATGCAGAAAATGAATTCATTGTGACAATTAATAATAAGAATTACAAATATGAAAAAGACCTAGCTATAAGCGACTTAAAATTTAGTCAAAACTGTATCTTTAAAAATAACTGCATATTCAAATTTCACAATACAACTAAATTAGAAATATTGGAAGATGATACAATATTAATTACAAATGCCAAGGAAGAAAAACTTATACAAAACTGTGACAATAGGGATTTAACGATTAACAAAAATTACTTAATTAGCTTCACCAATTGTAAAATACATATACATAATCGATCCTTTAAAAACCAGAAAATCGAATTCACTGAAAAGTATCACTATCCGGCCACAATGATAAACACAAGTTATGTACATCCACTGCACTTTAATGATATTAATATAACGAGTTTTAAAAACATTGAAATGATAAAAGAGCTACAGTACCATAAAAATGTATCGTATGGCATTGACATACTTCTAATCATAAGTCTCATTATAAGTATTCTTATTATTGTAATGTGTAGAAGAAATAAAAACATGAGCTTCAAAATTATTAATAAAAGAAGTCAGGAGACTTCTCAGACTGGCCCTGGTGGAGTTACATCTCAGGTTGCGTCTACTGACGGCATGCAATTGTGCACCATATCGCATGAACCGCCAGTACGTAACTTAAGCCGCAAAGTCAGCATTTTTTGAGTATGTGAAAATGTACGATACCGCAAGGTGCGGACATGGAAGCAGAATCGAGGTGGCTGAGTTTGCAAGGCAGTCTGAAGCTAGACACAAAGCAAATCGGTTGTTTGCATTTAACTCGCGCATCCTCTCGGCTTAGGCGCTTTTCTATGCCTCTACTGTGGGCTTTGGCATCTCTGGTCGATCGACGAATTGTTGCTTGGGTTCTGGGTTGGCTCGTGCCACCATTCACTCACTGGTAATGTTTCTGTTTTTTTGCTATAAAACAAGGAAAACTATTTGATTGACGTTTATTAACGCGCACCCGTTTGATGACGTCACGACTGGCATGACCACTGCTATTTTGAGTTCGAAACGTATTCTATGGATTTTTGTTTTCGGGTGTGGGGACTTTTAATCAAAACTGAACTCTACTTAGTTAGAATTTCTGAGTGGTGGAAATATAATGTCTGAATATCTGAATTAAAAGCAGTGACCAAGAAAAAATTGCCCAAAAATCATTAAATATGTTTTTAATTTAGCAACTTATGGGCTTATGGCTTGCAATGGCTGCTAAACGGGTAAAATTAATTTATAAAAATCTTATGAACGGCGTTCATAACCACTTTTTAAAAATTTATTTTGTTACATTTTCTCAAAAACTTTTTGAATCTTTTCACACATGTTTATGAAAACGTTCGCAAAGTTTGTGAAACTTCGCTCATAAACCATTTCGGGCACGAGCCGGCATGATGACATGAAAGTTTTGCTAGAAAACAATCAGTTTGTGACGAGTAGGCAAGCGGGTAAGTAGCATTTATTCAAATATTATTAAGTAATAATATTATTATTATATTAATATTATTAAGTATTCTTGAGAAAATAATACAAAAAGAAATGATTTGCCAAATCTTTGGGAAAATGTGCAAAAGTGTCAACGTTTTTGTAAGCCACATTTAAAGAGTGCATTTTGTAAAAAGTGGTGATAATTTTTGTGCTGCCAGTTCTGTGGCGAAGTTTTTAGTAGAATTGCGTTTTTAAAAACACATTTGAAAATAACGCATTTGGCTTCCAACGCGCGTTCTAAATGTAAATGGAAATGTAAATTACAGTACTCGACAAAAAACAGGCTAATCGCGTGCACCTAAAAACAAAAGTATCTTCTAGACTAACTTTGGGCCGCTAATCACGAAAAGGAAAATCAAAAACATTTTTTAAGAAGCGTTTTCGAAAAATCTTCGAAAAACCTTTTTTCCCCTTGTTGTTTCCGTTATGAGCACATATCTTGTAAACGAATCATCCGACTAACACAAGCGGTCCGTCGTTCTGAAGATACTACCTTAGCCTTTCCAGCGATAAGTATTTAATTATTTAAAAATAGTGAATTTTTCGACTAGTTTCAAAGGTTATAAATTTTCGAATGATTTTTTTATAGATAAAATAAATTATCTCCCCTGGTTTTAAAATCTAAGATAAAAGATATATTATTTGTGTAAATGTTAAGCCTAACGTCAACGGATAATTTGTAAAAATTTTTACTCGATGCTGTTTGTGTACGCCAAATCTCTTGCAACGAGAGAGAAACTAAGAGCGTAAAGGGACATTACGTTTCGTGAAAACTAGCAAGTTTTTACTGGAGAAATTTTTTGCAGTAACTTTTAGCCAGTAAGAATAAGAACAAGAAACATATGATCGGCTGCCATACGATCGCCTGCAAAGACAAATAATTTTTGCGAACATTTGGAGGCAAATGGAACTAGTAAAAAAATGTTGCATTCGTAAGTCTGCTGAACCACGACCGTCTTGCTCAGCTTTACCTGCTGCGGCTGAAAGGAAAGAATCACAGATTGAGCCCAGCGAACCATTTGCCTTTTGCATTAAATGTCTGATTAACATTAAGTTTCCCTTCAGCTTCAAACCTCAAATGAAACTTCTTAATCAGCTGTTTTCTTCTTTAACCCTCGTGTTTACACCTTTTTTCTTGTGTATTGTGAATGTGCCAAGTCCCACTGGTGTAACCAAGAGTTAAAAGTTGCAAATTCTTACAAATTTCTGCTCGTTTACTCTTTTGGATAGTTTCATTTTTGGGAGCGTAAGCTCACTTACTCTCCTGATATTTTTTACTGGAAAACTTCCCAAACAGATCTAAAGTTATGAAGCACTGAGTGAAAACACCAACTTTACATTTATTAAACCGTGCGACAAAAAAAAATGTTTCTGTCGAGACCCATCCAATGGTTGATATAGGCGTGAAACTAGAGGTCATTTATAGTAACCTGGCATAGTTAGTTTTTCATTTTCTGACCCAAAGTCCTTTTTAAAGGACACTGTGTGTGTAGTGGGAAGGTATAGAGTCAGTAGTTGTGGCACTGAAGAAAATCTTCACTGCATGCCTAGCACTGGCCTATATACCACGCCCTTGGAGGATGGTGAGAGTCGCGTTCATTCCGAAGGTCGGAAGGGATGACTACACTAGCCCCAAGAGCTTTAGACCCATTAGCATGACTTCTTTTATGCTAAAAAGTCTCGAACGGCTGGTAGAGTTACGGATACGTAAGGAGTCGCTTAAGATGCATCCTCTGTCTCCATTTCAGCATGCCTACCAAAGTGGGAAATCCTGCGAGTCGGCTCTGCAAAATCTGGTTGGTAGGATTGAGCGAGCCATCGACAGTAGGGACTACGCGATGGGAATCTTTGTGGATATAGAGGGCGCATTTGACAATGCGACTTTTGACAGTATGTGTAACCACAGAATAAACGGTATACAGAATGCGCATGTCGACCAGCGAAGCAATCTGAATTTATGGTGCGGGCTGAAAGCAGCAGGGGGGAGATAACAGAGTTTGTTGAACAGAACTTTTGTCTCTGTTAATTTCTGGTGCGACGATGATCTCTGTTATTGTCAACTTCGGTAAGTGCCGAGTGGTGCAGAGCGAGTTCGTGTGCTCGATGCCGGCCATAGAAGTTACTGTTATTTTCAATGAAGCGAATGAATGGCGATGTGCTATCGTTGTTGTTGTGTTGATCAGCGAATGAAAATTGTAAATTTTGAATTTTTGTTTCTGGCTGACATTGGCTGGCAATTCCCGACGTGTGTCGGTTAATAAGAACAAGTTTTTTTCATGTTATTATGCGATCGATTTTCTGCGTGAAGAAATTTGTATTTCCTTATGAGCACTTGAATTCTAAGGTTTCGCTAATTTTGGCGTAAATGACTTCTCGCCGTGATTAATTATTTTATCCCTACGCCTTTTATCCCACTCTAGGCCCCCAGTTTTTTGGCCCAAACATTTGTTTGTCAAACCTAAAAAAAATGAGAGGTTCCGAAGAATCGTAATTACGAATTTGTGCATTTAATCATGTCGAATGTATGGAGATATCTATTGTAAAGCAAAAAGCTATAAGAAAAAAGTAAGTAAGGAACGACGATCCCGAATGATGGCAGAATAAATTTTCTGTTTTGCTTTTTTTCGATATATGTACGTACATCCACCACTTAAAGGATATTTCGTACATAACGATTGTGCGACATCGTTTAACTATCATCAATATTAAATATAGTGTGATATCTTTATACCGTAGTGACTTTTTAAGTCGATAAGTTACCCCCTTTTGACATTCGTTCTCATATATTTTTGCACGCTACACTCCGTCGTAAAATTGCTACCGACAGCGTATGTACGCACTGCGCTGCACGCAGAATGAACCACAAAGCAAAAAGAATTCAAATTCAATATTTCAATTCCTAGCCGGTAACAATAACAACAACCATACCTTATTGCTCTTCTTCCCATGTATGTAAGAAGCAAGTGGCACTTCGTTTTGTTGGCCGACAACAACAGTAACCACAGCCTGACGCTATTTTCCCTTCGGAGCTGCATGCGATCATTACTTTCTTCTTATCTCTGTACTGTTTGTTCTGTGAAATAACAGAAACGAAAGCTGTCTAGTGCTGTTCGTAATGTTAATAGCAGAGGACGTAATGTTAAATTAACAGTGGTCGTAATATTACGACCCCTTAACAGTTTTTAATTTGTATGAGATGCGCGTTCTGTATTACTTTTTATTCTGTGGTGTAACGCTGCTAGCCGACACGGCGTAGACCGGGCTTTGGTAAATTGGATACGTTCAATGCTAGCCCAAAGAGTCATGACGGTGCGAGCAGAGGACGATCTGCTGGTGTCATCCGGTGTAAATAGAGGCTGCCCTCAAGGTGGGGTGCTGTCTCCATTGCTCTGGTGCATGGTGATTGATCCCCTGCTCATCACTCTGAATGACTCTGGAGTCTACGCACAAGCATACGCGGACGATGTGGCCTGTCTTGTAACCGGCCCTTCCCTTATGCACATCTGCAGAAAGGCGCAGAGAACACTGGATATGATTGACACCTGGTGTAATGCGAACGGGCTATCTGCTAATCCCGCCAAAACTGGTATGGTTCTCTTTACCAGGAGGAGGAAGCCCGATAGAGTCGTTCTGCCCACACTCAAGGGGGTCACTATCCAGCTATCCAAAGAGGTGAAATATCTGGGAGTTATCCTAGATGATAAACTCCTTTGGAAATCTCATGTAGAACTAAAGACATCGAAAGCAATGTCGGCTTTCTGGCAGTGCAGAGGTGTATTTGGGAAAACGTGGGGTCTTTCCCCTAGCAAGATCCTCTGGATCTACAAGGCTATGATAAGACCCATCATCTCCTACGCATCGGTAGTCTGGATGAGCAGACTCTCTCTTGCAGGGGTCAAGAGAACCTTGTCCAGACTGCAGCGCATTGTAGCCATATGTTGTACGGGAGCCTTCCCGACTACTTCTGGCCCATCGCTAGATGCCCTGGTGAACCTTCCTCCACTTGATGTTTTCATCCAAGGAGAGGCCCTAAAGGCCATCCGAAGACTGAAACACAGTGGCCAGTGGTATGGCGCTTGTCCGGTACTGGAGAATTGTGCTGGCACCGACATCGACCTCACAGTCATGTCCATGCCCCTCGACTCCATGCCTTCAACTGTCATACTAAAAAAGCGGTACATGGTGTTGCTGCCTGAGGCTCACTCTTGGTCAGATCCTGAGGATGAGCCCGGTAAACACTGTTTTCGTATATTCACGGATGGCTCCCGAACGGAAGAAGGTTCTGTCTCTGGGGTCTTCGTTGAATCCACGGGGACTGGACGGTTCTTTGCCCTAGGCTCGCGCGCATCTGTGTTTCAGGCAGAGGTGCATGCGATACTTGAGGCGATGAACTTTGTCATATAGAATAGGTGGAAAGGCAGGTCTATCTGTGTCTGTAGTGACAGCCAAGCTGCGCTTATGGCCTTGGACAGCCCTCTAACCACCTCTATGCTAGTCAAGTCCTGCAAATCCAGGCTTAATTATGTCGGCAAATATAATAGCCTGATGCTCACCTGGGTCCCGGGACACGCAGGAATTGCGGGTAACGAGACCTCGGATTCCTTAGCTAGAATGGGCTCTGAGGCTGCTTTTGTCGGCCCTGAGCCTGTTCTGCCACTCCCATCTGCGGCCATCAAAGCCACTGTTAACGAATGGGTCACTATGATCCAGGAGCGAGCATGGCAGGCTGAGAGCGGCTGCAGGTGGACGAAACTTATGCTTCCCGCCATATCCGACAAATGCTCACAGTTTCTTTTGTCACTAGGCAGAGGGGGCTGCAGGCAGATGGTCGGGTTAATGACGGGCCATTTTCTATGGGCTAAGCACATGGAAATGGTAGGCATATCTGACAGTGCCCTATGTCCTGCCTGTGGGGAGGACGTTGAGACGGCGGAACACTTCTTGTGTCGCTGCCCCGCGTTCGCTGGTTTCAGGTTTGAGACGTTTGGCACTGATGTGCTAAGAAGCGACCACCTTGGCTCCTTGGCACCCCAGGATCTATCAAGGTTTCTTCGGAAGTCGGGTAGATTTAAAGCATATTAACAGGGAACAACAAGTCGTAGTACAATGGACGTATAATTGTCTGAGTGCTGCGCTTGCTAGATCGTTCCGACAAATGAGAGAAAAAAAAAAGAAAAAAAGTTTTCTTAGTGTGTGTGGTTGAAATTTTTACTTGTGTGATGCAACTCTTTTTAGTATAGCTCCTACAGTAATGAACCAATTCAAATTTTGTTAATGCCCCTGAAAAGACAAATATTGACGCTTACGAAAATACTTTAGCTACTTTCGTCAATGACGCGAAAAGCATTAAGAGATTTCAATACAAACACGTGTTCAGAAGATGAAGTCGCATTTACACTCTAATGAGCATACGCCGAGAATGGCACATACAATAAAAAAAATCTTTTCTATAAGTTTAAGTTACAACCTTACACTATACATTGCACACTTACTCCTAGTTGAAAATTGCAACCCCGAATTTAAATGAATTTTTATAAAAAATTCGCGAAAATTTAAATTTGAAGAGCCATAGCCGTGTTAACCCTTAACCAATCGAAATCGACTATGATCAAAATTATAGCTTGAGGATTCGTTATTGTGTCATAAAAAAATTATCGTGTTTTTCAACATATTATAAATGCAGTAAAAATTCAAAGATGAAAAATCGTGGAAAACACCTCCTAGCAAAAACTAGGATCAGCGAATACGGCGGCAGCGACGGCGACGGTGGTAGCAGCGAGCCCCAGTCTCGTTGGAGTAGAATTAAGTTTTAGTCGTAATTTGACTGATAAACCTACCGGTTGCCCTTCGGCAGAATAAAACAGCATTATAATAAATTCCACATAGTGGAAAATAACTTCTGTGTTTTAATAAATTTTAACTGGCGCACAGAAACAATTAAAGAAAGAACGGAGAAATTTGAAACAACAAAAAAGTAAACAATCATAAGTGCAAAAAAATCAAATCTACAGTGCAAACGATAAAACGAAAACAATTAAAGAAAGAACGGAGAAATTTAAAACAACAAAAAAGTTAACAATCATAAGTGCAAGAAATCAAATCTACAGAATAGAGCCAACGAGGGAAAACTGCAGGACCGGAGCACGGAGGAAGAATTTGGAGTGGAGCTACGTTCAAATTTTGTTGCACCGAGCATTATGCTTTCGTTTATTAGGATTATGTAAGTGAAGTGTCCAGCAACGATTTTTCAATATCAGTTTTCAATATAATTTTTCGATAAATTTCAAGTTGAAACGTAATAAAACGTAAAATATTTGACTTAATATTTAATTTAATTTAATATTTGACTTAACTGAGGTGTTGCTGTTAAAATTTGTTTTCCAATGGAGGTACAAGTAGTTCAGCAGTTGCTAAACGCGGCTATAAAAGCCGCAACAGAGCAAACTAGGGCAGAATTCCGGGCTACCGTGGACGACCTGACTAATAGACTGGCGACCCTAGAGACCCCTACGGAAGTCGTCGAATACGAACCAGTGACGATCAGGGACGGCGTGACGAGTCGTTGGAATTGGTGAAGTCTCTGCCTGAATTCCGCGGGGAACAGCTGCATTATGTCTCTTGGAGACAGGCAGCACATGCTGCCTACAAAATTTTTGAAAGATACGAGGGCAGCTCCCGACATTATCAGGCAGTGGCTATCATACGGAACAAGATAGTAGGGGCTGCCGGCACTACTAGCGTCCTTCAACACCGTCCTGAATTTTGGGGCAATTATAGCCAGGCTGGACTCCACGTACGCAGATAAGAGGCCCGTGTACTTGATAGAGCAGGAAATGTCCACATTACGTCAGGGTAGGCTTTCTATAACGGAATTTTATGACGAGGTGGAGAAGAAGCTGACGTTGATAGTTAATAAAACTATCATGACTTATGGAGAGCAAGGGGACCTCATAAAATCCCTGAACAGGAAGTATAGGGAAGATGCGCTCCGAGTCTTCATTTCGGGGCTTAACAGGCCTTTGTGTGACATTCTATTTTCATCAAGACCCGCTGATATGCCTACGGCTTTAGCCCTCGCACGGGCGCTAGAAGCCAACCAGGCCGGCTCTTCATTTGCCCAGTCATTCTTAAACCGAAACGAACAACTTTCAAGGCCTAAACCAAACCAATTCAGCAATCTCCCGCATTATCGGAAGTTGGAAGTCGGACGACAGACTGCAACACCAATGGAGGTCGATCCATCACTGTCATACTTCAGGCAGAATAGGCCAGCACCACGGCCACCGGTACCTCAAAATCAGGGAAACTATCATAGGCCCACTCCGGGTCCTTTCGTACAAAGGAACCCTTTCAATGGACGTCCGGTGCCAGAATGGCATCATCAAGAGAGGGCTCAAAAGAGGCGCAATGAAAGCGATAGACAGCCAATTCCGAAACTGCAACGTATAAACCACGTACGGGCTCAAGAACAAGACGACGACCACCAATATGAAGGGCTCCCGACTTATGACGCCTACGACGAAGGCGAACAACCCGACGATTACTACACCAATCAAGAGGCGGACGAGATAAATTTTTTAGGAACAGATCCCTCCTGCCCTATGTCAGCAGGACATTCGCAGGAGGGAAACTAAAATTTCTGATTGATACAGGTGCTGCAAAGAAGAATTATGTAAAAAATCTTGGTGGCCTTAATGGTATCAAAGCGGTCAAAAGCCCTTTTGCTGTTAAGACACTTCACGGCACCGACACAATTCGCCAAAAGTGCACCATAAACATTTTTGGCAAAACTACTGACTTTTTCATTTTACCCTCGCTACAAACATTCGACGGTATCATAGGTTTTGATTTCCTTAGAGAAATAAATGCTAAACTGGACTTGAAAAAGCGAACCCTCTATTATGAAGGCGGAGAGGAGATACTGATGTACTTCTACTGCCAGGACGTTAATAGCGTAATGGCAATCCCAAACTATAACGAAAAAATCTCTCGGCTACTCAAGGAACGATCCAGAGTTTTCGCTGACCCAACAGAATCGCTGCCATATAACACAACAGTGGTGGCAACGATCAGGACGACCGACAACGAACCGGTTTACTCAAAGACCTACCCCTATCTCATGGCTGCCACCGAGTTTGTCAACAATGAGGTGGCCAGCCTTCTACGAGACGGCATAATTAGGCCATCACGTTCCCCGTACAACAATCCAATATGGGTCGTTGGTAAAAAGGGCACAACAGAAACAGGGGAACGGAAGTTGAGGTTGGTCATCGATTTCAGGAAGCTTAACGAGAAAACAGTAGCGGATAGGTATCTCATTCCGGACACTTCCGTCATCTTCGCTAACTTGGGCAAGTCCACCTTCTTCACGACCCTGGATCTCAAATCGGGGTTCCACCAAATCAAGCTAGCAGAACGCGACAGGAAGAAAACAGAATTTTCTGTCAATAATGGCAAGTATGAATTCTGCCGACTGCCATTCGGACTTAAAAATGCTCCAAGCATTTTTCAGCGAGCTATCGACGACGTTCTAAGAGATGAGGTTGGCAAGTGTTTCCACGTTTACATCGACGATGTGATCATCTTCTCTGGAAACGAGGACCAACACATCAACGATGTAGGCCGCATTCTCGAAAAGCTTTTCGCGGCAAATATGAGGGTGTCATTGGAGAAGACGAAATTCATGAGAAGAGAGGTGGAATACCTCGGATTTCTTGTCTCCGAGGATGGAATAAGAACTTGCCCGGACAAAGTGCGAGACATCTTGAATTACGAAACCCCACAGACTCTACGCAGCCTACGATCGTTTCTGGGACTATCGGGGTATTACCGACGATTTGTGCAAGACTACGCAGCTATCGCCAAACCGCTGACGAAGTACCTGCGTGGCGAGAACGGGAACATCGGAGCCAATCGGTCCAAAAACGTTCGTATCCAGCTCGATGAAGAGGCACTGAGAGCTTTCAACAAAATTAAGGAAATTCTCGCCTCCGAGGACGTCCTCTTACTTTATCCCACTGATGCGTCCTCGCACGCATTGGGCGCAGTCTTGTCCCAGGGGGGTCGACCCATAACCATGATCTCCCGTACCTTGTGCGCAACTGAGGAAAACTACGCTACCAATGAGCGTGAGCTCTTGGCGATAGTATGGTCCCTGCAAAAACTAAGAAATTACCTCTATGGTGCCAGGCAACTTAACATCTATACGGACCACCAACCTCTCACCTTTGCCATATCGGATAAGAATCCGAATGCTAAGCTTAAACGGTGGAGAGCGTTCGTAGAGGAATTTGCACCAAAATTTTTCTACAAGCCAGGTAAAGCGAATGTCGCAGCGGATGCACTGTCCCGCCAACATGTCAATGCGTTAGAGGGCTTAAGCTCCTCCACCGCTACAGCACACAGCGAGGAATCATTGACGAAGGCCATCCCCACAATTACCAACCCCATCAACTGCTTCAAGAATCAGCTTATTCTGGAGGAAGGACGGACACCAACAAAAAGGACGACAATTCTATTCAGGTCCCAGACCAGACATCATATTACGTTTAGCAATTTAAGCGATCTTTTATCCACCATTAAGGAATGCGTTAACCCCAATGTGGTCAATGGACTACTATGTGACATGCCCATCTTGGCACCAATTCAGAATGAGTTACTTACGATGTAATGGATGTCTTTAATGAAAGCGATCAAAGGGAAATTCTGGAAACAGGACACAACAGGGCTCACCGTTCTGCGCGTGAAAATTTGCAGCAAATACTAGGCGAGTATTTTTTCCCCAACATGCGGAAGAGATTGAAGGAATTGGTTTCAACTTGTACGGTCTGCCGTGAAGCCAAGTATCAGCGCCACCCTCCCAGACCAACAGTAGGTAGCTCCCCGATTCCCCAATACCCCGGCGAAATCTTACATATTGACATCTACTCGACGGACAAAAAGCACTTCCTGACGTGTGTGGACAAATTTTCTAAGTTTGCTATTGTCTCCCCCATAAATTCGAGGTCAATAGTTGACATAAAAGAACCCATCCTACAAATCCTTAACTTTTTCAAGAACACAAAAACCGTAGTTTGCGACAACGAAAAATCCCTAAACTCTCAAACAATGAAATCCTTATTGAGGGATCACTTTGCAATAGATATATTCACAACACCCCCGCACCATGGTACCACTAACGGCCAAGTCGAGCGATTTCACAGTACTCTATTAGAAATCGCTCGATGCGTTAAAATTACACAAGGGCTAAACGCCACCTCGGATTTAATCTTGCTTGCCACGTCCAAATATAACCGATCGGTCCATTCCGTCACGGGACAAAAGCCCATAGACATAATTCACTCTATCCCAAATGCCCTTAAAGAGGAAATTAAAACCAAAATCAACAAGGCACAGGAAAAAGACTTAGAACGATGCAACAGGACCGGATAACAAAAATGTTCCAACCGGGGGATAAAGTCTTCATTAAAACCAATAGACGAATAGGAAATAAGTTCACGAAGCTCTACGTAGAAAACTCTGTCGAAAGGGATCTAGGGACAACCGTTCTAGTTGAAGGCAAACAAATTCATAAAGCTAACCTGCGATAATCTGTACTTCCAGGCTCCTCACCCTCGCTATAACCCAACCGGCCGACGCGAAACTACTGAACTACACCAATTCCTTCTACATACCGATCACCAACGGGGACGTGGCCATCTTCGAACAGTATGACCTCTTACTGCACAGAACTAACCTCTCGGACTATGAGACCATGGCACGCGACCATCGACCATCGACCATCTGCCTCACTCTCCCATCAGGAAGATAGTACAAATTGACATTGACCGAATTTTCCACCTATTAAACACCCTCAAAATTCACCACCGGCAAGCCCGCAGCATTAATTTCCTGGGTACAATGTTGAAGTACATTGCGGGGACCCTGGACTTCGACGACTTTAATGACGCAGCGACCAAGGAACAAGCCCTCATAGAGGCGAATGAACGGCAAATGGTCATTAACACGGAAATACAGATGAAGATAACGAATTGACCCAAAGACTAAACAACATGCTTGACGAGACAAAGGAAAAGGACGTGAACGCGGGTAACCTGTTCGAACTGCTTACCGCCAGGAATAGAGCAATGCTGACATCGAGAATATTATTTACACAGTAACTCTAGGGAAAGCAAATATAATTAACCCAATTATCCTCGCAAATAAAGAAACTAAGAGGTTAATAGTTGCTGAGCACTCCGCCAACGTTAATATAAATAGCATATTAAGTATTTCCAAACTCAAAATTTTGCAAGATAATGACTGTATTTACTTTATAATTAAGGGGGTAGTCAGGTAGATTTTTTTCAAAAAATCGAACTTTTTTTTTGCAGTTTTGGTCTATTTAAACCCTTTGGAATCATGTAGAAACCTTCCTTTACCTCGGATAGTATCCGAAAGCGATTGAAAATGAGATTAGCTGTAAGGGCTCGCGCGCTCGAATCGCACACCTGGCGCGTGAAGTAGATGCTCTTGTTTTGAGCTGGCTGACACGATTACGGCCGATCTACCGCACCGATTTGCTTAAACTTTTTTTATATTTTCAGAAAAGGTTTGGCTATCGCGTGAACTACGATCGTTATTGTCCATTTCTATGTAACAACGTTATGACACAATTATTAACAAAAAACAAGCAAAAAAAAGATAATATTTTTTTACAGTTATAGTTCAAATGAGAGCCATTCATTTGTACTTCAAAATGAAATTTGTTTGGTATGTTTCAGATCATCCAAACTGCAGAAATCGTGTCAGCCAGATTTCAAAATGGCGTCTTCCGGTCGCCCATATCTCCCCCGGATATAAACGAAAATTTATAAAAAAAATTTTGTTCAGTACTCAAAACTATGTACAATAACATATAAAAAAATTTTTAATGTGGAATAAAAATTTGTATGAAAAAAAAATTACTTAAAAACATGGTCGATTCTACCTGACTACCCTCTTAAGTACCCAAAAATTACGAAAATTTTTAGTAAGATAAGGCTCCTGCCCGTTGTCCACAATCACAGAATAGTACTGCTAGAAACAAATGTAGTGGCTAACTGCGACCACGTCTATCATCCCTTGACAGACTGCAAGGAATCAATAGCTATGCCGTTCTGCAAACCATGTGAAAAGAGTTAATGCGTGCAACAACTGCTCAACCAGCATTCTGCGGCTTGTAAAACGTCCTCAGCCCACCACATTGCACCTATTGAAGAAATCGATGACGGCTTAGTGGTGGTGAACGATCAGACCGCAGAAGTTCGCGATGGAAACAATTCGACGACCATAGTTCGTGGCACATTTCTGGTCGCCTTCGAAAGAAAAGCTACCATCGACGGCACTACCTTTACAAACTGGAAGACTACTGGCCGTCTACACCCTGAAGCCCCGCCAGCACAGATAGTTAACCTCACTGAACATGTCCCATGGTTGTCTCTCCCATATTTGAACAACCTCCATATTAAAAACTTGGCACATATCGCGAACTTAAGAGACCTGGTCCAAACTCGTTTTTCACAGTCATTGGGAACCTCCATCCTCCTAATTCTGATACTTGCTGCAATTGTAGTAGGGCTACTTGTTATGCTTAGGAGGCAAAGCAGTAATGGCCTAGCAGCACTGAAAAAGGTGTTAACAGAAGCCGAGGACGGCTCCTCTTTAAGAGGGGGGGTAGTTAGCACGTAAGCATATCCACACCCCGCACACCCCGCACATCCTTGGTAGAATTCAGTTTTAGTCGTAATTTGACTGATAAACCTACCGGTTGCCCTTCGGCAGAATAAAACAGCATTATAATAAATTTCACATAGTGGAAAATAACTTCTGTGTTTTAATAAATTTTAACTTATATTCTTATTATGCACTGATTGTAGCAGCTGGCTGTTGCCGGTGTTGTTGTTATTTTTGGCTGTGCCCGATGCGTATGACAGGCGGCAGGTTTGTGTGCGCCGTTCGAGTCACTCTCTCAATATTTCCAAGCAGCCAACTAACTGACTGGCTGACTGCCTGTAAGCGTGCCTGCGCATTGCCCTGTGTTTATTTTTGTTCCATTTCAAATGCGCTGCGTTCCTATCTATCGAACGGCTCTTTTATGCGCTGCCTTTGAAGTAATTAAGAACAGCAATGCGCATTGTGATGTTTCATTTTCTACTTAAAAATATACAACAACAACAACCAAGTCGTGTAAAAATGAAAAGACCAAAAATGCTGCTACCCGCTGCCAGAGTCCATACGCCACGTCGCGCCGCACAATTGCACACAATTCTTGGAAATATTTGCATGTTTTATACAATTTGTCTTAAGAATTTTTGGCATTGCCAATTTACGTTCGGAAATCGCTCTATGTGCTTGTTTTTGAAGTCGGATGAAGAAATGCAGTGGAGCGCGGCATATTCGAAAATAACGTGTACGTGCGCTGCGCTATTGGAATTTTACAGTGTTTTGGTTGGGTATATTTCGGGAGAAATAACAGCAAATGATTCGCGCTAAGACATTACGACAATCAGCAGCAGCGGCGCTGTTACGTGGCCGAAGCGTTCGCAAAGAGACCTTTGAAGACGCAGCTATAACGTGCTGTGTACAGCACTCAGATACACAGCCCCCCGGACCTTAGTGGCGTCAAGTCAAGTTCTTATAATTTTACCCTTCAAAATCTTAACATTCCTTCCTTAATATTCTTTTCTTTCCTAACCTTTGCATTTCTCCACAATCAACGGAATATTGCGCGCTAATATGGGTAGAAATAAATCTTTATATGATATATATACACATATGCATTATTTCTTTCATAGTCCAACTACATCTCTAGAAATTTAGGTTTTCTTTTTCGAAAATCACACTTTAAATTGTATTTGCTCCAATTTCTGGTAAAATATTGGGGACTTTGGAATCTTTACGTTTGGGAGCTACATGCAGTTGATTTGCCAAAAGTCGGCTTGGTTCAAAGTCATACTCCGTCAAAGTCCGACCGAATATTCGGTTTCGGTGTCGGCCCAAATAAGTGGTTTTGGTTTCAGTTTCGGCCAAAAAATGCCCGAACGGCCGAAACCGAAACTTTGTAGAATATTTTTTGCATTTTATTGTGTAGCGAGTGAACAGCTAGTTACTGCAGTCGAGCAGATATACATATGTATAGTGAAAAGAGGAGTAATTTAGATGCCACCAATGTAAATAAACTTCTTATTATATTAGCGAGTAAGGTACGAAAGGGTGATTTTTTTTATGTTTATGTTTTTAAAAATTGAATGAATTGTTTTTATTAATAAGTATTTATTTATTTATGCTGTTTGTTTGTTTGTTCTTTATTTACTTAAAGTAAAATTCGTTTGTTGAAATGCTTGATATGGTGATTTTTATTTCAACTAGAAAGTTTCGGTTTCGGCCGAATATTAAAAAAAACCCCGAAATTCGGTTTCGGCCCAAAAAATAACGATTTGCGCCGATATCGGGTTAGAACGTCGGGAACTCTGGGCACATTTTTGAAGAGCTGAAAAGTTTTACTATACGATAGAGGCATTTTTCAGATCGCTAACGCTTTTGGTTTAGGAGCTGCAGACTTTTAAATGGTTCTTTCAAGAGTCAATGGTTTTCCCAGTTACTGTTCAACTTTGATTTTCTCAGATTTCCGATGGAAAATTGATTGAGGAACTACAGATAGCTGAAGCTTACTGTTACAAAAAGTCACCGTATTCAAAGTCACTCTTCTGATGGCGCGAAAGTTCTTCTGCAAGATAGTTTTGATTTCAGTTCGATTTCACTGTTAGTTTAGCAGCGGCAAACGTTTGAACCACTTTCAAAAAGTCGAAGGCTTCAATGTTGCACTTCAGTATCGATATACTCGATGCTTCAGTCTCTAATGGAACATCGGCAACTTTCAGCACACTTTCTGTAGATACTTATACTACAAAAAAGGTCACATTTCGAGTCGCTAGCTCTTTTATTTCGGGAGGTGCGAATTTGTTTTTGTCCGCATCTTTGTTGGGTTAACAATTAATGAGCAGTAAATCAAACAGTTTGATGACTCAAAAATATTTGTCTCACATCGACAAGATACATTTGTATGTATGCAGATATGTGTGTGCATATATTTAAAGGCACAAATACATAAGTATTTTCGTGTGTAAACATCGTCTGTCCGCCGCCGGAAGCGGACCGGTGTCGGTACTGTGTGCGGCGCGCGCTGGCCACATCCTCAAGCTGTGGCGCCCGTAGTTCAGTGGCGAAAATTGAGCTTAACCCTTTTAGTGCCGGAGGCCGATATATCAGCTCTGGCTGCACTAGCGAGAAGTGCCAGAGCCGATATATCTACCCGCGCCTTGTAACGCTTTACTATTCGCATTGTGGGAGAACTCTAAAAATAAATTTGTAATACGATATAAATGATCTAATTTCATTACGAGAGAATTAAAAAAAATAGTTTTTTGTTTTAACTCTTTGTGGACGTTTATGTTATCGGAACTTTTCGGCAGCGTGTTATGTAAACAACTGTTTGAAGACTCTCGCGAAATAACGTTGCATTGCCGCAGCGAGACGTAGGATCAGTTAGTGAATCCTCGATCGTTGTTGTGAACAGTATATTTCGTCCCAGTTGCAGTTTGAAAGCGTCATTTTTGTTATTGCCGTTGTTTTCCACTTGTGTCAAACATTGTTGTTTTTGACAAACCAACAATTAGCAATACAGGATTTCGAAAATTCTATTCATTCTTTATTTCATGCTTAGTATACTGCTTTTTGAATCATGTAAATATTGTTTCTCGTTTGGTTTTTATGAGCATTTTCTAAAACTCTAGTAAAACTGTGAAATTCGGCCGGTTATTCTCGCATAGGCACCTCTTTTTCGCCCGGCACTAAAAGTGTTAAGGGAGTTAAACTTGCCACTTGCCCATTGAAATCTCTCAATTTTGAACAACGAAACACGCTACGGTCGGCGCAGTTGACAAACGAATTATTACCAAAAATTTCAATGTCTACTAGAGAGCTGGATCGGATAACTTTTTACTGCACTTGAGAAGTTTGGTGTCGGATACGTATACTTCACTTACTCGATCGCCGTCGAGTATGTGTACTGCTCTTACTCGCTCACTTGCTCACGCGTAAAGAGAAGCACAGAATTTCGGATAACAACGAGAAGGAAGCCGCGAAAAATCGGAACATGAAAAAATAGGAACATGTAAAAATAGGAACATAATAGCAAAACTTCCGCGAGTATGAGGTACCTTCCTACGGAAGCTCGAGAATTTTTGCAGCTTCAAGGTCAACGGCAGACCAGATATTGCTGCTGCTAATGGCGTTGTGGTTGGACTTAGAATGTTTATGCAGTAAATTGATTTAAAATCTTAAAATATAGTTATATTATTTATTATAGTTATATATTTAATTTTTCAATACTTATTATAATTAAATATTTTTAAGGTATCATGGCACATTAGAAAGGGGAATTTTTAATGACTAAAAATTTTTTTTATTTTTCAGCTCCTTTATTATCAATCTTTTTGAAAATTTTTTATTTCATGTACTTTTTCTGGGGAAAAAAGGTGAAAAACGCAGTAAATTTTTGACACTTTTTTTGAAAAAGCTCCTATCCTTTTATTTTTAGCGTTTTTTTAATTTTTCTGGTGAATTCCTGTGTCCGAAAGCTTAATAACTATGAATCTTTTTTGGTTTTTGTTTCAGATTAGCCAATCCGGAGAGTAAGTGTCCGTAATGGAGGATGTTTTTTTTTCTACGCGACTTCAGCTCCACCTATATAAGAGACAATATGCTAAAAAAATTTATGTTCCTTAAACCTTCAATATATTGTAAAAAAATTTTCAAACAGATTGATAATAAAGGAGCTGAAAAATAAATAATTTTGTAAATCATTAAAAATTCCCCTTTCTAACGTGCCATGATACCTTAAATCTATATAAATCAAAATTATTTATTTATTTATTTATTAATTAATTAATTATTATTTATTATTATTATTAATTAATTATTTATTTATTAGTTATTTTATTTATTTATTCATTTATCATCCCGTAATCAAAATTCGAGCGATTACGCGTGGAAGTTGAAATCAATGAATGTTGTTAATGTGGGAAGGGAAAGGTTTTTTATACATTAATATTTACAATAACATATATTTGTTCATATTATTCGTTATAAATAAATAAATAAATATAAAATACAAAAAATTATGCTTCGCGCAATGCGCGCAATGCTTTGCAACATTCCTTTGAAGCACATTCAACTCAAACTTCACAAAGTATTTGCGGTACCTCATGCCGTTTCAAATCTTCCGACATACTCGACACCTTCCGCGAGTATTTGCGATACCTCATGCAGTTTCAAACCTTCCGACATACTCGACACCTTCCGCGAGTATTTGCGTAACACCGAGAAGGAAGTCTGCTAGCGTCGAGTAGCAACGAGAAGCTGCTCGCTCAGCGTCGAGTAACAACGTGCAGTTACTCGACAATTTAGAGGTACCGAAAAATGTGTACCTTTTTTTCGGCTTCTCTTCGGATACGTGTTCCGTTTTTGAAACTGCACGTGAAGGCATCGAGTATAAATGGATTTATGCAGCTCTCTAATGTCTACCTAATCTTGAAATACTAAACTTATTTTGCGACTAACATTAGTATCCCCGAAACTAAAATTTAATTACGTAATTAATCGATTGTTGTGAAAACAATAACTTACGCCAGTGGAAAATATGTTGGTAGTGTGTAGGCATCCATTTTGTTGTTGTTGTTGGTGTTGATTTACTGTTGTCATATGCGTGTCAAATTCAGACTTGAATACTATATAGTGTTGTTGTTGATGCACCTCGTTGCTGCTTGACTTTCAGGGATAATTTTGTTATGTTTGTGCTTTGTGTTGCTGATTTCTGACATTTGTGTTTGGTCAATAAGTGGTTTACAGTCTCACCAACATTTCGTGCCGCTACATGGTAAATCGCCTGTTTTTAATAGAAAAAAATTTTTTGGCAAATATTCCAAGATTTTACTTTATTATGTTTTGTTAATTTTGTTTATTATATGTGCTAATAATAATGCTCTTAGTTGTGGGGTAGAGTGCTTTTTGTTTCTGTCCACTCGTGAGTGATTTGCCGGCGCACAACGCTTTTTGCTTTTCCGTCGCTGCGACGCAGCGCACATTTTAGTTGCAAAGCGGTTAACACTGTTACGACTTAAAAACATCCGTCGAAATTTTGTTTGCTTTTTAAGGAGCAAAAAATCGTCTTTCAAGGAAAGATTGTTAAGTTAATTTCTGCATATATATTTTAATATTTAAACAAAAACAATTTTTTGTTTTTTTTCTTTCAACTTCCTTGATTTTTTAAATTTATAAAAGGGCGTTTTTCTCGACTTTTAATTAAAGAGCAAAAAATGGTTTGTCAAAAATAATTGTTTCGTAACTTGTTTAATTTTTGTATAGATTAATTTCACTTATAATTTTTATTCGTCAGTTTTGATATGTTTTTTTAAATTTAATTTTGTATATTTTAATTTTAATAATTTGCAAGTTTACTGTCGTAAGGTCCTAAGTGGGAAGAATGGTCGGAAAACGTCCAGGAGAGCAGCGGGTGGGACCAATGGAAGGAAGACGTCCTGGAGGTAGAAGAGGGAGGACAGTCTAGCCAGCAATCCTGCTCTAAGGTGTTCGGAATCCTTAGAGATAGCGAGGAGATTGACCCCGTTTATGAAATCTGAAGACTCAAGCTAGGTTTTTTTTAAGAGCACACAAATCGTCATTCAAAGTAATACTTGATTTTTGTTTAATTTTGTATAAAACATTCTTCTGCATCTATGCATGAGGTACTTCAGGCAGTTCGGTCGGTTCATCTTCTATGGGCATGGTAAAAGGTAGGCATATCTGACAAAGCGCTATGTTCCGCTCGTGGGGAGAATAATTAGACGGCGTCCCACTTTGTGTGCCCCGAGTGCACCCGAATCATGTTTGAGACATTTGGCACAACACACTGATGTGTTCAGAAGCGACCACCTTGGTTCCTTGGCACCACAAGATCTACTCAGATTTCTCCGGAGGTCGGGAACCTCGAAAAAAGCCTTCAAAAAACCTTGTTGAGGCTCTACGCTTTCTAAAGAACAACAACTTTATTGAAAACATTTTCTTAAAAAACTTATATTTTTAAGCTTTTTAATATGTAATCAATTCATAAGATAATTATTCACATTAAGTGTTGTCGCATAATATGTTTATAAAAACATATATTAAAACATATACTCGTATATATGTACATAAAAAATTCATTACACATTATGTCCACTGGCTGCTCTAAAGCGCAAAAGGCCAAGAAAATTTGTTCAGTGTTCACTAAAAACATTGCTTATTAATCTGTCCACGACTGCATATATTTAATCATTCAATCATAATTTTATAATAATTACGAATGCCAAAATTTACGAAAGTGCTTTGCTTCTTAATTTTGAAAATTGTGTTGAAAACATTTATTTTATTAAACACTCTTTATAACCAAAAATTGTACTCAAGAATTTACTTTTGTTCTTATCAGTCGAAGAGTTGGACGCATTTTTTTATTTGTCAACATTTACAAAAATCGTATTCAATATTTCGGTTTTTGTGCTTATCAGTCAAATGTTCAATTCCTGGCTTTTGGTGTCATCGGATATTTGTGGTTTACTCGTTTACACGTTTGATAACAAATTTTTGGTGCGGCTTCCTAGCAATGCGTTTTGTATTTTCGAATTTGATATTTTCGTATATTTTTTGTGACATGGTTTTAATTGGTTTTTTTTTATACCTTGCATTTATTTGAAACTATTCACTTTTGTTGTTTACCGATTTGTGATGATTTGGTTTCGATGCATTTGGTGAAAGAAGGCTGCCAGGTTTGTCACTTTTGCGCCGCCTTCCGGCTCATTTTTCACGTCTTTTACATTTTCGTATTTTTATTTAATTCGCTTCATGTTTGCTGCATTCAGAGTTGGAACGTTTGTAGCAGCGATTTCAATTATCACATGTCACAACTTTCGGCCGCGTCTTGTCTTGATTGCTTATCCTCTGTTGATTTTTTCTTGTTGTGGTTTCTTCTTCGCACTCAAGTGTGATTGAAAAAGTTTTCAGTACAGGAGTAGCCAAGTTTTGAACCGGCGCGATCTCGGCACTTCGAAATAGATGTGAAACATTAAAAATGTATGAAACATTAACCGGTAAAAACAACTCCAAGCCGTAAAATATGACAAACGACAAGCCGAGCCGAGAAAAAACAAAAAGCAAAACAAAACAAAATTGACGGTGTGCGCGCGTCTTTAGTTGCCGTAATTTTCATACTACTGAATTTCCAGCCAGCCATTCAGCTTGCTCAGCCAAGTCGAGCATGGATGGATGCAAGCGCAAACAATGCAATGCTCTGCCGCCGTAGCTGGAGCAGGCAGACGCCGTGGCTGTGTGTGTACACATGCATATTCACGCGTGCAGGCGGCGGTCTGAAGACAGCCACGCCAGCCGGGAAATCGGGCGCTGAGCTGCTAGCAAGAAAGAGAGAAGGAGAGAAAAGGCAGCCAACGCCGAACGTAGAAGAAGTCGATGAGATGATCGCGCTGCTGAGCGCAACATCAGCACGAGCAATAGCCAGCAGCAGCAAGCAAACAGCGAATAAGAGTGTCCAGCAGCGTCGATCCATAAGGACTTGGTCTAGCGCTGCTTTCCAGCGCCAATCTGTACCGGCAACTCACAGCTTAGATCTGAAATATATACTGAAATATTGTATTAAAACATTTTTTGTTCCTTGACGCTCCCAGATAACTTTTTGTCAAGAAGGCTTGTGAAAAGGTTTTAATAAGTTTTCAAACAAAGTTTTTGCTATTAATTTTGAGTAATAAATAGTAGTCAAGTTTAACAACGTTTACATTGAACCCAAATGCGTAGTTTCAAATGAGTCATTTCAAAGTGTTTACATTGCCTCATTTGCATTGTATTTCATTTTGTTTGGCAGCTAATGTCAAATGCTCAATGCTCATGCCCTCTTGCCGCAGCTCATAGATCAGCTGTTTTCCGGCTTCTGACTAAATCATTTGTTTCTTTTTTGCTGCCTCTATGTTCTACACATTGCGATATTTGAATACATGTATATTACACACCTTACATGCTAAGAATATTGTACATATTTAAAGCAGACGAAAATTTCAATTCAAATTTTCCATTTTGATAATTTTTGTTTGTTTTGATTTTGAACTGTCAAAAAGAACAACAGCTTTTGGAACTTTTGAAAGCGCTTTTATTTTGTGATGCGTTCGATAAAATTGGTCATGTTTTATCGCATTTGCTTCGTCGTTTTGTCGAAATGAGTCATTTCGTAGATTTGAATTTGTATGGGGAAATGCGTGATTTGGCTTCGCATTTGAGAATTTTTGCCCAAATCACGCATTTGGGCTCAATGTAAACGTAGTATTAGCCTAGGCGTATACGGAGACGCAGGCCGCACACGCAGCACAACTCAACGCAGTTTAGTTTTTTGTAAATAACGCAGTACCGTATAACGGCGTATACAGCGACATAGCCGCGTGCGGCGGAGAGACGTGCCTGCGCACAACTGCGTCGCGTTGTAGTTGAAATACAGTTTCCTACGCGCAGCCGACACATTAGCTTGCCAAAATTGAAGAACTAATTGAAAAAGTGCGTGAACAGCCGATATTACACCCATATTATATTATATAGGTTCTATTTCAAAGTCTAATTCAGACAAATAACTCGTATTGCTGGGTTTATGGAATTAATACGGAACACGTGTGCTGGTTTTACGAGATTCGTATACGCAGTTCACATATTTTCTGCCTCACAAAGTTTAATTTTCGCTGCGCTGCCTTGTGCTGTGTTGCGCGGCCTGCGTCTCCTTATACGCCTAGGCTTAGAGTGCCGACGAGCGCGATCGCGCTCGTGTGCGTACTATTCAAAATTGCCACGAGCGCGATAGCGCTCGAAAAATCAGTTGTTGTTTAGCGCGCGGAGTCATGGAGTCTGTGCGAGAAAGCACACATGTTAACTTTTTTACATTTAGAATCCAGTTTTTGTTATAACTTTTGTTCACAAATTTTCGTAATTTTCTTTGTATTTTATTACTATTGTATAAGTTGTAATAAATGACATCAAAAACAAAGATTTCTTTGGCATTTCTAAGTATATATGAGTAAAAAACAATGGCACTAAAACGGTTAATCTCGTAAACAATTATTTGCTATTTTATAGCGTTTGCGGAATATATATTTCCGACTTGATTGTCTTACCACTTCGTATAGATGAAGATTGAGTTATAAAACGCTAATAACGCTTAATGTTTAGTTAACTATAATTGTCTGTTCTCTACTGTTCCCGGATAATTGATTTTACATCTTGAATGTGTTGACAAATTCTGCAAGTTGTTTTTAAATGACTTTGGGTTGAAATTCGACGACAAAAAGGTAAATAAATTGTTTCTGCTATCCCGGATAATAGTGCTAAGCACGCTTAATAGAATTGAGAACAGTTTGATGGCTTTAGCGTTCCTGGATAATGGATTTTCAACGTTAATTTTGAGTTTTTGCGTTGAAATTTTAGTAACAAAGACCACAGAATTTATTTACCTACCCCAGGTAATATTATTGATTATTATTATATATTATCCGTTTAATTTCTTTATATAAATTTGTGTGCTACTTAATGTTAGAAAAAGGTTTTTGTTACTTCGGGTAATAACGCTGACGCTGATGTGTTCGCCTTTTCCCCAAGTTCGCCAAGTGCCTTTGCCATAGTGCGGATGTGCTGCCACGATCCAGTGTAGCGCACCGCAAACCACTTGAGCAGCGCACAACGCAAGAAGCGGCTTCTAAACCGCCTCCACATGGCACAGTGGTGCAAAGTTGAAAAACAAATTAAATTGTTGTTGTTGGTGCTACTACTACTATTTACGCATTCGACAAACATAGTCAAAGTACAGATCGACACAGCCGCATAGATAAGCAATGAAGTGTCAAATACTTGAACGTCTATTACGGCGTAGGTCTATGTGAAGAAAATTAGACGTATAATTGCGGCATAATGGTGCCGAAGCGGTCGGTTTCGCCAGTAGTGGTGATTTGAAAGATGCCACCTCACAAGCTAAGGCGTGATTTTCGGCGATACTTTCTGGGAAAATTTTACCTAGGACGTCAACATTTTACTTTTCACACTTTCATGCTGTACAATTATTCGAATATTGTATCTATACGTAGGTTAATTATTATTTTTTTATTAATAAAGTCCTATAGTCTCGGCAAAATTGTCGTAAATATTTTCGATATGCCCTATTCTTATGTGGGTATACTATATACCTATCAAGCTCCTTCTTTCATACCTGGATCATCACTCAAAAAAGTCACAGTGGATCAGATCAATTTGCCACGTAATTTGGAGCTGTCGAAATTTTATAACCAATGAATGATGATTCAATACATTGATGGCTATTGCAACAGTCACAATATTGACTACGAAGTGAGCATCGACGTGCTGCCTAACGCCGCAAAGGCCCATATGTGTCTAACCTCGTCCCTATGTACGTATAAGTTATGATGCAATAAACAAGGTAAATTAAGTACGGAAAGCCTTCTCCAAAATTCTTTGTTTACGTATGCCAATTGTATGCCAATTTGAATGACAGCAAGAATTTGAGTCTCCCAGAGAGCATGGTTGCATTTTGCATGTAGGAGTTCGTAGTATTGTTTTTCAGCCTATTCGTTAGCATTCAAAATAAAATAGGAAAAAAACAAATATTGTGAGCTATGTTCTATTTCAAATATAAATATCAAAAATGAAATATAAAAACAGGCATGTGCAACTATATTGTTAGCAAATTTTCGGTTTCAAAAGTAGCTTTTTGATACTTGTGACACCCTGGCGATCTTTTTTATCCTTAATTCAAACTGAAGCACCACCACCCTGTTCAATGAAAACTTTTGACGACAACTTTCATTTCTCGTACGCCAATTTTCGTGGCTCTCCGTACTTAGCTTGTTAATTGTATAATGTGTATAAGTAAGCTTCGATTCGATGGCTTAAACAAAACTCTTTGACGTTGTTTACTTTTTGGTTGCTTCTGATCATTCATTGCACAGTCACCTGCTGCCGATGTGCTACACTTGCCGCTGAGCGCGTTAATTCACACTGCACGCCTCACCACGCGCTCTGTCCCGCTTTTGCTCGATCCATGCAGTGATGGCGATACTTAGCGGAGAGCAGACGACGAGCCGCTGCGAGCTGCCGTTGATATAGTAATTCGACTGCAAAGAGTCGCTGATGGGTCTTTGCAGATCTTGGCGGATCTGGAGGCGCCGCTCTCTTGGGCATGTGCCCCGAGCAGAGGTGTCCCCAGGGGCAGCGGCGATTAGGGGGATAGATCCCCCTTGGTGGATAAATTCATTTACCCAATTTGTTGCAACAATATCAAATTGTGAATAATTTATTATTTGATTTATCTCTTCTGTGAGCACCCACTTAAAACCTAATAGTTGAACCTCCCATGATCTGGCCAGACCATGGTGCAAAAAAGAGGATAGTCGAGGATTGTTGTTAAGGTTATAAAAAAAACCAGAAAGTGTGAACACAATGATTTCTCTTGGTTGCTTTCATTTTATTTAGATAAAACGGTAAAAATATACTTGAATAGTTAATTAAGTAAATAGCGCGTTTCAACTTCAATGAGATAATTTTGAAATTAAAAAATACAACAGTAAGTAAGGCAAAATAAATAAAAAAATTTCGAATACGTTGCTTATGGATTTGTTTTAACTGCTTGACCAATGCAGTCGTTGCAACGGTATAATGCAGTATCATAACTCAAACACATTGAGATTTTGCATTGCACACATACAAATCGGGTTTTGATATATATGCATATTATTATTTCTAGATTCCTTGCCCTGTTGGCAATTCTGCTTTGAAGTTGAAAAGCTGATTCATACAGAACAGTGGGAATTGTTGGCTATAAATAAGAAATAAGATCTTGTACTGACCACTTAGTTCCATCTATCCAAAAGAAAAATATTCTGTTCAAGCAGAACACGCTCAGCATGTTATTGTTCATGCTGAACTGGTCGGATATCTTTTCTTTATCGCCATCGTCATCGCTATCTTCACGTTGAACTACCTAAACGACCATTTTTGCTATCAGTATCAGAAGCTTCGTTTTGTTCAGGGTCCAAAAGATAATTTGCAGCCGGTCATTAGTACCTCTAGCAGCAAATGAATTAATATCTTAATTTTGTTGCTCTAAAGCATTGGTTTCGCTATTGCTTAGACAATTTTTTCAGAGAAATTGTCCTCTCTGATTAAACTCCAGCGTCGAAGTTCAAAAACAATGTCCACCTCATCCTCAAAATAGCATTCCCTTCCTTCCATCTCTGTCACAGAAAACACACAATCCAATTGATAAAAAACCAGACACGACGAGACCACAAATACTTCCTTCACTTCAGGAATTGAATTGAACACCAACTTGATACCAAAACACGGATATAACCATGAATACAATGGATAAATATTAATTTTGAATATGTTTAGACATTCTTTTCCAACGAAAATTATAATTTACTAAGCCAAAAGAAAATTAAAGTAAAGACGAGTGAAAAACACTTGGACCAGGTAGATTTTGCGCCAACTAACTTATGTCACTATTACATGGAATGGCACGAAAAAAGGGCTTCAAATCGAGTTTTTTTGTTATTTTCCACGTAATTATTGTCAGAATCGTTTATAGATATTTTTCGTTTGTTCCTTATTCACTCCCTTACGGAGCATAGGGCTTCAACTAGGCTTTCCCATTTGACTCGATTTGAAACCCTTTTTTCGTGCCATCCCATGTAATCGTGACATAATTTAGTTGGCGCAAAATCTAACTTCACACGACTCGGTGTCAGAGTTGGGTATCCACCACATTTAAGGACTTCCCTAAGTCTTACGCCTTCTACCGGGACGGGTACTGGACAAGGGCCTGGCACCCACCACCCACAAAATACAAAATTTAATCATTGATTCGATTTTAGATTCGCGATTTTTCCAAAAGTGATGGGTGATGGTGTTAGTCTGGCATCAAATTCATGATCAGCGAACCTAATTCCATAGAAAATGTATAGTCGCATTCACCGATCAGACATCTATTTATTTTGTGTGCCGGTATTTTCAACGTAAAAAATATATATTGCAAAATAATAGTTACCACTCAACGTAAAAAAAATATTTCCCATTCACAATAGTTACTGGCAATGGAAAAAATATTTTTCAAAATATAAACGTTACCGAGCAACGGAAAAAATATTTTTCCAAAAATAAACGTTACCGAGCAACGTAAAAAATATGTTTCTCTCATAACAGTTATGCGATGACGGAAATCATATTTTTCAAAAAATAAGCGTTACCGAGCAATGGAAAAAATATTTCTGGCTGATATTAGTTATTCGGCAACAGAAAAAATATTTGTCACGAATAATAGTTACGAAATGACCAAAAAAGTATTTTTTCCTCATAATAGTTATTGTCCAACATTTATAAATATCTCTTAAAAATGGGCAACGTTTTCGAATTTTTAAAAAATCATAACTGTTATTTTGGGTCCCTGCTAAAAATGGATCAAAAGTTCAATATGATCTGGCCAGAGCCGGGTGCCCACAGAAGGGTTAAGAAAAAATTAGTACAAAAATCAGTACTGTCTTTGTTCTTACAAAATAGGTGTATTATAATATAATATAAGTGTTTCCAAAATCGCCAAACACAGGCTGATGCCAACCCTGCATGAAATTTGAGGGTCATAATCAAGTTTCAGAACGTCATGCATTTTAAAAAATGTTGGATTTCTTTTACATAGTTGGTGTGTTATGCTTTTTAAAATAGGTCCTTAGAGTTTTTCGTTTAAGAAGAAGCAGTTTTCAAAATGTCATAACTTTAAGCAAACTTGAATTTTTTAGTTGGGATTTTATGACTTAAAAATACATGCCACTTGAATTTTCCGTTTTAAGAATTTTATGTAAGCATGTGTATACTCGTACATATATGTACAATTTTATGCAACATGTATTAAAAATAATACGCAAAAATTAAAGTATAGAAATTACGTTAAACAGGACTTTTTTGCATATGCCCCCTTCCCGAAATCCTGGGGACGCCTCTGGCCCCGATCGACGCTCTAATATAGTAGTCATTGTATCGTACTTTCGACGGCCTACCTACTACCGTGCTACGCCCTATTACGATACTTCTCTCTTGGTTGACGACGTGCTGTGAAGATTTGGTTGCCGACTCGATATGATTTTATTTTTCTGATGTTCAAATTGAAGTTTGAGCCGTGTTTGAACAATGCATGAAATGAAATCAAGAAGAAAAGTTTTATGCGGTGGTGGTCAAAGCACGAAGCTTATGCTGCAAATGCCAAGGACGGCGTATTGGGAGAAGTGGCGTGAAGTACGTGAAGAAACAAATATTCGAAATAGGCGGCAGATTTCAGAAAAATATTGTCTTTAAGTTGCATTGATATAAATATTCCCACATGTTCATTATAATTCTTAATATGGATCGATTTGCATGAAAAACATTTAATTTAAACAGATCACATATGGTTGATAGTTTTCGTAAGTATTTTAATACAAAAATTTACAGCGGCACTCTGGCGATTTGCCTCGGGCGGCATAAAAGCTTTGTCCTATTTTTTAGACTAGTTTTGCGTCGCTGATCACGAAACTGATTATTAAAAAGTTTTCTTAAAAAAAGTCCTTTTAAAAGGACATCGGATCAGAAAATGAAAAACTGACTATGCCAAGTTACTATGAATGATCTCTAGTTTCACGCTAATATCAACATTTGGATGGGTGTCGAGAAAAATGTTTTTTTTTGTCGCACGGTATAACAAATGTAAAGTTGGTGTTTAAATCAGTGCTTCACAACTTTGTAATTTTTCTTTGGATTCTATTGATGTTAAGCTTAACATTTACACAAATAATATATATTTCATTTCAGATTTTAAATCCAGAGGAGAGCATTTATTTTATCTATAAACAAATCATTTGAAAATTTATAATTTTTGAAATTTGGAATAGAAAAATTCACTTTTTTCTCCAAATCTCATCTGATTTGGACAATCTATATATCGCTGGTAAGGCTTAGGTATTATCTTCTGAACGACGGATCTCTTGTGTTAGTCGGATGATTCGTTTAGAAGATATGTACTGATAACTGAAATAAAAGGAAAAAAATGGTTTTCGAGGATTTTTCGAAAACGCTTCTTCTTTTCAATCTAGAAAACACTTTTAATTTTAGGTGCATTTTTTGTGTCGAGTAATGTAATTTGTGGTGAGCATTTCCGTTCTTTCCGCCACACACTCGCTTCACACTCGCTCGAGAGTTCGCCGGCTCGTCGTTTCGAACGAATTAATGAGACCGCCGCGTCATCGTTGCGCTGATATCTTTACTAATATGTGGATTGCCGGAGGTTAAAAGGTTGCACTTTTATTATTTGTTTACGCTGCGTGCGCCGTTCATGTGCGCACGCTTCATTACACTACTCGACACGAAAAATGCTCCTAAAAATAAAAGTATTTTTTAGACTAATCTTAGGCTGCTGAACACGAAACTGAAAATCAAAAACATTTTTTAAGAAGCGTTTTCGAAAAATCTTCGAAAAACACGTTTTTCCCCTCTTATTTCAGTTATGAGCACATATCTCGTAAACCAACCATCCGACTAACACAAGTGGCCCGTCGTTCGGTAAGGTAATTAACTAACCTTTCCAACGATATATAGATTTCCAAATCAGCTTTGGATTTGGGGAAGTTACTGACGATGAAAGTTGTAAAAAATTGAATTTTTCGACCACTTTAAAAAATCATAAATTTTCGAATACTTTTTTTATAGATAAAATAAATGATCTCCTCTGGTTTTAAAATCTAAGATGAAAGATATATTATTTGATCAAATATTAAGCCTAACATCAATAGAATTGAAAGAAAAATAACAAAGTTATGATGCACGGAGTGAAAACACCAACTTTTCATTTATTACACCGTGCGAAAAATTTTTTTTATTTTTCCGAGACCTATCCAAATGTTGATATAGACGTGAAACTAGAGGTCATTTATAATATCATGGCATAGTCAGTCTTTCATTTTCTGACAGTTTTCTGAAAGTTGGTGTTTTCACTCCGTGCATCATAACTTTGTTATTTTTCTTTCAATTCTATTGATGTTAGGCTTAATATTTGATCAAATAATATATCTTTCATCTTAGATTTTAAAACCAGAGGAGATCATTTATTTTATCTATAAAAAAAGTATTCGAAAATTTATTAAAGGTTAGGTTAGGCAAAGGTTAGTTAATTACCTTCCGAACGACGGGCCACTTGTGTTAGTCGGATGGTTGGTTTACGAGATATGTGCTCATAACTGAAATAAGAGGGGAAAAACGTGTTTTTCGAAGATTTTTCGAAAACGCTTCTTAAGAAAATTTTTGATTTTCAGTTTCGTGTTCAGCAGCCGAAGATTAGTCCAAAAAATACTTTTGTTTTTAGGAGCACTCGATGAACCCATTTTTTGCCGAGTAGTGTTATTGGCGGTATTCGTGTGTGGCGGCCGGAAAACGAGCCTTATTGTCAACTCAGAAACATACGGCATCGAAAAGCACATGCGCCAGTCAGCTACATATGGATATCGGAGTCTAGTTTGGGCTTCCCTCTATACACTGGAGTTATCCTGGCTAAGTACATTTTAAGTTTTAGTTCGATTCAAATTCTTTCAGATCCTTAATTGGGTGTTTAAAGGTTAGTTAACCGTAATTTTAATTAGTATTGGAGTAAGTGTTGAAAACAGTATTGAAGTTATAAAACTAGATTCATAGCAATGCACAGTGATTCGTTCCATAGACAAAATTCAAAAAATTTATAGTCTCAGAATTTAACGATTTTGATGTCATTTGAAAGGTAAAATTCCAACTAAGAAAACCCCAAAAAATCTGTGCAAAAAATTAGTTAGTGTGTGCAAAAGCGGCTCAAAGTTGAAACTTTTTTCACAAAAAAAATTTAAACACATATTTTCTGTTTTTTAGTCTATTGAGTAAAAAAAATTGTAAAAATACATGGTTACCAAGAAGTTGCTAAAACTTTCAATATAGATTAAGAAATGAGGTAGCCATTTTCGCTTTTAATGTTTTCTCAAAATTTACAAAGCTGAAGCTTTTACTTCACTCTTAATTTAAAATATTTTTCTAAATTAAAAATCTGAAAATTGGCAAAACTTAGAGGAAAATATCTAAAAAGTATGTGAAAGTATGTTCCTGGATTTTTTTTTATTTTAAGAAGCATTCTTTCTTTGTCGGATAATGTAATTATATCCTCCGATATCTTCCGATCTCAGAAAATAATTCAATTTGAAAAATGGTCTAAACACGTATTTTTCGACAAAATTTATTTTATTTATCCCTAAAAGTATGCAATCAGCATGACAAATGGAAAAAACTACACAAATGCAAAACATACATCAATTATTATCGTTTTTATCGCAAAACCAGAAGGTCCTAAGACAATTTCTGTTACTCTTTGGAATTATCAATGTTGACGTTACCGATTAAATGTAAAATCTGAAAAATTTAGCCAACACACTCGTTGCTATAGCTCACCAAAAATGACGAAAATTGCAAATTTAAGCCTCAGCCATTGCCAAACTAAAAAAGTTTAAGAAAAACAAAATAGAGATTTCAATTTAACAGACCATGATTAATGAGTATACCAAATTTTATGAAGAACGGACCACTCCTTCTAATTTTGTCCCGCGGTTGTATGGAGTCGAATCACTGTGCAATGAGATGAAAAGTTGTATATATTTTTGGTATATGAAATCGATGGAGATATCGAAATTAGAACGAAATTCGAACCTTTGCTCAAAACTATACTTAATCAAAATAAGTTGGAATTTTGATTTTTAATTTAAGGTCTAAATGATTTTATGAATTACATTCTTTATGATTCATGCATCTCTGGCACTTGCAAAAATCATAATGATTTCATTACATTGGACGACGCATGTACACATGTATACAAGTATTATGTACATATCCTCAGTACATATCATAGCAATTCCATTCTAAAATCATTTCATGTAAAAAAAAAATATTAAATTGAGCAACGCATAGACTTTCCGACTTTCCTGATGTGAAATAAAGCATATAGACAGTAAACTGATGCCATGTAAGCACGCGTGAGTGGTATGAAGCTATATATGTACTTACTCGTACATTCGTGTTCAAATCATAAGCATTGAGCTGGCGCTGTCCGTTCGTCCGTCAGCAGGTTGGTGCGATAACGTTCTAACGATTTAAGTTGGAGGCACGAAATTCGATTCAGCTTTCACAGACTCTAACTAAAAGCGAGTTGGAAAATGGGCGCGGACTGCCTGCCTTTGAGAGGGGTATTACATACCAGAGTCACGATTCTACAATTGAGCTTTGGCACTGACCTTCGCCGGTTGCGTAGCCGGTCGGGACATGACCGCAGCTTTGTCAGTTATGGGGACGTGTGCTATTGCGGTCAACAGTTAAATAACTGTAAAACCACAAACGCCATGCGCGCGTCTCTGGTGCCGTGTGCCGTGTACGCGGCCAGGTAATGTAATATACATTGACGGGGGAGGGGTCTGTGGGCTACTGCTTGTGGTTTTGATCGTTAGTAAGCATTAACACCTTCTCAAAAAATAAAATTAGCTGCCTTCTGCGTTACTCAGTTTAACGTATTTTTCTCACCATAAAATTGTCTTAGAATGAAACTGTTGCGATTTTTGTAAGAATTAAAGATACACGAATGAGACAAAAACCAAATCATTTCAAGAAAATGATGGCGGCGCAGTATTTGAGACTTGAAATTGAGAATTAATGTTGTCAGTATACTCGGTTTTAAAATTATTTTCGAATGATATAATTATAAGTTTGTTAGCACTAAGGTTGCTTACATCAAACAAACCGCAGTCCCGGAACTTGTAAGTTGGTGCAGAATTTAAAACCTGAAATTGACCATCAGAATTAAATAAATTGTGTCAGTTTACTTTCCGTTACCTAATGAAAAAAATGTGTTTATTTTTATTGATATGAAATCTTTTTAGCATATAACTTGTTGTTAACTTGGGTTTTGTCACTGCTAAGAACACTTGAATCAGACAAAAAAATTCAATGCTAGATCTTCTTGGTCGGCACAGTACATTAAAGTTGTGCTGAAGTCATTAGTCGAGCGGCCACCGCCACCACAGCGGCTGCTCTCACCTGCCTATCCCGAGTGCCCTTTGAACGTCGCCTATTAGCTGTCGCATAAAGATGTCCGCACGTACGGTTCCCGATGCGGCGAGGTTGTTTGTTTTTGGTATCTATTTTCTGACTTGATATTTCATTGTGTATTGTAAACTGGGCTCAAACGAAAAATGTTCGTTAAGAGAAAAAAGTCAAGCGTTCATAATACAATGTAGATATAGTTAGATGGGCTGGATGGAGATATGTGTGTATGTTTGTTCGGAGCTATGTACCAATAATAATGTCTGTGAATATATGCGGCTTGTACGCATTTTATATACCTGTCTCGCCTAATCATACCGGTTTTCGAGACGTTTGTGTGTGTGTAGAGGTTTTCGCTTTGTTATTGCCTTTTCTCCAGCTACTTCTTTTGCTCGTTCTTGTGGCACTTGTGTTGTATGTGTTGTTGTTGGGCTGTTATACCCAGCAGGAAAGTTGGGAATGCATGAGGTTTTTCATGCACGAATTCGTATACGAAAAACCCAAATAGAAAACATATATTACCTCGTAAGCGAGGGTGTAATGCATAGCTTTCGTTTCTTCAAATTGTGCTTTGTTTTTTATACCAAAGAGATTGCACCTTCCGAAGAAATTCTGAGAAAGCGGCGCAATCTTTCTTAGAATAAAAAGCTGTTTCTTTGAAAAGGTCGCTTCTATTGATTTTCGGAAAAATAACTTCAGTTGTGATAGAAAAATCGGTGAAACAGCAAGCGCGCGGATCGTTGCATCAAAGGAGGTGAGTTTTAATAAAGTTTCATTTGTAAAGACAATTAATTTCATTAATCTTTTTTAATATATCTTTAGCAGCTCCCAGCGTTTTCACAACACGAAGCCCCGTGGATTAACGGAAACAAGAAATATTTACAAAAATATTCAAAGCAACTTTGGTAAGTATGAATTTACAAAACATCTTGTTTACTGGATTTCTTTAATATTGAGTGATTTCCCTTTTCCAGAATGCCTGTCCAAAGACGAACAAAGAAGCAAAGGGATGTTATTGAAGTGAGTGTATTTTAGTTTTTTCATTTTTACTTATTTTATGTATTTATATATAGTTAATGTATGTGTTTATATGTAATCTATTGAACTTGAATTACTTTAAAAATAAAAACTAACATAAAGCAAAACAACAAACATTTTATTTTGGGTGTACAGGTTTTTGGTAGATCATTTTATGCATTATCGAGTAATGTACGATTTCCTACATGCTAGGCGATTTATGAAAACGTACATGCTTTTGGGATGCATGTCTTCATATACTCCCAGGTAATGCAAAAAAGGGAAGCATTACATTTCGTAGGACATCGCCGTGAGAAAATTCATGCATGTTGTAATGCATAGCTTGCAAGCAAATATGCATTCCTATACATTTCAATTTCCCGCTGGGTACTATTACTCTCCGCTTTATTATGCGAGGAACGTCTTTATTAAGACATGGCCAGCACGCTGGTACCAAAAGCGATAAAAAAAAGCAACGCGGACGACGTCGACGACGACAACAACAAATCGTGTGTGTGTGCGTACGCGCGCACGGATAGGATCGGATCGTATCGGTTGAGATGGTTTGGTTTGGTTCGGTGTGTTGTGTTGTGGAATGGAATCGGTTAGACTCGGACGGACGGGCTCATGGGCGAAATGAATGAAAATGGACGTTCGACGATACGACAGCATGACATGAGCGACTGGATGACACCGCACACACACACACACATCGTCGTACGGTATGTGCGGCCGGCGGCCGTTGCGGACGTTATAGCATGGGTTGGGGCTTTCACGCAGAGAGCGAAGAATTAACGCTTGCGCGCCTCATTTCGTTCTTTACAACGTCCTCGGCATACAACGGACAACACACAGTGGTCAATCGAGCTCTGTTTCGTAAACTAAACTATAAAATGAAAAACGCGTAATGGCGCTAATGTCTGCATAAGATAAGCTTTTCAGAAATGTTTAATTCTTTATATGTTTTCGTACAATCTTTAAAAAAAATAACTTCTGATTGCCTAATACTATTCATAGGACTTTAATATCTTTTGTATTAGGGTAGAATAAATAAATAAAGTGATGACAGCAATAGGCTTGAAATGAGCATCCTTGAGCATAGTGAAATTAAAACACAGTTTTATTATAAAAATAAAAATTATACATTATCGTGAAATTTGATTTTCAAACTACTAAAAATAATTAACGAAGAATGGCAACAAGTTTTACAGGAAAATATTAGTAAAGTTTGGCGCTTAAACTACTAACAAATTACTTATGTCAACAGCAACATTTTTGTTATGCGTTTGTTCAGATATTTTCGATTGTGAGGCGACCCTGTTGTTGCTTTTTTGTCGTTATTTTTTCTTTTTTGTATATATTGTTGCGGCCGTTGTTGTTGTTTTGACAGCCATTAAGAATGTGAGGCGATGTAGGTAAAACATCAGGCGGCCCATACATACAATACGACCGACTATACCGAACCGACAGCGTTCACGTTCAAACGCCAAATTGAACGGCAAGTGAACTAAAATCGCTGACTGACTGGCTAGCTATTGGTATGGCTTATGGTTCGAAGGCTTGTTGCAGTCGTTAGTGTTGTTGTTGCACATAACATGTTTTATTTTACCTGCTTCTGGCAACATTTGTTTCCGATTAAATTTAATTGCTTAATTTTGTACGGATTTTACTTGGCTGCATCACGCATCATCGACATCAGCAGCCGGCTGCTGGCTCTTTTCTTCAGACGGCTTCGCAGAATTGCTGCCGTCAGCAAGAGCTGCCAATAATAATGACGACAAAAGCTTAAGTAAACAAAGCGTTTATTAAGTTGAAAATTTTGTTATCAAATAGCTACATCCAAGGACTCTATGCGGCGCAATGCGATTCAAGCCGCACAGGGTATCGCCGTCTGCGAGCGGACCACTAAACAATAACTCTACAATATTGTGGCACGTTTGAGTCCAGCTTAAACGACGTCATTAAAAGTAGTTCGGTTTGCGTTCAGCAGCTCAAAAACCCCGGTCGTGGTTCCTTTTTTTGAAAAGCGTTTCGGAGTTGACGTTTCCGATCTCCTTAGGCTCAACTCTGAGCACTCATAATCTTAAACTTATACAGTACATTCCATTTAGCTGCCTATTCGCTTAGGTGCATTTTCTGCTTAGCTGCATTATTTGGCCAAAATACTTCGTAAACCGAATTTTCTTTGAAAATTTCACATTTAGCTGCATTTCACTTAGCTGCACTATTCCGTTTAACAGCCCTGTTTTTGAGCAAGTTTTCTTTGATTTGTATGAAAAATACTTCGTTTAGCAGCACTTGAAAATTTCGAAAAATTTTTTTGGAAAATAGTATCGAAACAAATTTCCACATTTTCGAAATGGAGGCAATAGTTGTGAAATTGTCAAAAAAGAAATATTCGCAGGGTAAAATTACCCATTATTTTACATAAAAGCATATCAGTAAGAATATGTATATAAATATTTTCATTATATCCAGTGTATACATACATATTAGGTATGCATAAGCATCTATAAGATAGCGGTTAATTTGCTAATAAAAATTTGTTCAGTCTTACACTGGTGTAATCTTTTCAAGAATTCAATAGATTCGTTCATGCAAAATTTTGATATATATAATATATCAATATTGATATAATATATATATATATAATATATATTTTGATATTTTTATATAGGTGCGCCAAGGATCTACTTTAAAAAAAATTTTGCTGTTTCCAAAAACTTTTGTAGATATACCGCATAGCTGCATTTTTCGCTTAACCCATTTCCTTCCTCTGTTGCGTATACGCAACGTTACTATTTAAAAAATTCGTATATGCAGTGTGTGTGAGGTATTGCGATAAATTTTTTTTTGTTCGGAAGGTATATCCTTAGGCTTTCTTCTCCTCCATATCTCAACCACCTACAATACACACACTGACACGCACACTTGTATATGTAGACACATGTTTTTCAGACAAATTTTGAATCGCACACTAAAAATTGTCAAACGTTATTTCTTTTTTTGGTCGACATGAAAATACGTTCACATAAAGGCAAGGAAAAATTATAATTGGTTTGTGAATTATCTGGGTGTCATTATGCGTGTTCTAGATAAGTCTCGAATCTGTGTTGCGTGTACGCAACGTTGGCGCGTTGTTCGACAAATGAATTCGATTTTCGATGATTTCGATTTCGATAAGTTTTTTAAGAATAACTGATAGCATATATATCGATTTTACTTGAATAATAATTTTTTTCGCAAAAACGGCGAAAATGAGTTAAGTGCCCCAAATCATGTGCATCGAAGGTGAATGCAGCTAAACGGAATGTACTGTATAATGCAGAAATGTGATTTTGACAACAGCAGAAAGCTGTTTTTGTTATTAGAAATTTTTATTTTTAAAACCATTGAAAGTAAAATGCAAAAAATGTCCACACCCACCACTTAAGTGGCTCACAAAACTCTTTATGGTTATAGTTTAACCCTGCATTACTATCGTCTATTACACTAACGCCATTACTAACTATGGGTGTAATCCACCCAGAACTTTTGATTATCTGTTTTACATGTCGTCATACCTTGCGTTCAGTTCTGGCAATGTTGAATTGATTGATTCATAGCAATAGGTGCAGAGTGGGTTACTGTAGATTTTGGAAATATATATTTCACATTTTCAGCATGTGGTTTTTGTTTTTCTATCTTTTTCATAGCCACATATAGTGACTTACTTTTAGTTGTGTCGTCGAGAAGTTTGATGCTATTTGATCGCTGCAGGTCAATGCAAAATAGTCCTAATTCAAATTGTGACACTTTTGACGAAATAAATCTTTGTTGAAGTTAATTCTAAGTAAAGTTGTGATAATTTTAGTTTATATTTTAAAATAAATTAATTAATTTCGTATTTTCAAAATTTTTCTTTCGACTTTTTTAATGTCATTTATAATTTTTAAATTTTGCAAAATTGTCCTAACATGAAAAAACGATCAGCAAAATTGATATAACTTAAAATAATTCCGTAATTATTAAATTAAAATATCATCAAAAAAGTCATAACAACAATTTTGTAACTTATCCTAGAGCATAATTTGTAAGGATTTTCTACTAAGTAAATGGTCTATACCAGCGTGAACACAGTGTCACAGTGAACAATTTTCCAAATTACTGCTACAACACAACAAAGAAACAGCTGATATAGGTTCACCACGATTTTTTCTTATTGGCCGCACAACAATTACATAGAAAGTGACGGCAGAATAATGCCAGAAAAGTATCAACAGAAGCAACTGCGAATACGATTTTATGATGGCAAACCATTTAAATATTCAGTTAGAATAGAAAACGCACATAAATCCTTGTTCCGGGATAGTTTTTCATATAAAATAATATTGTTTGGCAAAGGCGGTGACGCTGGCAGATTCGCGAACAATTAACAGCTGATTGATTTTCACCTCGCATTTCAGCAAGATCATCAAAAGGAAATTTATATGAAAATTTGCTCGTATATAATGCACGACTGTAGCGATATAAACTAAAATGAACAATATTTGTTGATTGCAAATTGCTAAGAACTTGCTGTGGAACTTTCTCAATAGTAAAAACTTTCTTCCGGGTCATATGTAAATGAAAAACCAATGTTCATTATTTTGCATTTTCATAAGCCTCGAGCTGCCACGTTTGATAGATAAATTTTTGGCGCGGAAATGTATCTACAAAAACAGCTGTGTACACTTATTCACCACTTTTTCACAGAGAGAGCAAAATTTAATTTGTATGAAAAATTACCAACGAATTTTGCAAAACTACCAGAAAACAACTAAAATGCAAAAGGTCGCATTGCATGCGAATGAAATAGTAGACACAAAACTGGTCTTCAAACACTAGTTAAAATGAAAACACCTGAGGTTCTCTGGACGCACTGCATGCTCCACAGAGCAGCTCTCGTGTCATAAACTATAAACGAGGAACTTAACAATGTTTTTGCAAAAGTAACGAAAGTTATAAATTACATAAAAAACAGTCCATTAAAAGCAAGGTTGTTCGCAAAACTGTGTGAAGATATGCGAGCTAATTACACGTCACTTCTGTACTATTGTGAAGTGCGCTGGCTATCTCGTGCAAAAGTGATTCAAAGGGTACTTGAACTCAAAGAAGAAATTGCTATGTTTCTCGAGGAAAATCATAATGAAGACGGTAATATGTTTAGGGATGATAATTTTATTGTTAAACTTACATATTTGGTTGACATTTTTGAAAAATTGAGTGTTCTTAATAAATCAATGCAAGGACCGCAAATGCATTTGCTTATACAAAAATACAAAGTGCATTTATTAAAAAAGTGGAGCTATGGAAATCAAATTTGCAAAAAAATAAGATTGACATGTTTCCACGTTTAAATTTATGCGCCCGAGATAACATAGAAGCAAACAAAAATCTCTTTGTCGAACACTTAAATGGTTTGTTGCTTCAATTTTCGAATTATTTTGGTGATCTTGATTTTACAAAGTTTGCGTGTATACAAAATCCATTTATCGACGAAGAAGATGATGAATTTGGATTGAAAAGTATTGAAAAAGAAAAATTGATTGAATTATCTTGTGATACTATATTAAAACATAAATTTCAGACTGTATCTCTGGTTCAATTCTGGTTGAATCTTCATACAGAATATAACACTTTGTCAAACAAAGCTTTGAAAGTACTGCTGCCATTCGCAACATCATATTTATGCGAAACGGGATTTTCTGCCTTGGCTGCAATGAAATCCAAATATCGAGCTCGTTTAGTTGTAGAAAAAGAGCTACGAGTAGCTATATCGTCACAAACACCAAGATTTGATAAACTTTGTGCTAATAGACAAGCACATCCATCTCATTAAAAACAATAATAAAATATCGTTTTCCATTAGTTTGTATGAATAAATTTTATAGGAGTAAAAATGTTTGTTTTTATTTTATGAAATCTTCAGGGGGGCGGGGGGGCGCCAAATGATTACATATTTTTAAGGGAGGCGTAGTAACATCAAGTTTGGAAACCACTGGTCTATACGTTAGTTAAACAAATTTTTGCCAAAAAGTGAATAAAAATATGTAAATGTATTTTATAAAAAATACAACTTCATTACTAACAATCGGTGTTAAGCACCCAGCAATGTTATAACGTTACTACTATCGTGGGTGTAACACACCCAGTGACTTTTGAAAACAATTGTATAACAGCATCAGCTTTATTTATGCAACTGCAATGTACTCTAAAACCTTCCGAAATATGCAAATGTGGATTACATTATAACTTTATGTTGGATTTGGTTAAAAAATCTATATTTTACTAAGAAATTGAACTCACAGGGTGGATTCCACCCTGACGATAGTAATGGAGGGTTAATATTAAGTTTTAAGCGTTAAGCAACTGCAGCGTATTAAATAATGTCTCCTATCAGATTTTCGCACGTTTTGTATGAAATGTGGCAGATTTACATGGCTTGAACTTTTGTACGCACTGACATTAACCGAAATTTGCTGAAAGTGCAGTTTTGAGTCACTTTTACAATGGGGTGTCAAACATTGGTGCGAGTTAAAATGTTAAATGCTAGTACGAAAATTTACTTACCCACTTACTTACTTAACTGGCCATAACAACCCGTTACCGGGTTAGAGCCTGCCGCAAAAGCTCTATCCAGGTTTTGCGCGCGCCTTCTCCAGTTGGTCACACCAAGAGATGATAGGCCCTCCTCAACTTGGTCCTTCCACCGGAGACACAGCGTCCCTCTTCGCCCTCGACTTCCAACTACCGCATCGAACACCTTTTTCGCCGGAACTTAGACCTGTACGGCCCGTGGTGATACCACAAATTCCACCCGTTTGAAATGTGTATGCAACACCTTTTTTTAACGAATGGCAAAGGAATGGAAGTAATCTTCATTATAATTATTTTTTTTCCTTTCTTTTTTCCTTCTTAATGGTAGAGGACACAGCTTCTGCACAGCACAGTTGCTGCATTTGCAAAAGAATAGCCAAGAAAAGCAGCGCGACGTATAATCTCAACGCAGTGTTTAGTGTTCATAATTCAGTGACACTGCACTGTAGCTCAGATAAAGATTTGAGCGCTTTCACGGGCTCGTAGGGGCAATTCAACCTAAGACAGCGGGGATATGAACTGATCTTTCCATGCACTAATTAACGACAACTAAAGTACATATCATAATAGCCGTGCATTATAGTATAAGCCTAGGCGTATACGGAGACGCAGGCCGCACACGCAGCACAACTCAACGCAGTTTAGTTTTTTGTAAATAACGCAGTACCGTATAACGGCGTATACAGCGACATAGCCGCGTGCGGCGGAGAGACGTGCCTGCGCACAACTGCGTCGCGTTGTAGTTGAAATACAGTTTCCTACGCGCAGCCGACACATTAGCTTGCCAAAATTGAAGAACTAATTGAAAAAGTGCGTGAACAGCCGATATTACACCCATATTATATTATATAGGTTATATTTCAAAGTCTAATTCAGACAAATAACTCGTATTGCTGGGTTTATGGAATGAATACGGAACACGTGTGCTGGTTTTACGAGATTCGTATACGCAGTTCACATTTTTTCTGCCTCACAAAGTTTAATTTTCGCTGCGCTGTCTTGTGCTGTGTTGCGCGGCCTGCGTCTCCGTATACGCCTAGGCTAACGAGTGCTATTGCTTATCACGCATTCAGCGCAGGAAGCTCTGTATTTCACCGTCGCACTACGGCCCAACGGCCGGCAAAACGTTGCAAAAATCAAAAATGTCATGAAAGCGTTCGATAAAATGAATACACACATCTTATTGAGAATTTTCCAGGGATTATGAAAATGTAACTTTCATTAAATTCGGATTAGTAGTTTGGGAGGTAGAGCCGCTCAAGGTTGACAATTTTTCCACATCGAGAAAAATGTGTATTTTTTGGTTTTTTTTGTTATCTTTAAGATTGATTTGTATGCAAATGAAGCGACCAATTGGTAACTTGTTGGTTTTTTTTAAAAGGTACGTTAATTGTAAATATAATAAAAATAAAAAATGTTTGTTTTGTCTTAAAAGTTGTTCGATCTACCGATTGCTCGAAAAGTTTATATTTCGACCTTTTTTCCAACTTTGATCGAGAATAAAAAAAATATACCAAAAATAACCTCCGCGAAATTGAGGGTGGTTATTTATTATTCAATTATTTACCTAACTTCCAAAACTCAGCTGCCGCTTTTTGCCGCTTTACTTTCTAGAGCAGAGGTGCCCATGCCCTATGCTCTCGTTGCTCATTTGTTTTTGCAAATCCTCTTCAGCATAGGCTGAGGAATCTCATTCCTCATTTGTTTTTGTAAATTATCTTCGGCATAGGCTGAGCATTCTACACCTTTTCAAGTTCGATTTCAGAAAGTGTAAAAGCAATTTCAGAAAACTGAAATTGAATTTACGCTTTCTGAAATTGCTTTACGCTTTCTGAAATTAAATTTATATTTCTGAAATTGAATTTACGCTTTCTGAAATTGCTTTTACGGTTTCTGGAATTGCTTTTACGCTTTCTGAAATTGTTTTTACACTTTCTGAAATCGAACTTGAAAAGGTGTAGTATACTCACACAGCACTCCGCACGCATTGGCGACAGTTATCTTCAACGTAGGTTTTGTTGTTGTCTAGCGAATGAATTTGCTTCAAAACGTGTGCGGCTGTCGATTGAGAAGCACTAGAAAAAATTCGGTGTTTGTTTCGTTTCAACGAAGATGACTCGGGATTCGCTAATGTTTTTGTTGTTGTCGATTATTGTGTGTATGCCTTTTTGGTTTTGCTGCACAAATTGCTGTAATGTCACTATCAATCGAAACTTTGTGGTGTATGGCTGTTTACTCAGATGCTGCGCTTTGATTGAATTGTCGACAACTGATATTGATATCAATTTGGATAATTTATTAGAAGGATCATGGAAAAAGGAAGATTAGAATTGTTTTTTTTTTAAATAACATTACAGAAAATGAAATTTGTTTTTTCGGTGTACATACTGAATTCCATTTTTTTGTTTGCATTTTTTTGGGCAACTTTACATGTATTGGTGTTTGCTCTTCCATAAGAAGATTTTGGGCACCCCTGTTCTAGAGCAATAAAAGTGAAACAACCTCGGGTCGAAAAACACGCAAGTATACGAAAAATCGCGCACATTTAGTACGGTCAAAAACCCATTTTGTGTTGCTGGCATCTATCTAAATCCATATATCTAATCTCGCTTAAACGGATAGGCCGATTTCAATGAAAGAAAATTTCGGAAAATCTATTGGAAAAGTCGGAAAATCCCTCTCATTTTTGACCGTGAATTCTGAAAATTTTTACGCGATAACGTTGGAACCATAAGTCACACATCAATTAAATTCACTACGAACTTACTATTTAGTCATGTCCTTCGACAGGGGGAATGGGGCGGGTATTAGACAGTGGGGTGTGGCACCGCCCATTCTTTATAAATGAATATATATATTCGAAATTGTAAGGTGCACAGCATTGAAATTTAGTATTGTGTCGTCCCATAGATGAGTCATTCTACTGGTAAGATTTGATGGGCGTTGGACAAGGGGCGTGGCACATGTTTTGTGACTCAAATATTTTGCTGACTTATATGTCGCACAGCAATGAAACTAAGTACGAACATACCATTTATTCATATCTTTCGACAGAGGGAAAGGTGCGGGTATTAAACAAGGAGGCGTGGCACCGCCTTTTTAACTTAAATCTGGTTCAAGCGCAGTCCATTTCTTTACTGAAACTTAGCAGACTCGATTACAGCCTCGATTGAGTTAATCAGAGAAGAAACTTACTCCTACGGTACATACAATTTTAGCAAATGAAAAGGATTTAATAGAATAGCTTACCAATAGGGGAATTGTCTGAAGAAGCTCAAGAATGCAAAAATAAGGACTACAAAAGGTATAGATGTATGAACACTTGAAAATATCACGATCTAGACAAAATGAAGACCTTTTCAACATGTTAGCAGTCTCTTCTGATCCAGTTATTTCATCTATGAGAAAAACAAAAAGAACAACAGACAACAGACAACAACAGACAAAAAGAACTTACAGATACTTATAGCGTAGAAATGGTTTCATTATTAAACATTCCTTCCAGTGTAGATAGCGATTTTGAAAAAATCTAACTTTTAAAAAAATTTTTTTGTTGGAAAAAAATATGTATGAATCGAATCAGTAAATTATATTAATTTAAAAAATATATAAAAAAATTAATTTTTTAATGCAAACAAAAAAGTAATTTCATTTTAGTATGAAGTTTTAGTAAATCTTAACTTTGGCAACGAATTTTAAAGCCCCCTGTTACTGTGGCACCTTTTTATACTCATTTTAAAGCTTGGATATTACACTTTCAGATGCAATTTAAATTTTTTAAATATCTTTATTGGTTCAGAAGTTATGATTTTTGCAACGAAAAATGGTAAACCGAGCCATAGTGCGTCGTTGTCTGCTGACCGCATTGGTGGCAGTTCGTGTGTGAGCAAACAAAGCGCAGGACGTGCAGGATTCAATTCCATCTCAAAGGGTCGCTAAAATTGCTTTTGAAGCGACACATTAACACGGCACTTTTATAGTTAATTGTATCACGTTTGCCGATAATGGGGGCGATTTGTTCGCGTCGAGCGGCATGCGTATGGTTTCTGCGCACATCGGTCGAAGTAGACGCAGTGAAATGATTTATTGAAACTCACACCTAACTCTGAGTTATCGCCAATAACAGACTGTTTGGACTATTGATGATCTGGACTTTCCAATTATCCGGAACCTTCAGATGGTTTGTACTTTTGGATCGGGCGGTCTCCCAGATGCTGTGGATTCTTGCATCATTCGGACTTTGGCGGTTCAACTCTCGAATAGTGTGGATTTTTAAATGATTAAATTATGACAATTCTCAACGCTCAACGCTCGAATGGTTTCGAATCTTGGTTCATTCGACTTGCGCACTGCTTTTACTATTGGATCCTCTAAGCACTCGAATGGTTTGGATTATTGAATCACCCGGATTATCGGTCGGTCTTGAATCATCCAGATCTTTCTGATGGTCGTATTATGAGAACTATTAAGTTATTTGGACTATAAGTACGATCACAGTATACAGAATGCGCATGTCGACCAGCGAAGCAATCTGAATTTATGGTGCGGGCCGAAAGCAGCAGGGGGGAGATAACAGAGTTTGTTGAACAGAACTTTTGTCTCTGTTAATTTCTCGTGCGACGATGATCTCTGTTATTGTCAACTTCGGTAAGTGCCGAGTGGTGCAGAGCGAGTTCGTGCGCTTCATGCCGGCCATAGAAGTTACTGTTATTTTCAATGAAGCGAATGAAGGGCGATGTGCTATCGTTGTTGTTGTGTTGATTAGCGAATGAATATTGTAAATTTTGAATTTTTGTTTCTGGCTGACATTGGCTGGCAATTCCCGACGTGTGTCGGTTAAAAAGAACAAGTTTTTTCATGTTATTATGCGATCGACCTTCTGCGTGAAGAAATTTGTATTTCCTTATGAGCACTTGAATTCTAAGGTTTCGCTAATTTTGGCGTAAATGACTTCTTGCCGCAATTTATTATTTTATCCCTACGCCTTTTATCAAACTCTAGGCCCCCAGTTTTTTGGCCCAAACATTTGTTTGTCAAAATAAATTTTTGCAAAATAAATTTTTTGTTTTGCTTTTTTTCTATATATGTGCGTACATCCACCACTTAAAGGATATTTCGCACATAACGATTGTACCACATCGTTTAACTATCATCAATATTATAAATAGTGTGATATCTTTATACCGTAGTGACTTTTTGAGTCGATAAGTTACCCCCTTTTGACATTCGTTCTCATATATTTTTGCACGCTACACTCCGTCGTAAAATTGCTACCGACAGCGTATGTACGCACTGCGCTGCACGCAGAATGAACCACAAAGCAAAAAGAATTCAAATTCAATATTTCAATTCCTAGCCGGTAACAATAACAACAACCATACCTTATTGCTCTTCTTCCCATGTATGTAAGAAGCAAGTGGCACTTCGTTTTGTTGGCCGACAACAACAGTAACCACAGCCTGACGCTATTTTCCCTTCGGAGCTGCATGCGATCATTACTTTCTTCTTATCTCTGCGCTGTTTGTTCTGTGAAATAACAGAAACGAAAGCTGTCTAGTGCTGTTCGTAATGTTAATAGCAGAGGACGTAATGTTAAATTATTATAACAGTGGTCGTAATATTACGACCCCTTAACAGTTTTTGAATTTGTATGAGATGCGCGTTCTGTATTACTGTTTATTCTGTGGTACGATTTAAGCTACTCAACAAATACACCACTTTCCTTAACCCGTTTCGTTTAACCCTTTTAATGTGGGATGTCGAAACTGAGGGAAGAGTGGCGAAGTGGAAGACAATCAAGTTCTTGAAAATTGTATGCAGCAATCGAAAACGTTGCGTGAGCGCTGCGTCAAGCTGTCTACACGCGCTGTGCAGGTGTAAAGACAATACGGAAGCTGGCCTGTAGACAACATTGAAGAGACAACTTTTTTTTTGAGGCCAGCTTACGGCAACAAATGAATTTGGAGAGGGAGTATCACAAAGGCGTATTACATGTTTTCAATCCTGACTTAAACTACTAAAAAACTATTCATTATTTGAGACGCGGCTCTGAAAGGGACAAATACGTTGAAAGTTGGCAACGAAATTACAACAAATGTAACAGCGTACAACAGCATTGGGAATGTTGTACCAAAGAAAATAAACATACAGAATGCGCATGTCATACAAGCAAAAATTTTGTATGCCGGGTTCTAACATCTGCCCCCACAGATCACGTATGTGGTGAGAGCGTTGCTTTACAAGCGAGAACGTAGTTTTATGTGTTGCGCTCTTTGGTTGCGCTCACTGCAGTGAGTCTGCGTTAGCACCAGTGTTGCCAGAAAAAAATTTGGTTTGGAGCTAAAATTGTGAAAAACGAGCAAAAAAGAGCTAAAAAAATTTTTTTGGAGCTAAAAAAAGAGCTACATTTATTTTTTAAGCATTTATCAATATTAATATTTTTTTTTACGTATTATACGTAAATATATTTATTAACTAAACAACAACTTATATATCTGTTCAATAAATATCTGTTAATTTAAAATGAAATAAAATTCACTTTTGCACATTTCTCGGTAAATTAAAATACTGTAACGATAAGACAGTTTGTCGCTGTGCAAAGCAACCCTGTCGCTACGCGCCGTGCTATAATTCGACCTGGCAATGATGGCAACTTCTAGTCCAACCTGGCAATGATGGCAACTTTTAGTCCAATCTGGCAATGATGGTCGCGATCATCATGGAAACCTTTAGTCCACTCCGGAATGTGCGAGAACGATCTGCGCGATGGCCGGACAGGTATAAAAGACAGCCGGGTGCGGCGCAGCGAGTCAGTCTGATTTTGACTAGTGAAGGTGCCACACGGAGTAATTAAGTGTAAAGACCGTAAAGTGTGAAATTTGTGAAATAAAGTGACTGTTGGTTTTTTTATTGACTGCGTTTGAGAAATTTAGTGTGTTTTTATTTTAAATTGCACAATCCAGAGATACGTACTAGCCCACTAGAACTGGTATTCGTAACATTTGGTGTCAGAAGTGGGATTGTGTTACTGAAAGTAAAAAAAATAAAAATTAATTATAAAACGCAGACATGGTTAGACTGGAGCAACTGAAGGTGGACCAGCTGAAGAAGGAGCTGGCCGCTTGGAATTTGCCGACTGCTGGCGGAAAGGTGGAGTTGCAGCTGCGCTTGCGAGAGGCGTGTGAATCACGAGGCATTGATTGGACTGCGCACGCGTTCGGGACGCAGGAGCTAGATTCGTCGGCCAAAGTGGAGAAATCGCCTGCGGGTGCTGCGTCGATGCAAAGTACGGCTGCAGCGGCTGCGCCACCACAAGCATTGGACATGAGCCAGCTAATGGTTGCACTTAAAGGCATGTTCGAGACTACCAACCGTGAAATGGCAGCCAAAATGGAAAATGAAAATCGCGAAATGTCAGCGAAATTGGAAACTACGAATCGGGAAATGGCAGAGCGAATGGAAAACAAGCTTCAGGAAAATTCTGCGCGCTGGGAGCAGAAAGTGGAAGAAATCGCCAACCAGCTAAATGTGAAGGTGGAGCACCTGGGAACTCGAGTTGAACACTTGGATAAACGAGTCGACGATCTTGATGATTCCCTGAACAAACGAGTTGATAGTCTAGAGGACTCGATGAACAGAAAAATGGACGAGCGGCTTAGGCAGGTACAGCCGCGAGAATGGTTGCCGCCGGTTCCGGAAAGTGTTGCCACCCGAGCAGAAGTGCCTACTTATGATGGGACTACGCCGTTCGATACATTCAAGCTACAATTCGACCTGGCTGCTCTGGAAAATCAGTGGACCGATGTAAGGAAAGGTCGGAGATTGGCGCTGGCTCTAAAAAGGTGCTGCGGCTGAGGTAATAAAATCAGTTCCAGAATGTTTAAGAAGTGAGTACGGGACCGTCATAAGGGCGTTGGCAGCGAAGTACAGCGACGCGCACAACAGAACGCTGTACTACTGTGAGCTGAAGAACCGCAGGCAAAGAGCCGAGGCGCTGCAGACATATGCAGCAGACATTGAGCGGCTCGCACAGTTGTGCTACCCAAAATTCGGCGCTGAGGATCTCGAGAGGATGAAGATCGAGGCGTTTATTGAAGGTCTTCATGATCCGGAAACACGTCGCAGTGCGTTGATGATGGGCAAGCCGACATTTAAGGAGACGGTGACCAGCGCGATGACATATGAGGCGACATGGATCGGGGCCACTCGGTATGCACCTGCAAGGATACGCCAAATCCAGCCAGACAGCGACATTCCGATCCAGGCCATAAGCTCTGAGACACCGGGCAGGCCACGGGTGGTCTCCACTAAAGTTGTTTGCTGGGTATGTGGCAAGCAGGGTCACATATCACGAGACTGCCGCCAACGAAAGAGGCGTTCCCGTTCTCGATCGCAATCGCCTGAAGCAAGGAATGCTGACAATCGAGGCTCAGCCAACAAGCGCAGGGCTGAGGACGAGGAGCCGTTAAACTAAAAAGGGTCAGCCCAAAGGGGCGTGAGCTGATCCCCACAACCTGCTGCCCCACCGTCCTTGTCTCGCAGTTGAAACGACAACCCAGCAGCTTGACGATTGAGGGAAAGATAGATGGAAAGTTGTTCGTGTTGACACTGGATACTGGAGCGTCATATTCGATCATAAAAAGGAAGCTTCTGAAGAACTGGGAACCACTGCATGGCATACAGCTGAGGACTGCGACTGGCGAGCGTGCGCTGGTAAGAGGGAAAGTAACAAAAACAATTGCTATCGGCACCAGCAGCCTGGAGCATGAGTTCATCGTCGCGGATATAATGGACGACGTGATTATCGGCGTGGATTTCATGATTAGGCACGGTTTTACGCTGGACCTGAAAGAAAATGTGCTGAGGTATGCCAATGTTGAATTCCCCCTGCACACCGGCTATGAGCGAAGCGTGGCGGTAAGGAAAGTTGTCCCGTGTCAACACAGGAGGATACCAGCGAACTCCGAGGCGATTGTGTGGGCAAAGGTGGACGAGGACGATGGGACGAGTCGGCTGTGGGTTGTAGAAGCACCGAATCAAGGACACGACAACATCATCATCGGACGTACATTAGTGGAACCTAAGAATGGCAGAATACTGAACCCCCTGAATGCACCCAGATATGTCGGGAAAGATGAGGTAATTGGCGAGTGTAAGGAAGCTGTAGCAGTGGTCAATTGCGAGAGTAGCCCACCTGGAGATAATAAGAAGAGCGGTTTTAACATGGACGCCATACCGCAGGAGAACCAGTGGAGCAGCGAGTTGACGGCCAAGCAGAAACAGAAGGCGAGGTCACTCCTGCAGCACTATGGGTCAATATTTGCGGCAGAAGCAGGCGGAAGAACAGCCATAGTGAAGCACAACATCGACACCGGAAGTGCAAAACCGATTCGCCAACCGCCAAGACGAGTTCCTCTGGCCAAGAGGGAAGAGGTCACAAATTTGATCGAAAACATGCGGAAAGAAAAGGTCATAGAGCCTTCTTCGGGCCCCTGGTGCTCGCCGGTCGTGCTAGTCAAGAAAAAGGATGGCAGTACCCGGTTTTGTGTGGACTATCGGAAGCTCAATGATGTGACCAAGAAGGACAGTTATCCATTACCGCGGATCGATGACACCCTGGACACGCTGTCAGGCACACAGTGGTTCTCCACGCTCGACTTACGCAGCGGCTATTGGCAGGTAGAGCTTGCAGACAAGGACAAGGAGAAAACGGCTTTCAGTGTTGGCGATGGTTTGTGGCAGTTCACCGTCATGCCGTTTGGACTCTGCAACGCACCAGCAACATTCGAGCGGCTAATGGAACGCGTGCTAAAGGGGCTGCATTGGCGGACGTGCCTGGTGTACCTCGACGACATAATCGTGATGGGTAAAAGCTTCGACGACCACCTGGGAAAGCTGAAGGAGGTATTCGAGCGGATACAAAAAGCCGGGCTTAAACTCAACCCGAAGAAGTGCTCGCTGTTCCAAAAAGAGGTCAAGTATCTGGGTCATACGGTTTCCGCCCGCGGAGTACATACGGATGAAGGCAAAATCACGGCGGTGAAGGAGTGGCCCCGGCCACGCAATCTACACGAACTCCGCAGTTTCCTGGGCCTGTGCACATACTACCGCCGATGTGTTCCGGGATTCGCGAACATAGCCAGCAGCTTGCACAAACTGACGAAAAAGAGCCAAGCTTTCGAGTGGAACGAAGAGCAGGAGCAGGCTTTTGCACGTCTGAAGGAAAAACTATGCACTGCTCCAATTCTGGCCTTCCCCGTGCCTGGAGAGATGTTTGTGCTGGATACGGATGCGAGCGGGCATAGTATTGGCGGTGTGCTATCACAGATAATAGACGGCCAAGAACAAGTGATAGCATACTACAGTAGGATTCTGTCGAAACCGGAACGCAACTACTGTGTGACACGGAGAGAACTGCTGGCGGTATTGGACTGCGTAAAACACTTCCACAAATATCTGTATGGACAAAGGTTTCGCCTGCGCACAGATCATGCGGCATTGAGATGGCTCCTGAGCTTTAAGGATCCTGAAGGCCAATTGGCGCGGTGGATCGAGCGACTGCAGAGCTACGACTACACGATAGAGCATCGCAAGGGCAGTAGCCATGGAAATGCCGATGCCTTGTCACGCCGTCCGTGCAAAGTCGAATGCAGGCAGTGCTCGCGAGCCGAAAGCAAAGAACAGATAGTGGACGTCCGGTTGATAAGCGTTATGCCAGAGGAAGAGTAGTCTGCGGAGAGGCTACAAAAGGACCAGCGTGAGGATGCGGATCTTGCAAAAATCGTCGAAGGCAAAGAGCAAGGCGCACGTCCAGACTGGCAGGAGATGGCCGGTGAAAGCCCGATCGCCAAGGCTTACTGGGCACAGTGGAAAAGTCTGCGGCTGAAAGAAGGATGCCTGTACCGCGAATGGGAGAGCGCGGATGGACGGACCAGCAACTCCCTAATGGTAGTGCCGAAATGCAGAATCAACGAGGTCATCCAGGCATACCATAACGACTCCAGTGGAGGGCACCTAGGCATCACCAAAACCGTCGCCAAAATAAAAAGACGATTCTACTGGGTAGGATGTCAGGAGTCTGTAGCCGAGTGGAGTCTGTAAGAGCTGCGACCGATGTTCAGCAGCGAAAGGGCCAACAAGAAGATCTCGAGGCCGCATGCAGCAGTACAACGTGGGAGCGCCCTTCGAGCGAATTGCTATGGACGTCGCCGGCCCATTCCCAACTAGTACTCAAGGCAACAAATATGTGCTGGTGGTAATGGATTACTTCAGCAAATGGCCCGAAGTGTATCCAATTCCTAACCAGGAGGCCACTACGATCTCGGAAAAGCTGGTAAACAACTGGGTAGCCAGGTTCAGAGTTCCGTTGGAGTTGCACTCGGATCAAGGCCGGAATTTCGAGTCTGCGGTATTCAAGGAAGTGTGTGAGCTGCTGGGAATAAAGAAAACGCGTACCACTCCTTTGCACCCACAGTCCGACGGCATGGTGGAACGCTTTAACCGGACACTGGAGGAATACCTGCGGAAAGTGGTAGGCAGGAATCAAAAGGATTGGGACACGCATATCCCCTTGTTCCTAATGGCGTATAGGTCAGCCCCGCACGACACGACATCACTCACTCCAGCCCGAGCAGTATTCGGCACAGAATTGCGGTTACCCGCTGACTTGAAGTTCGGGGTAGTCAGCACGACGGGAGGCGCTAAGACGGACTACGTGGCCAATAAGCGGGCGGAACTGGAGGAGATTCACCAGTTTATAAGGAGCCGCACCAAACTGGTCAGCGATAAGGCGAAAGCCAGATATGATCTACGGGCCAACTCAGCAGGGTTCCAAGAAGGCGATCTGGTAATGCTCTACAACCCGCAGCGGAGGAAAGGTTTGTCTCCGATACTTCAAGCGTCATGGGAAGAACCTTACGAAGTCGTGACTAGGATAAACGACGTGGTATACAGGATTCAACGTTGCAGCAATAAAGGCGCTAAGCTGAAGGTAGTCCATTTGCAGCGCCTGGCGCCTTATCACAGCGAACCTCGGCACTTGTTCGGGACGAACAAGTCTAAGTGGTGGGCAGTGTAACGATAAGACAGTTTGTCGCTGTGCAAAGCAACCCTGTCGCTACGCGCCGTGCTATAATTCGACCTGGCAATGATGGCAACTTCTAGTCCAACCTGGCAATGATGGCAACTTTTAGTCCAATCTGGCAATGATGGCAACTTTTAGTCCAATCTGGCAATGATGGTCGCGATCATCATGGAAACCTTTAGTCCACTCCGGAATGTGCGAGAACGATCTGCGCGATGGCCGGACAGGTATAAAAGACAGCCGGGTGCGGCGCAGCGAGTCAGTCTGATTTTGACTAGTGAAGGTGCCACACGGAGTAATTAAGTGTAAAGACCGTAAAGTGTGAAATTTGTGAAATAAAGTGACTGTTGGTTTTTTTATTGACTGCGTTTGAGAAATTTAGTGTGCTTTTATTTTAAATTGCACAATCCAGAGATACGTACTAGCCCACTAGAACTGGTATTCGTAACAATACTTTGTAGTTTAAATAAAATACAAGTAGTTACAAACATCACAAATAGTTATTACATACTTAAGGGGAGGTTCTCATTCAAATGACTAAAAAGTATGCAAAATTTGGAATTTTTTTGTGGGCCAATAAAAAAACATAGGAAAAAACAGTTTTAGGATTCAAAAAGCTTATATTTTCGTCATTATTTACAAAGTTTTTCAAGACGAAAAAAACAAAATGGCGCCCGTGGTGACGTTCCGTCTAAGATGCGGCTCGCGTGGAATAACAAAACTGCGTACAGCCTGCTGCCTCAGGATCGATCTGAAACACAAAACCAATTATAAGGCTCGAAATTAGGATACTTTTATTGGAGGAATGACCTAAGAACGGGTAAAAAACTTCAAATTTGACATAATGGTGCGATCTCAAACTTTGAAATCGATTTTTTAGCCCTTTTTTATACTTTGAAGCTTCACAAAAAATAGTTAATACAAAGAATTTGTAGATTTTATAGGTCATTACTCCAATGAAAAGGGTCTTCTTTCGAGAAAACAAAACATGAAGTCTTTCAGTTGAACCGTTTTCAAATGAGATTGTACGCAGTTTAGAAAAATCATGTTTTGAGATAAACGTTTTTAAAGTTTTCGTTCCGCGTTCCGAGCCGAGAACGCCCCATGGCGGGATGGCCTGTAGAAACTTTTCTGATGCGCGGATCGGAAAATCGGTTTACCGCAATATAGTAGACACTAATACCTTTCAAAAAATGTAAAGAAAAAAAAATCGAATTTTTGAAAATTTTGAATGAGAACCTCCCCTTAAATCAAATATTTCATCTTCCGAAGAAATATCGTTATTATTACAGTCGTAAATGTTGTTTGCAGTCATTAAGATTTAGAGATTATCATTTATTAGAAAATCATGATAACATTTATTCAGTCTTTTAAGGCAACTTCTTACTGTCAACAGCGAGTTTAACATAAATAAATTAATTTTATTCCTTTGCTTGTTTTTAAAAAAGTTCATCATGGAAAATGATCTTTCAACTTCAGCATTGCTGAGCGGTAGGACAAGAAGAGTAAAAACAAAGTTTACCAGGTCGTTAAATGGATTTTCATTGACTGAATTCTTGAACTCCCTAACCCCGACCCAAAAATCTGGTGTATTTAAATTCTTCCATTTATATAAATATATGTCACGCCATTAAACTTCTATACACGTAATTTCATCAATAGTGAACTTATTTTTTTCATTTTCAAAATTATCAAATATCTTTGGCTTTACAGCTTTTAACGAATTATCAATAGGAAAAAAATCAATATTTTTAAGTGTTTTTATATTATTTGGCAAACGTTGCTTCAATTGCGCAATTAATTTTATAACAAAGTCGCGACATGTTATTCGAATTCGATTTTCTGTACTCTCATTTATTATACCTTCGTTTTTTTTTATCGAAGAAATTGTTCAAAACTGTAATGAAAGTAAGGAGTAGGAGCCAAAAAATTTGTTACTTTAAAAGTTATAGGATAGACATTTTCAGAAGGTGACACTAACTGTGGCATAAGCTCGAAATTAAATGAAATTAAATTAAATGAAAATTGATCAATTAATCATTGAAATATAAAGCTATACTTATACATTTTTGTAGCTAAAAGAGAGCTTTAACATTTTCAAAAGAGCTAGGAGCTAAAACCAGATTTTTGGAGCAATTTTGAAAAAAAAGCTAAATCTAGCTACAAAAGCACCAAAATGGCAACACTGGTTAGCACACTGCTACGGCGTGGGATGATTGAGAGGTGAAGACGATGTGCTGTTGTTGTTGTTGCGCTGGCGAAAAGCTGAAATTTTAAAACAATTTCTATTTTCTGGCTGGCTTTTGTTCTTCTTCTATAAGCCTGCACGTCGTCGCATATTGCTCCTGAACTCATTGCCGACTGTAGTGTGAGAAATCACCTTTTCTTAAACATTAGTAAGTGTTTTCATGTAACTTTTTCTAGGAAACACAGTCCTTTGCACTTGTCCTACTCCCTGTCAGGTTCACTGTTGCAGTCAGTCCAAGAAATCAAAGATTTGGGTGTGTTTTTCGACACAAAACTTGTTTTTCTAGTCACATTGATTTCATTATTGCCAAATCAAATGCCATGTTGGGGTTCGTTCGTCGGAACAGTGCGTCATTCTCTGATCCATATACGTCTAAACTGTTGTTCACGGCTTTCGTTAGATCAAGGCTGGAATATGCTTCGTTTATATGGAGGCCATATCAAGTTACTCACATTAATCGCATTGAGCGCATCCAAAAGGTTTTTATGCGGTTCGCCCTAAGGTCGCTGAACTTTACTGAACCGTTGCCGTCGTATATTTCCCGCTGCCGCCTTATAAACTTATTGAGTCTAAGCTCTAGGCGAACGTATCTTGCATGCTCCTTCATTGTTGGGTTATTAAACGGGTCTATAGATTGCCCGGCCCTTTTGAGTAAAGTGGGTTTTAATGTTCCTGTACGTAACCTACGGCACGTAGAGACTTTCCACATCAGCTTTTTCAGGTCAAACTATGCTAGGAATGCGCCTCTGGCTAGAGCCCTCGCTGAACTGAATAGTGTCACCGACCTTGATGTATCCCTTCCCAGAGGGACTTTGTTAAATTTGTTAATGAATAGTTTAAGTTGAAGCTGTTTTCTTCATTTGTGTTTTTTTCTAATTGTTCCTATAGTCAGTAAGTTCTTTATGTTCATTGGCTTATTAAATAAATAAAAAAAATCATAGAAAAGAAAATAAAATATGGTTGGCATGGCGACTTATATGATCGCTACAAGCAATAAAAAACAAATAATCAACAATGACAATTATAAAGGAAAATGAAAAGAAAGAAAGAACTTTGTTATTAGCCCGCAATAATTTATAAATTATATTAAATTGTTTTTACGGCCCACATACAATGCTTGCGAAAAAGAACTAAAATAAGAAAATCTAGGATTTTAAATTTACTGTCCCAGTATTCGTTACTGAATCATTCTGAATTAAAATTCTTGCAGTGGTCGAATATATGCACATATGTATATGCCTCAATACCGATTTTTCGGGCTCCGACTAAAAGATTTTGAAGCAAAACCAATCAGCAACACAAAAAAAGCATACACAAAAACTACAAGAACAAAAATCATTAGCGCTGTTTTGAATCACGTTCGCTGAAACGGCGATCATTGCGCTGGCTAAGTGGCGTCCCTTTGCTGGCGACAAATAAGTGCAGAAATTCACAGAAAAAATGATTGAGCGACAAAAGCAGCCACCAACAAGTCGATGTACACACATGGGCGTACCCAGGAACAAATTTAGAGGGGAGCATAACTACATTTGAAAATTCATCATATACAATACAAATATAATAGAATACAGAATTCTATATAAGTATGTATTTACAGAACATTGAATTTCGAATTGTAGGGGCGCAAATACCGATCCATGTCCCCTACACTGATACGCCCATGTGTACACAGGTGAAGCGGCACTTTCATTTCATGTGTGTTTGTTGGGTGAGTGTGCTTCAGCTTGCGCTCGCTCTCCTGCTGGCACCGCTCTTTCCCTTTTGTGGCTTCTCCCCGCTCTTTGAAACTCGCAAACAAAAATTTGAATTTTTGAGCTCAGATGCGCCTTCTATACACTTCATATTCTTTGGTTGTACCCATATATGTAATACTTCTATATTGGCACTAACCTATCTTCACAATGTGTTTTCATTCGGAAATCAAAGGGAGACAAGCGATGAGACAGAAAACACGAAATTTTGCGAATGTATTTCTATGCGTGTATACATGTGCACTTCTACACATGAACAACTGTCAAACTGCTCCAGGGGCGGTTGAAGAAAAAGGTAGGCTTTTCAGTCAATTTCGACAAATTTTTATTTATTTCCAGTAAATTTTCACCACACCTGACTTTTGACATATGTCAAGGTACATTCGTTTATACGCTTTCTCGCTCATATTTCACTATTGCTGTACTGAGATGTTGGCGAATGTACCTTGAGCTTAGTGCCAATATAGAAGTATTACATATATGGTTGTACCCATACTTTAAGAAAGCACAACAGTGCTGCCGAACGTACTACTATAGTAGTATTTTACTACTATTTCATCATCTGTACTACCGTAATACCCACAGGCCGATTGTACATATATACATTTTTGTAACTGAATTATGAGGTGAACCAGAAAAATGTTAGAATTTTTACGCATCCAGCATACGAAAATGTCAAGAGTTAGGATCCTGGTATTTTCGAGTGAAAGTATCTATAAATATTGCAGTTTCTTGCTATATTAGTCAATTGCATCTTGGATCTACATCAGTCAACATGTCCAGCCCGCAAGAGCGCTGCCGCAAATTAATACTTGACTGATAAGACGAAATCTAGACTAAGCATTGCACGGGAAAGCAAAGCATCGAACGGTTTATAATGTTATAAACAACTACAATGCGGGAAACTCCATCTAGAGAGCCGAAGAATCAGGCAGAAAAACGGGTCCAAGTAACCCAGAAGTGCTGAAAAGGGTTGTTAGCACATATCGGAATATCCCCACGAGGTCGACTCGATATGTTGCAGCTGCAGCAGGCACATCGCAATCAACTGTGATGCGATATAAGCGAAGTCAAGGATTAAGGACCTACAAACAGCAGAAAGTGCCTGACAGGTCGGAAGCAAACGAAAAAATAGCGAAGACGCGGGCTCGAAAACTGTATGACGATTACGTAACCAAGTTCGATTGCGTGATTCTCGATGATGAAACCTACCGTAAGGCGGACTTCAAGTAGTTGCCTGGGAATGCCTATTTCACTACAAAGAATAAGAATGGAACACATAGAAAATACTCTGAAGTGAAATACACCAAATTTCCAAAACGCTTCATGGTTTTTCAAGCTATTTGCACCTGCGGTCTACGGAACAAGGCGTTCATTACGACAGGAACAATTAGCTCTAGAATTTATATACTCGTAGAAGAATGCCTGCAAAAACGCCTTCTACCATTTATTGAACAGCACAAAGGAACAGTTTTGTTTTGGGCAGACCTAGCGACAAGACACTACTCCAGGTCAACTATGGAATGGTATGAAGAAAATTGTGTCACGGTGGTCCCAAAAGAGGCAAATCCTCCCAACTGCCCGGAACTTCGGCCTATTGAAAGATATTGGGCTATAATGAAGCAAACCCTAAGAAAAACAAAAAAGTTTGCAAAAATGATGTACAGTTCCGAAATCGATGGAAGCAAGCCTGTGTAGTAGTCACCGAACGTACTGTCCAGTCTCTAACTAAGAACTTTAAGAAAAATATAAACAAATTTTGCAACCGCTAATTATATTTCATTAATTTTTTTGGGAATTAGAGTTTAGGAAATGTATAAGAAACTGCAGTTTATTTTAGTAAAATCAGACGATTACTTTTTTTTTAATGTGTCCTTAAAAATTCTAAAATTTTTCTGGTTCACCTCATACATTGTTTCTTTCACTTTTGTACAAATAAAATTGTTAATGTGTTTTGAAACTTACAGGGCTATTCTGGCAAATACTGTTGAAACACTTTCAAAAGATTATTGAAAGATAGTTTGAAAGACTGAATGAAAGATTTTAGCTATTCCAACGAAAAAATCTTTCGGAAAAAGCTCTAAAATTCAACACTCGAGTTGAAAAGCTGTTTGACAAAAATTCAAACAAAATTTCAAATAAACAAAACAAGATTTAAACAATTCATGACAAGACTCTGGAAATTTTGCATTGAATGCAGTAAAGACCATACGATGATCACGTATGTGAAATACATATTGAGCTTAGAAAATTTTAGTTTTTTATTTATATACTAGCTGACCCGGCGAACTTCGTCCCGCACGACATTTGTTGTTTTCTTATAATGAAATACGCGAGATGGCGAATCTATGGCGATAAAAATTTACGAAGAAAACCAACTAAAGGAAGAGGAGGGAGCTACTGATTAACGTAATCGAGGCCCTCAAATAAGCAATGTTGCTGCTAAGTTTCAGCACAGAACAAACAATATACAGAATGCGCATCTGGTGTAAAGAAAATTTTCTTTGCGGGTTTCAGCGGTACGGCCCGTTTGTGGATGCGGGGGGAAGCAGTAAAGGGGACGAGGCACAGTAGTACTTCGGCTATACGAAGTTTTGTCGCTGGCTTCAGCAAACTTAAATTTTCGAAGATCACCTTCATTCTCTGTTGGGGTGTTCGACCAGTGACTACGTGACGCGAAACTCGGAGGAGAAATGATTTTCAGACCATTTTTTGCTTTTTCCAATCGTCCGATAGTGTACGGGTTTTTTACCCAAACATTCGCACAGCACCGGTTACCAGTCAATTGTTTGCATCTTAAAGTGCTAACTTTTCTAATTCGCTGTAAATATAGCATTGCAAACCAACTTGTTTTACTGGTCTAAGTAATTTTGATTGTAACGCGTACAAAAAAAAGCAGAAATAAATTATTTCATACGCTGAAGTCGCAGATATTCGGTTACTTTTTCCTTCAGTTCGTGTCTCATTGAGTTTGCCGTTTCTAGTGCAGCAAGAAACAGTGATGGCAAGTTGAACTCTTTTCAAACGCAGAGCTGCAACTCAAGCAATGCAAACGTTAAGGCTTTGAGGGCAGTCAGCAAAAACTGAAGTAAAATCATATTAAAATACGAGGCAACATACTTATGACGTTTTTCAGCAACAACGTTTTTTGCAATCAATTTCCTATAAACGTACTACAGAATGAAAGCAAAAAAAAACAATTATTTTATTTGCAAATAAACATCGAACGCACCAGCAGCCCTTGCCCTGGCGTTTGTATGGCGAATTTTTTGTACGAACCCTAATCAACTCTGGGGCCTGGTTTTACCGAATTTGCGACTCTGGGGCCTGGTTTTACCGAATTAGCAACCGTGACCCCTCCGAGCTTCGCGTCATGTAGTCATTGGTTCGACAAGGAACATCAATTGCGAGCTGTGCTGTGCTGATTTGCACGAGACGGCGCGCCGCGGCGTACCGTTTGCAAATTCGAATATGCAAGGGTGTGTGTCCGTGTGAAAATAAACGTGCGTGTTGCTTGTGTATGCGCTGAGGCGATTGGAAACAATACGAGCAACTGCACAAGATGAAAAGCAAATTGAATTTCCATGACTTTCGGTACTGCTATGAATAATGAACCATGTGAATTCGCAAAGGCGTACAGTAGAGTGTGCGTTCTTTATTGATACAAAAACAAAACCATGAATTTCTGCTGTGCAATGTTGGCATTCATGTTGGCTACGTTGCCTTCTGGCCTAATAAAATTCATACCGATACATTTTTCAAATTCATGTATTAACAGCCCAATTCTTAATAAATTCACCATATTGACTATTTGTCAAGTTCTTACTATTTGTCAAGAATTGGCATTCTATTTCTAAAAGTAAAAGCTCTTTAATTGATAAATTGTCAAAAGTGTAAATGCTATTGAGAATAGCTTACAAATTGAAATTTTTTGTTAATTAAATTAACAAAACAAAAAATCAATTTAATTATTGGTATTTATTATTATTATTAATTATTAATTATTGTTATTTATTGTTATTATTCTTATTTAGTTGGTATTTATAACTTTTTCTTCATTATTTATTCCTTTTATTTTCTTAAAGTTTATATCATTTAGTATTTTTATGTGTTTTTTAGTATTTTTATTTTATTCTTATTTTTCGTTTTACTTGCAATGTGTTCTTTTAGCCAAATGCAATTTTTTCCAAGCAAAATTATTAAAAAGTAATCTAATATAAATTAGATTATTAGTTTAGATTAGATGAGGAAAGGCTACAGCCTGTGGTTGTTGTTGTCGCTGGCTAACAACTGAAGTTAGAATAAATTTTTGCTTTGGCTGATTTCTGTAAGGAGCTCAACGACTCACAATACTACGATTAAAAAACCGCCAATTGTGGGAATAAGTTTGGTCAAAATAACCAGAGTTTATTACGATTTTAGGATTTTAAGTTTTCGGGGTTTAGTTACATTTTTCTTTTCTAAGGCCCATGAACAATGCTTCCTGAGAAGAACTAAGATCATAAAATCCAAAATTGTGTTTTTATGATCAGGACATGTGGAAAACCATTGTGGTGTAGCATTTTGACATTTAACTTTTATTAAATTTTTTATGCCTAGAATTTGTGGCTGTTTTTCAAAAATGCTGCGGAAAATTGAAATGTGTACTTTGCTTATCTCTAATAGAATTTGCGATGGACTAATAAGATTGCCGAAATCTTTGAGAGAGTTAAAGTTTTTGTGAAATATGAAAAGTTCACTAGGAACTGTTAGTACCTCATCTTCTTTTCTCAATTCACCTGCACATGTTTCACAGTTTATTTTGGGAAGTATTTTGTAAACAACATAACCCAAAAAATATCTTAAAGACGCTAAATCAATGGTAAATTCAGAACAGTTCTGAAAATTATCATTTAATATGAAATCGGCAAGGATGGCTGTATTATTATCCACTTCGAAATCATCGGTTTGACTAGTTTCTTCGTTATGTTCAGGAGCTGAGTCGAGATTTAATACGATATTAGAAAGCGTTTCAAATGTAGTATCATTTAATTCTTCACAATTGCTGTGGGAACTCAATTGCACAATTTTAGCGGCCATTAAGCGTGCTAATATATTATTAATATCAGCAACCACCATATCAAAGTGCCCGAGTAAAGCCAAGCATGTGAAGTCAGCGCCAGCGATCGCTGTCAGCGCACACAATTATGCGAACGACTGACCACATCAACATAAAGCAAATTATGAAAGCTGACTTCGAATTAAGAAGTGTGCCGAAGTCATCGCGAATATCTTCGAATAGCCGAAGTCTCTCGGTTCCATATACATTTTCCTCATCTTTGCTGCTCCCGCCCGCGTCCGAAATGAAATCGCAAAATTATTTCAGATGCGCCTTCTGTATACTGTTTATTCTGTGGTTTCAGTAAAGAAATGGATTGCGCTTGAACCAAATTTAAATTATATTGGCAGGGCCACGGCCCATTATTCAATATCCGCACAATACCCTCTGTCGAAGGAGAAAATGGTAGGTTCGTACTAAATGTGCCACGCCCCTTGTCCAACGCCCGTCAAATCGACGGGGTACTAAATTTCAGTGTTGTACGACTTACAATTTCAAAGATATTCTATATTAAAGATTTGGCTTGTATGGGCGGTGCCACGCCCCTTTGTTCAATATCCGCACCATTCCCTCTGTCGAAAGAGAAAATGTTAGGTTCGTACTTAGTTTCATTGTTGTGCGACTTAAAGTTCAGCAAAATATTTGGGTCACAAAAAATGTGCCACGCCCCTTGTCCAACGCCCATCAAATCCTACCAGTAGAATGACTCATCTATGGGACGACACTATACTAAATTTCAATGCTGTGCACCTTACAATTTTGAGGATATTCTATATTAAAGATTTGGCTTGTATGGGCGGTGCCACGCCCCCTTGTTTAATACCCGCACCATTTCCTTTGTCGAAAGATGGTAGGTTCGTACTTAGTTTCATTGCTGTGCGATTTATAGTTCAGCGGAATAATTGGGTCACAAAAATGAGCCACGCCCCTTGTCCACCGCCCATTAAATCTGACCAGTAGAATGACTCATCTATAAGACGACGGGGTACTAAATTTCAATGCTGTGCACCTTACAATTTCGAAGATATTCTATATTAAAGATTTGGCTTGTATGGGCGGTGCCACGCCCCTTTGTTCAATATCCGCACCATTCCCTCTGTCGAAATATATGAGTACATGATATGTTCATACTTAGTTTCATTGCTGTGCAACTTAAAGTTCAGCGAAATATTTGGGTCATAAAAAATGTGCCACGCCCCTTGTCCAACGCCCATTAAATCTTACCAGTAGAATGACTCATCTATGGGTCGACGCTATACCAAATTTCAATGCTGTGCGCCTTACAATTTCAAAGATATTCCATTATTAAGATTTGGCTTGTATGGGTGGTGCCACACCCCCTCGCCCAATACCCGCCCCATTCTCTCTGTCGCAGGACATGACTAAATAGTAAGTTCGTAGTGAATTTAATTGGTGTGTGACTAACAGTTCGAAAATTATGCGGATAGTTTGTGCCCAACAAATGTGCCACGCCCCTTGTCCAACGCCCATTAAATTTTAACAGTAGAATTACACTTCTATGGGAGGATGTCAAACCAAATTTCAATGCTGTGCGACTTACAATTCCGAAGCTATTCCATATAAAAGATTTTAGTTGTATGGGCGGAGCCACGCCCTCTTGTTAAATACCCGCCCCATTCCCTCTGTCGAAAAATATGACTAAATGATAGGTTCGTACCAAGTTTCATTGATGTGCGACTTACAGTTCTGCTGAAATGTTGGGTCATAAAAAATGTGCCACGCCCCTTGTTCAACGCCCATCAAAATTTAACAGTAGAATGACACATCTATGAAACGACGGTGCACCAAATTTCAATGCTGTACGACTTACAACGCCGAAGCTATTCCATTTAAAAGATTTGAGTTGTATGGGCGGTGCCACACCCCTTTGTTCAATACCCATCCCATTCCCTCTATTGAAGGATATGATCAAATAGAAAGTTTGTACCAAATTTAATTGATGTGTGACTTATGGTTCCAAAGTTATTGTCTAAAAATGTATTCTTGTGGTGCCACGCCCCGTTTTCCCGACTTTTTTTTTTTATAAACCTTCACGTAACAATTTCGAACAAACCTGCCGAAGGAAGTATCCAAGTTGGTCCAGTCGTTTTCAAGTTTTAAGGATACATAGGGACTTTGCGACTTTGCTTTCTTTTGATCGTAATTCCGTCTTCTACTGCATTAATTTCACCTGTTTCTGAATTTATTCTGCTTAAAAAGTCTGCTACGTTGTTGTCTTTTCCTTTTAAATAGTTGATATTTATATTGTATTCTCCTAATTTTAAAAGCCATCGTTGAAGTCTGGAATTAATGTCCTTCCCTTTATGTTTAGCTTGCAACCATTTTAGAGGTTGGTGATCGGTTAGGAGGTCAAAAGGTCTGCCGTAAATACCATATGTATATGTAGTGATGATATGTTAATTATATCGTACCGCTTCAACGTTAATGCTGTAAAATCCTTTACGATTCATGTAAAATGATACAGGATTTTCACTGTCGGCAGATGATGGAGTGATTATTAACCCATGGGTGCAATCTAGCGCGCCTATCTTACTTTTGATGTCGAAATGTTGCTGAAAAGTGAAAGCGCTAACATTATGAAAGTGCACTCAATGCATAATACATTTTTCTTGACTATTTAACCTTATTTTGCCGTAGCTTGCTCAGAATTGGTTTGGGGAAAGCGAATTTCGCTACCTTTGTGCTATCAATGCCGCAATCGCATGGATGTTGCATGACACTGACGATTGGCTCATTGCAGTTTCAAAGGAATTTCTAACACACTGCTGGTCAGAGCCGTGGCTGAAAAAGTGCATAGCTGCCAAAAAACGTGTTGTGAATGAAATCTGGGATTGTTGCACATCGAATGGTTCCAACTCGGCGATGAGTGCAGCACAACGATTTTTTGGCAGTCTGTAATTTTTCCGGAATTACTCCTCCGTCACAGCAAACAGATCACATTTTTCACGGAGCTGCCTTAAGCGTCGTCGCTTCTCTAAAATGCGACGCCGCCTGGAGCTCTTCATTGCCAATACGCTTAAGAACAATTCTTCCATTCTACATCGTTTCTTTTCACAAAACAAAACACAACGCACGTACTTTTTTCAAGCTGAAAGACGACCCCAAAAGCACATCTTTCAAACTGTCTTTCATGATACGGAAAAAAGCTTTCAAGATAGTTGCTAGAATAGCAAATTGTCTTTCGGAAGATTGAGGTGAGTCGAAAGATAGTTGCCAGAATAGCCCTGTTAGTATTTGATTTAGTGGTTGATGAATCCTTGCGATTTTTACACTGTTAAGAAAAGATGCATGGGTACTACTCAAAGTCGATAAATTATTATAAATTATTGACCCGCCCTCGTACTACCCAAAAATTATAATTTATACTACTGAAGAACAATTTAAAACGGCAGCACTGCTGCCAAATGTAGAGAATTGCAAAAATTCAGCGCAACACATTCGTGTTGGCCGTTGCTGCGACGCGATGCCCTGCCAGACGCGTGTGATCGAAACTCCAACCCATTTACAAAAATTCTCGGTGAAACTAACACAAACATTTACAGGTGAAATTTTTAAGTATGTTCAATGCAAGCGGGAAAAAGAAGTTTCATTTCGTTAAATTTCCCTGTATGAGAAAACGAGATGGCTATATACATACAGCACGTACCGTTATGACGCTTGCGCCCATGACGCAAATGTGACGTGATTGTGAAAAGTGAAACAAAGGTGTGTAAAAACAGGTCAGCGGTGGAAAAATTACAAAAAGATAAGTACAATTGTTTCTTTTTTTCAATAAATATGTTAATTAAATTTTATTAAAAGTATATCATGTTAAGCATATTCAAAATAAATTCAATGTTGCTATAAAAATGTTATATCCTCTAATCAATAGACAATCCAGCCTAAGTAATGAAAACAAGATAATAATTTACAAAACAATTTTCCAACCAATAATACTATATGCCTGTCCAGTCTGGGGCATATGTGCTAATACGCATATTAAAACGTTGCAAATCTCCCAAAATAAGCTGCTTAAAATTATGCTTGGGCTCCCATGGGATTTCTCCACCAGACAGCTGCATGCTAATGCTAAGGTCAAGCTAATTTCGGACCAAATACAAACCCCAACTACACGATTTAAAATCCGTTGTGGCATGTCCGATAATAGTATAATAACTGAACTATACCCGCATCACTCTATTATGTAAAAACAAAAAATTAATAAATAGATACATCCTTTAACTCTCAGTTTTAAGCATTCCAGCGAAGGTTTTTCATAGTAGTTTTTTCCTTCGGAAACCAGCCTTGTATAAAAAAAAAAAATTAACATCTGTGATAACAATAAACATGTTGTAGAATTAAGGTATTTGAACCGTATATCTGTAAATTGTGCGATAATATAAATTTTGTAACGTTTCTTTTCTACTAAATAAACTTAAACATACAAAATATATCAGAAGTGTATCAAAAGAATTGTTTGCCTAATGTTAGCATTCTTTTCATTGAATCTTTGCAGATTGTGTTCAGCGCTAGCGCTCCTAACCTCAAAAATGTCGTGGACTGTGGTTAAATTTTATTTCATTATATTTGGAAAATTTTGAAATGTAAATGTAATTGTAATATAAGTTTTCAAAATGAATTCAATTCAATTCCAAATTAATGATTTTTTAATAATAAAAAAACCTTTTTTATAAAAATAAACATATGAAATAATAAAATACCAAGGCTTTTTCATTTTCAATCAGCTGTGATAGGTTTATACGTCAAGTGTGATGCCGTTTGATATCACTCGTGAGGGAGATGTACATCAGCAGTGACTAATCACACCTGATTGGGATTTGATCATTGTTGATTAGAGTGAGCGAGACAACTATATGTTGGACCGCGTTTTAAATCGCCTGTGTACGAAGGTGATGCAGAATCACACGTACACAAAAATACCCATCACATTTTTCACACTGCTGGTGGAAAAATGATGGAGATTGTGATCGAAATTTCGTCACATGTGACCGTCATATGATTGATCAAATGATGGTCACTGTCCTTGCAGGGATGCTGCTGTTGTTGCTGTTGTGTTGGTGTGTTCTGTCCCAGCGGGAAAATGGAATGCATAGGAATGTATATTTGCTTGCAAGCTATGCATTACTTCATGCATGTATTTTAACACGGCGATGTCCTACGAAAAGGAATGCTTGTTTTTTGCATTATCTGGTAGTATAATATGGCGTTCAAACTGACGACTTAAACGTGTTTAATGTGTTTAAACAAGTTAAATGAACAAAACCAGTTCGAAAACCTGTTTATTCGCATGCAATTGTTGTTGGAAATGAAACGTGTTAAACATATGAGTGTTAATTATAATTAAATGACACTCATACGCCACGTTGCGCTGCGCTCAAAAATGCACATCTCGCAATTACACAGTTTAAATGTATTTTTTTGGATTGGTGTCTTAAGCAAATGTGTTGGTCGTTATCTACAAACTTGCCGAAGACAGTAAAGCGATATTCGAAACGATTTAGGACCTACTTAAGCGACAAACTTGACGAAAATTACCAAACTTCAAAGTCGGATTTCTCATAAACTAGAGCCAATCTTACCAAACGGCTGGTGGATCTCAACTCAGTATACCTATAGGAAACTCACACAGTAGGCCCCCCCCATGTCTAAATTTTGGACTTGCACAGTGTTATTATTTTGGGATTTTGGTTTTTTACATTGCTTCATAACTTTTATTTATAACTTTTTTAATTTACCTTTCCGATAACTATTATTTTGAGAAACTTTTTTTTACGTTGCTTCATAACTTTTATTTATGATTTTTTTTTTCATTTACGTTGCCGATAACTATTATTTTGAAAAAATTAATTTTTTACGTTGAATTACCACATTTGGGATATGAATTGATTTTTAATTGTTTTAAATTGACAAACGCAAATTAACTGCAGAAACCTAATTTCCACCAACAACTAAACAATTGAAAATCAATTCATACTCAAAATGTGATAAGGCAACGTAAATAAAATAAATTCTTTCATAAGAGTTTTGAGGCAACGTAAAAAAAAGTTTCTTTCAAATAATAGTTATCGGCAACGTAAATAACAAAAAATCATTAATAAAAGTTATGAAGCAACGTAAAGAAAATTTTCTCAAAATAATAGCTATCGGTAACATAAATAAAAAAAGTCATAAATGAAAGTTATAAAGCAACGTAAACAAAAAAAGTCCCAAAATAATAATTATGGAGAACGAAAAAAAAATGTGTCTCTCATAACAGTTATTACGCAACGTAAAAATTAATTGTCGCAAATAATAATTATAATCAACAAATAAAATTTATGTTGCATTGTAATAGTTACATTGTAATTATTTTCTTTAAAATCTTATAATAGTTAAGTCCCTGGTAAATTCATACTTACCAAAGTTGCATTTGAATATTTTTGTAAATATTTCTTGTTTTGGATAATCCACGGGCCTTAGTGATATATGAAAACGCTGGGAGCTGTCAAGGATATATTAAAAAATATTAATGAAATTAATTGCATATGCGTATGTAGCGGCAACTGCAACAATTAAATTTTATTAAAACAATAATCCGCACACTTACTGCCGATTTTTCTCTAACGACTAAAATTATTTTTCCAAAAATCAATAAAAGCGACCTTTTCAAAGAAACAGTTCTTTATTGTAAGAAAGATTGCTCTCTCAGAATTTCTCCGGAAGGTAAGAAAACAAAACACAATTAGAAGAAACGAAAGCTATGCATTACACCTTCGATTACTTGGTAATATGTATATGTTTTCGACTTAGATTTTTCATATACAAATTAATGCATGATAAAGTTCATGCATTGCCAACTTTCCCGCTGGGGTGGCACCAGCAGCAACTCGCAACAACAACAATACATATCGAGAGCAGCAGCAGCGCCGCACGTTTATAAAGTAAGTCATCATCATAATTGAGACAACAAACTCAGTGTGGTTGTTGTTGTTGCTCATCGTCTTCGTTTTGTTTTTGTTTTCTGCTTTTTCTTGCTGCAGTGTTGTGTTGGCTGCTGCTGCTGGATGCTACAGCCATGGCTGCTGTAACTTTTGCTGTTCTTGTTGTTGTTTTTCTTCTTGTTATCGTTTTTCTTATTGCTGTTGCATTTTTTTAATGTTGCTGCTATTATTATTATTATTATTAGATTCGGTGTTGTTGTTATTTTTTTATTTGAAACTGTTGTTGTTACTATGCGCTTTAGCTATTTATTGGTAACATTTATTCGCCGCCTGCAACAACAATAAAAATTCTCGCTTTCGAAAACGAGCTGCAGCCCCTGGGCTGATTTATAGCGAAACGTCGACATCGTTGTTTCTGTTGTTGTTTGCGCAGGTACGGCTACGGTGGAGCATTTCCAAAAACACAACAACAACAATAACAATAATTGAAAACTTGTCTTCACAACAAAACGTGCTGATTGCGAAATTTTGCCGATCACGCAGAATTATATACAAATCCAATATATATTTGTATGGAAGAAGAAATTCTTCCAATCACGGTCAGGACTATACACAAATACTGTATACATATGTATGTTGTTTGCAGACAAAAACCTTTCCTTTAGCAGATACTATGTAGTCCTTTCAACGCAATTGGAAATCTTGTGCGAAAGTAGGCCTGGTCGGTATGGAAAAATGTTCACATAAGTGATCATTCCTCTCTGCGAGCTAGTTCGTCTGCCATTGCCAAAATAATCGGTTAGTTTATGGTTGTTAACAACAGCAAGGTTGAAGCATCCCATACCAGTATTTATTGTTGCTTCAGATGACTTTGAAAGTTTTTTATTTCAAAATGCTTCAAAATCAAAAAACAAAGCTTTAGAATCAAAATCGTCAGACGGCTTGAAAAAAATTCTTTGAATTTCGAATAGTTTCAGAATAAAATGCCAAACATCCTAAGCATGGGTCAATAATAAGGTTGTAGGATCCCGGCAACACCAAAAACCACATGTATTTTGTTGGTAGGATTGTTTATCGCTACTGTCAGAATCAACTGATATTTTCCTACGAAAGAGGGAGAAACTGAAAACAAACAAAAGAAATTATTGCCAGACGGCGCTGTATTTCGAGTGAAAAAACGGGAAAAGTGCTCAGGTCAGGTGTTTTCAGTCAGGTGTTTTCATTTCAACCGATGCGGCAACACATCACCACTGCTGACACCGACGATATTGACAGAAGCGATAATCAATCAGCCGGTGGCTTGCTACAACCTTATTGTTGAGCCATGATCCTAAGCTATCTGAGGTCACAATAAGGGCCATTGTCGTTTCAGATAACTTATGATTTTTTTATACTCGTACATAAGTAGCTATAGGAATAATCGTAGAATCTACCATCCCATCAATCATGAGAACATCGGCTCCAAATCAAAAAAAATTTCGCTAAAACCTATTGCCGGCAACTAAACGCTCACAAATACCTACCTTGCATATGTAATTTGTAAAATATATTGCGGTTTTGCACGCAAGCTTGAAGTCAATGGGCCCAATAAATCAAGTTTCTCCGTACTACATTCTATGGGCGATGCCCCGCCTCTTTTATGTAATGCCCAATCCATTCCTCCAGTCGAAGGGTGTGACCCGGTTTCATTGATATGCGACTTTCAGTTCCAAAGTTACGCGAAAAATTTTAGTTCCGAACTTATTGTTCCGAAGCTATTCCACATTAAAAATTTGGGTTCTATAGGCGGTGCCATGCCCCTCGTCCAATACCCAACCCACTCTCCCTGTCGAAGGGCACGTCTAAGTCGTAAGTCTGTGCCAAATATCTTTGATGTGTGATTTACAGTTCCAAAGTTATTCAAAATAGGGTCGCTTAAAAAGTGCCACGCCCCTTGTCCAACGCCCATACAATTTAACCACTTGAACGACATGTCTAAGCCATGATGCTGTATCAAATTTCAATGCTGGCCGACTTATAATTCCGAAGATATTTCACATTAAAAACTTGGGTTGTATGGGCAGTTCCAGGCCCCTTCGTCCGATACCCACCCCATTCCCCATGTCGAAGGGCACATCTAAATCGTAAGTTTGCGTCAAATCTCTTTGATGTGTGATTTGTAGTTCCAAAGTTATTCAAAACATTTGAGTTGCTTAAAAAGTGCCACGTCCCTTGTCCAACGCTCACAAAGTTTTACCAGTGAAACGGCACATCTAAACGGTGGCCCCGCACCAACTTTTAATGCTGCCCGATTTCTCATTCCCAAGATATTCCATCTTGAAAATTCAAGTTGTATGGGCGGTGCCACGCCCCTTGTCAAAAACCCACCCCATTCCCCCTATCGAAAAACACAACTAAATCGTACGTTTGTACCGAGTGTCATTGATGTGAACGCTATAGTTCCAAAGTTACACCGGCATTTAAAAAGTGCCACGCCTTGCCATGCCTTGTCCAAAGCCCATTGAATTTTACCAGTGAAACGGCACATCTAAACGGTGGCCTCGCACCAAATTTTAATGCTGTCCGACTTCTCATTACGAAGATATTTCATATTGAAAATGTAAGTTGTATGGGAGGTGCCACGGCTACCTATCGGGTCGTATTTGCACTATGTGGTTTACAGAGACTTAGTCAAGATGAACATTCCGTGAAAAATTCAGCTCAATCGGGAGTCTAGTTTTTGAGTGTATCAGTGTCGTGTGACCAACAAACACACAAACAAACAGACATTCATTCTTATATACATAGATATTTGCTGCAATGACTCAAAGTTTTTTTGACCCAAAATTTTTTTATATCCATATTGTTTTGCACAAATATACCACAGTTAATTTCTGTCATCACAATGGGCATTGCAGGAAGGGGTAAAAGGTGGGCGTGGTCACCCTCATATAGCCTATGTTTACCGCTATGAAATTTTACATCAACATTAACTTTCAGACATGTACCGTAGCTTTGTTTTGTTAGTTTAGTGAGCACGGAAAGTGGGCGTGGCCGATTATATTATAGCCTATGTTTGCCGCAATGACACGCTAAATCGTTTGACACCCATATTGCTGTGACAATTATATCATGGCTGATTTGTTATTATAGTGGGCGCAGCGAAAAGGCATATCAGGTGGGCGTTGTCAATCTTATATATCCTATATTAACATCAATGAAACACGGAATCATTTGATATATAAATACTGATTTACCGACATTTACCGTAGCTTTGTTTTGTTAGTTTAGTGGGCGCGGAAAGTGGGTGTGGCCGATTATATTATAGCCTATGTTTGCCGCAATGACACGCTAAATCGTTTGACACCCATATTGCTGTGACAAATATATCATGGCTGATTTGTTATTATAGTGGGCGTGGTGAAAAGGCATATCAGGTGGGCGTGGTCAATCTTATATATCCTATGTTAACATCAATGAAACACGGAATCATTTGATATTAATACTAATTTACAGACATGTACCGTAGCTTCGTTTTGTTAGTTTAGTGAGCACGGAAAGTGGGCGTGGCCAATTATATTGTAGCCTATGTTTGCCGCAATGACACGCTGAATCGTTTGATACCCATATTACCTTACAAAAGCATACCATAGATGAGTTTTTTCCCATAGTAGGCGTAAGAAAGGGGCGTGGTCATTCTCATATAGCCTATGTACCATTCCCCCAGGTAACAAAATGTTTGGTGCATATTTCATCTAAATCGGTTCAGTGGTTTTTGCCTGATTGTGGCTCAAAAAACGTCACACTTGTTTTTATATAATAGTATAGATATAGATATCATTGCAATCGTGCCCCGCTGTAGTCAGTTTCCCTGTGCCTCAAGCGCATCCAGGAGACTGAAGCAAAGTGAAAAAATGGGCGTGCTTTGTGCGCATGCGCGGTCTCTCACATAACATCAGAGAGCGACGGTGCAAAAGCATTTGGCTGTGCAATACACTGTGCAGCACACTGCGTCGATATGCCGCCGAGGCGAATTCATACAGGTGACAGCGTAAGGGCAGCAACAAAATTTAAATGTATTTTGTCTTTGTTTTCTGGGCTTAGATTGTCAAAATCAGCCAATCAGAACAAAGCTTGCTTTTTTCATTTTTAAACTGTCACAGTTTTACACAGGCATTTTGACAATCTAGACCTTTTCCACCACAAAAAAATCAAATCAGCTGATTCAACGAGGTCACCAGTATTAATTCGCCTTGATATGCCGCTTAAGATTTGATTGTGTCAAAGTTGAAATGGGACTTTTTGAAAATCATTTAAACGAATTTTCATACTTCTGATTTAAGAGTCGTCATGAAATTCCATAAAAATAACGCTTGCCACCTTTATCGTGTTACGCAATTTCGTAATCTATTCTAAGCAAAGAGCAAAAACTTTCTAGTGCCAGACAGCACAGTGCATGCGGACGTAAAAGTTGTTTTAAGCCCACCCGGTGGCCATTTTGGTTTTTGTAAGCTCCACCTTTGCTCCAGCCGTTACACGTTATATTATTACTATTTGGGTATTCGACTTTTCGGCGTTCCTCTCTTCTTGGGGAGCGAAGATCAGAGTTTGTTCTGTATGTGCGTGGCCAGCTCAGTGCCTCGAGCGTGCAAGAGTTAAGGCTCACGAAGAGCGGCGGCGAGCAGCAGCAGCGCCAGAGCAACGATTTAGGATAACGCGCACGTGTGCCGGCGCTGAAGCTCCGTCACAGCACGAACTATGCTCATGCGGAACAGAAAGCACAGTGCGTAAAAGTATTCCAAATTTTTCCGAATATAAGACACTAATTATAAAAAAATATTTAAAAAATTTTTTCAAATACAAATCAAACAATATATGTTGACGTGTTTTGATTTCTTCTACAAAAATATTTCAAAATATTTATTAAAAAAAAAACTAATAATAATAATAATAATAATTGACTGGCACGACAGCCCGATTACGAGACTAAGGCCTAGCTACCCGCAACCATCCGTGTTGTGCGTGCGAATTTGTACAGGGTTGGAAGGGACCTACAGTTTTATGCTGATTCCGAACGGCGAGTTGGGAGCTTTTTTATAGGTAATTTTACTCACAGAGGACAGCCGCCGAAGGAAAAATTGTTGTTTTTCTTTTTTTCGGTGTTAGCAGCAACGGAGTCTTGAACCTGGGTTCGAGCGTCGCATTTGACTCGCGGCCCAACGCACTAGCCAGCTGAGCTACGGCGGCTGCCGTAAAAAAAACTAAGCCCGAAAAAATATTTAACAAAAGAAAAAAAAAGAAAATTTATTACCTATGTATTTTGATATCTTGATCGAGATCACTTTTTTGGCCATAAAATGCACCAAATAAATAAAAATAAAAAACATTCCAAATAATAGGCATACAACAAAATTTAATTTAATCTTCATTTTAATTTTTTATGATTTATATATCTTATTAGTATATTTTTTAATTTATGATTTGATAAATAAAAGAATGAAATCATTTGGCTGAGTGCCCGCTGCTGAGAAATTGCTACTCAGCACTCAAAGGGTTAATGCCAAAGCAGCTTCACTACAAAACATTGTGGAAACTTGCACGAAGCTCAGTAAGGGTGCTGTCAGACCAGGGGCGTAGCCAGAACTTGGTCATGGAGGGGTTTTAAAAATATGTTTTGCCAGTTTAGTATTACATGTTTTTTAAAGTAAAGTGCACTTTCCAAATAACGTATGGGGAATGAAATATGGACAAACACTTTTATGCCCACAGAATCTTTAGTTTTCAAAATATAATGCTGAAATTTTTACAGTATAAACCACTAACAATTAATTTAAACTACAAAAAGGTTTTGTAACCATATCTATCGGCTTTTCTTATATTTAGGAGCACTTTACCCATCGCCTCCTGAATACCCTTTGTATCAATTTGCCTCAGCTCTGTTTTGATCTTAGCTATCAATGAATCGAAATTTTTTGCTCGATAACCTTTTTCGAAGACTTTCCTTTTCAAATTGGCCCAAAAAGTCTCTATCGGTCTAAGCTGTGGCACATTTGGTGGATTCTTTTCTTTTGGCACGAGGCCAATATTTAAACCCCTTAAAGCGTTTTGGGTCGCCCGGGCATAGTGTGACGACGCGAAATTCGGCCAAAAAATAACTTCATCGTTTTTATGATACTTGTCGTTTTTTAAAACTGGAAGGCATTTTTTGATGTAAACGTCTGCACTCACAGCTAAACCGGCTTTGATAAACACAGGATCGCTCACGCCACGTTCGCTTATTGCCATCCACAGTAAAACTTTTCCCGGGTACTTTGTTTTCGACTTAAATTTGACTTTATCGGGAATTTCAGTACCTGCCAGCTTGAAATAGTACTTCTGGGTCCATTCATTTCCTTCGACCGTAAAATAGGTCTCGTCATCCATGATGCAAATCTTCCTTGATTTTGCAGCAAACAGATCTTGAGAAAGAAGCCGTAATCGATCAACGATGGCTGTTTCTTGATTTTCTGTGACAGTTGGAGCAGTTTTTTCGCCAATTTATCAATATTCATATCTTTTAAGTATTTTTTCACCGTTTTTTTATCAACTTGGTACTTTCTTCCCAGTTCTCTGTACGATTTTGCAGTATGACCTACAGTTTCGGCCTTTAATTTGGCACGTGTTTTAGAATCTTGCAACGCACATGTTTTTCCACTACCAGATTTCCTTTCACTGGATTTTCCACTTCTATAAGCTACAATGGTCTTGTAAATTAATGATTTTGTAAAACTTAACTCGCTGAAGTAATGGAAAATTTCACTTTTCTTTTTGGTTAGAAAATCTTCGCAGTATTTGTAAAGCAATTTTCGACGGTCAAACTCGTTCAAAGACATTTTCATACTGAATTCATTTCACTAGTCAACTGATATGCAGTTGCCATCACAACTAATAGAGTACCGTAAATTATTGCCTACTCTATTTTGATCCTACTTTTCACATACGTGGAAATATTTGCATTTGAAATTTTTCCATATTTCATTCCCCATACGTTAGGGCATTTTGTTGTTGCTTATGTGACTTAATGCATTAAAAACTAAATTTTTTTCCCTGATTTCTAGTAAAAATTTCATGAAATTTGGTGGACTGAAAGCGAAGTTATTGCATCTGAAGTGGAAGTATGTTTGTGTCATCGTACAAAAATGTGCATCGAACAAAGATCCAATATTAACTATTGTTTTAAAAATGTTTAAACTTTAACCGAAGCATTTAAATTGATGTACCAAGTTTATGGTGATTTTTGTTTATACCGTGGTGGAGTTCATAAGTGGTAAAAGCGATTTAAAAACGATTGTCAGAACATAAATGATGACCAAAGTGTTAGCCAACTGAATCCGCGATCACCGTAGATCAAAACTGGGCGGTAATTCATAAAAGATAAGCCAAAATCTTCATGGAAATACTTGAAATTGGATTTAACCTTTGCTTTACTTATACCCACCCGGGTGATCTTTTTAATATTCATGTTTAATATCTGCACAAATTTTAAGGTAATTTTCAATAATATGAAAAAATATTTTTTTGAAATTTTGTTCATGTTTAAACTTGAATTTTGTCATTTTTTATACAAATGTATCTGGGTGATCCCAGGGGCTTTCGCTACCATTTTGATTAAAACTCACGATAAATTTTTTTTTGCGTACCTCATTATGTGTTCAATAAACCCTCTGGAAAGAAATCTTCTAATATTTTCCATAGTCTCAAAATAAATCATTAAAGTTAGGCCTTTTTTCGAAATACGAACTATCGCCAGAGGAAGATACTAAATACTGAAGTATGAAAAACAAATTATAAATTGTTTTATATTTATTGTGAGTTTTACTCAAAATAGCGGCGGAAGTGCCTGGGATCATCTTTAGTAAGGCGAAGGTTAAGCATCTCAAAAGCATAAATTTATTGCATTTTAACTGAACATTTGGCAATCGAAGGATGCCATCCCATCTATTGACACTTGTTTTGACTGATTTTTTGTTTTCACATGATGTGGCACCGTGCGAATTTCACCTTTTCAAAGAATGCATTTGCCGATGAAAAAAAGCGTTTTGAGAACGTAGAAACCATCCAAAAGGCTTGTACCGACATCTTGAAGGACATTCCGGTCGACGAACTAAACTACTCTTTAGACATGTTTTTAGAACATGCAAATCGCTGCATTAAGCCTAAACGTGACTATTAAAAAAACAAATTAGTTTCGGTAAAAAAGGTTTTGGGACACCCTAAAGCACCCCTTGGCTACGCCCCTGTGTCAGACTACGCAAGTAAAGCGCTTTCATGAATTATTTTCATTCCTGAAAGTAAAACTTGAACGTGCGACCACCAAAAAAGAACTTTCTGTAAGCGCTTTCCGACTTTTTGGAATGTACTTTTGAAGCCAAAGTGTGACTGCTATTTTCTATGGGCCGTTTTCTCAACTAACCGATAAAGTGACCTTTAGTTAACGCGACCTTTAGTTATTCCTCACTTTAAAGTGCCCGGTAACTATTTTCGTTTTCGCAACTGCCTGATAAATATAAATTTAACAAGTCTGATTTTTTGGTAACTCTGGTCTACGATGGGCAGCACTTGGCGGCACAATCAGCTGTTTTTGCAAAATTTTAATTCTTTTTGAAGGAAAAAAAAATTTTGCCTGGTAAAATCTTGGTGATGCTTTTACTGCCAAATGGGGCGTGTCGCGACGTCGCAAGTCCAAGCTGGAACTTGCAGCGGAGAAGAGCGAGACGTATCGCACAGGTGGCGGCCCAGCAGCAATTGGAAATGTCAGCAGTGCAAAGCAGTGAAATAGTCCAATCGGCTGTTATATGTTCTATTTGCCGCATTTTGCGACTCCGTACCTTCAAAAGCGTCTTCCAGTGCATGAATATAAAAAACACGCCTATTTTCCATACCGAAAGATCTCAAATTCAAATTTATTTTTAAATTATAATTTCATAACCAGCTGTTTTTTGTTTGTAAACAAACATATTGTAACGATGAGGCACTCTGTCGCTGTGCTATGCGTGAATGCTTTTACGGGCATACTTTTAGGCATGCACTTGAGAGTACAGCTAACTTGCTATAATTTCGATATGGCAAGGATGGCTCGCGATGGTAATGGGCTGTGCGAGAACGATCGAGAGAGAGAGTCCAACTGGAATGTGCAAGAACAATCGGCGCGATAAGCAAACAAGTATAAAAGGCAGCTGTGTGCAGCGCAGGGGGACGAGTCTGCTTCGAGCAAGCAAAGGGGAAACATGCAATAGTAGTAGTGTAAAGACAAACAAGTGTAAATTTGTAAATAAAGTGATTGTTGGTTTCAGACTGCGTTTTGCGCTGAGTAATTGAAATTTTTTTATTTTCAAGCACAATCCAGAAAACGAACTTAGAGATTAAAGAAGTAATTTTCGTAACAATATGCATGTACTTGGCACCACTTCCACTTATAGTTCACTTTAAAGTTTAACAGGCGCTCAATCTGACCGGTAAGTTTTATCGGGCCGATACACAGTGCTTCGACTCCATACAACCGCGGGACAAAATTAGAAGGAGTGGTCCGTTCTTCATAAAATTTGGTATACTAGTTAATCATGGTATGCTGAATGGAAATCTCCATTTTGTTTTTCTTAAACTGTTGTAGTATGGCAATGCCTGAGGCTTAAATTTGCAAATTTTGTCATTTTTGGAGAGCTACAGCACCAAGTGTCTTGGCTAGATTTTTCAGATTTTGCATTTAATCGGCAACGTCAACATTGATAATTCCAAAGTGTAACCGAAATTGTCTCAGGACCCTTTAGTTTTGCAATAAAAACGATAATAATAGACGTATGTTTTGCTTTTTTGCAGTTTTCTCAATTTTTCATGCTGATTGCATACTTTTAGGGATGAAAAAAAATAAATTTTGTCGAAAAATAGGTGTTTAGACTACTTTTCAAATAGAATTATTTTCTGAGATCGGAAGATTTTTTTTTTTTTTTTTTTTAAACTTCTATTTGTATTACACCTGCCTAATAAAAGGCATCTCGTAATATTCTAACATTATTTGGAAATAATTTATGTACATAGATCAATATCAGAATATACAATTATTTACGAACTTAACAAAACAATAGCGTATAACAGTAAGTTAAATTTCAGTTTACAATACATACATACAGTTTACATTGCATATTTCATTAAAAATTTCTAGATGGTAAGTCAGAAGTTGTAAGTCGTTTAAGCCTTCGGATTCGCCTTTCTTCGATCAGGGGTATATGCTGTATTTCGACGTTGCCGTGATTTTTCATGTCAATAATATGTTTCGTGCTGAGTTTTTTTATTGTTTCTTCAACTGTGCTGATTGAAAGGTCCCGATGCAAAGAGTCGTTTGTGATGTACCAAGGAGCGTCAACTATTTTTCGTATTATTTTTGATTGCGTACGCTGTACAATGTCAACGTTTGTTTTGCATGCCGTGCCCCATATCTGAATACCATACCTCCAGATAGGAGCAATGATAGTGTTGTATATCAGTAATTTGTTGCTTAGGGATAAGTTTGATTGTTTGCCTAGAAGCCATTGCAGTTGTCGGAACTTGTTGTTAATCTCATTCTTTTTTCTCTTAATATGTTCACGCCATGTAAGTTTTGCATCAATTGTCATACCCAGGTATTTTGCCTTATTGTCAATATGAATTGTGCTGTCGTCTATTTTAAGCGGGTGCTGGTTAAAAGTTCTGTTGGTGTAGATGACTTCTACTGTTTTTTCAGCATTTATCTGGATACTCCAGGTATTGAACCATCTCACTGTGTCATTTATTATGGTTTGAAGGTTTTGTTCAGCTGTTATAAGTTGCTTGCTAGATGAAAGCAACTGTGTCGTCGGCAAATATCAGATCGGAAGATATCGGAGGATGTAATTACATTATCTGACAAAGAAAGAATGCTTCTTAAAATAAAAAAAAATCCAGGAGCATACTTTCACATACTTTTTAGATATTTTCCTCTAAGTTTTGCCAATTTTCAGATTTTTAATTTAGAAAAATATTTTCAATCAAAAGTGAACTAAAAGCCTCAGCTTTACAAATTTTGAGAAAACATTAAAAGCGAAAATGGCCACATCACTTCTTAATCTATATTGAGTTGCTTGCTATAGTTTTAGCAAGTTCTTTCCAACCATATATTTTTAAGATTTTTTTTACTCAATAGACTAAAAAACAGAAAATATGTGTTGAAAATTTTTTGTGAAAAAAGTTTCAACTTTGAGCCGCTTTTGCACACACACTAATTATTTTTTTGCACAGATTTTTTGGGGTTTTCTTAGTTGGAGTTTTAACTTTCAAATGACATCAAAATCGTTAAATTCTGAGACTATAAATTTTTTGAATTTTGTCTATGGAACGAATCACTGTGCGATAGCTTAACAAGCTGTTGAGAAAACGAAAATGCGTTTATTGGCCCGATAAAGTGAACTTTAAAGTTAAAGGTAAGTTGAGAAAACGGCCCTAAAAGTGAATTACTTTCAGATAGTAATTTCAACTTGCTGCTGCTGCACTATTTCGCTTACCGGAATGTGTTCAGTAACCCTGCGTAAATTGAGTGTGATCATTGTTGCCGAACTGATCAATAATTTGTATTTTCTTTCAAATTTTTAGGAGATACAAATATTTTTTGCTACTATTAAAAAGATATATACTGTATATTTAAAAAGATTAACAGCAACTTGAAAGCTTCCTACCCACAGTTAAAATATTTTGATCTAAGTATTCCCCTTTGTCAGTGTGCCACATTTTTTATGATGGTGGTAACACTGTGTGGGAGTTCGCCTCTCATCAAATTTGTGTGGTGTAGGCCAGGGTTACCGTTGCGAATTTTGAAAAAGTCGCACAGGTCTTTTTTTTCAAATAAAAGTGGCACACTTTTTTATTAAACCAAAACACAACTAACAAAACAAAAAGGAATTAACAATTCAAACGATATAAATGGCTTAGAAATAACTCATTACAAATGTGTTTATATACACTTTTGTGTATTAACTTTAGATTTATTTTTAATAATGTTTTTGTATACACTTTAATATATTAATCATAAATTTTATATTTTTGTAACTTCGTCTCTGTATTTTCGCACTGTATTTACGTCTTCAATTTCGGTATCAACAAATTTAGAGCTGATAGCATGGACTCACAAGTTTGAAAAAGTCGCACAAAAAGTCTCAGAACGTCAAAAAGGTTGCAAAATGCAACTAAAGTCGCACAACGGTAGCCCTGGTGTGGACTTTCTCCAACACGATGCCAAAATTCACGCCTCATGCAAATCGTCCTTGGTTTGGCCAAAATATCTTCAATTTCCTGAGCACTGTGCGCTACCATCCTCATAAGGAGAAATTTCTTTTTTAATAATAATTGTTTTCCATTTTTTACGCCAAATAACACGCTCAACACTGATAAATTAGAAATGTCAGCAAAATTCTCAACTGCGTCGCAAAGCACACATTCGCAAATTACTTTCAACAAGTACTGCATATAAGAAATTTATTAGACTTGCAGAGTGTGACTAGTCTTTTCGGAAAGTAGACCTGAAAGTCGCTTTCTGGAAAGTAAAAAGTACATACGGAATTACTTTCCATGCATAGTGCAACTTCTCGTGTAAGTACTTTCTGACATTTTAGACTTTCAATCGCATTCTGAAAGCAATTTACTGCATAATGTGATGGCACCTTAAGCCTCGCCGAAGTCGTCAAGGTTGTCGTTGCACACATTGCCCCAACACGTAGGCGAACTTAAAAGTTTGTCATTGTCTGCCGCTTGCAAATAAGATTAAAATTAGGAAATGAATAAAACCAACATCCTATTGCTTAAATTTTGGGAACAAGTGCAGAATACCACACCCTCTTAAAAAAAAAAAATTTTTTTTTGGCCGGAAAGAGGGGCATTTTTATAGTCTAACAAACTTAAAATTTTGCTGCGGAAACAATTACAGAGGGCGTGGTCCGCCCCCAAAGTTTCAGTTATATATCCGAATTTCTCAATAAATAACCAACCGATCCTAACAATATAGGTGTCATATGAAAGGTATTTTTTCCCCCTTTCGATTGATGTATAACATTAGATATGTTATATCTACCAACAATGAGTTATAAGCGAAAATTTGTTTTTTTTACATAAATTAAAAAAAAGTGATTTTTTTCTCGAAAAAATACGTTATTAAGCTATTATAAGTTTGTTACCATATTATAGCCTGTGAAATTTGCTTTACAATGAAATATAAAAATGTACAGTTTTATGTTTTTAAGTATTTTTTTTTAATTTTTTCTAACTTGTCTCTTGGTCTTTTCTTGGCAATAAGTTTTTCCCAGGTGGCCGGCCTTCGGCCGGGCGCTAAAAAAATAACCCTCATGGGAGTTACCACCACATGAGGCAACAGTAAGATGTGCACAGTATTTTTTGTTTAAATCCATAGTTCCAAGCCATAGTTTTCTTGGCATTAAGTTTTCCCCAGGTGGCCGGCCTTCGGCCGGGCGCTAAAAAAATAACCCTCATGGGAGTTACCACCACATGAGGCAACAGTAAGATGTGCACAGTATTTTTTGTTTAAATCCATAGTTCCAAGCCATAGTTTTCTTAGCATTAAGTTTTTCCCAGGTGGCCGGCCTTCGGCCGGGCGCTAAAAAAATAACCCTCATGGGAGTTACCACCACATGAGGCAACAGTAAGATGTGCACAGTATTTTTTGTTTAAATCCATAGTTCCAAGCCATAGTTTTCTTGGCATTAAGTTTTTCCCAGGTGGCCGGCCTTCGGCCGGGCGCTAAAAAAATAACCCTCATGGGAGTTACCACCACATGAGGCAACAGTAAGATGTGCACAGTATTTTTTGTTCAAATCCTTTCATTGCAGAATATCGCTCTTAAGCAAAACCTTCATAAGCGCCATATCAATACGGTAAACAGGTGCTTTTACCTCAACTTAAATTAAAATATAAAAGCGAAATAACATAGTTTTTGAATGTTTTATATTTCACTGTAAAGGGAATTTCACAGGCTTTAATATGGTAATAAACTTATAATAGCTTAATAACGTATTTTTTCAAGAAAAAAATCAGTTTTTTTTTAATTTATGTAAAAAAAACAAATTTTCGCTTTTAACTCATTGTTGGTAGATATAACATATCTAATGTTATACATCAATCGAGAGGGGGAAAAAATACCTTTCATATGACACCTATATTGTTAGGATCGGTTGGTTATTTATTGAGAAATTCGGATATATAACTGGGACTTTGGGGGCGCACCACGCCCTCTGTGAATGTTTCCGCAGCAAAATTTTAAGTTTGTTAGACTAAGAAAATACTCCTCTTTCCGATAAAAGGAAAAAATATTTTTTTTAAGAGGGTGTGGTATTCTGCATTTAAGCCAAATTTTGTAGCAGCGTTATAGGCGCAGCCTTTTTTGCTAAACGTTAACACTGGGCTGCCAACGATAAATGCGCGAAGCATTTCGCTTATAGCATTTTCGAGCAACAAGACTTATTGGGAATTGGGCGGAAGCCAATTTGCGAGTCCGGATATAGATGTAAAGCCGTTACAAATATTAAAAACATTTTTGAAAATAGTTCAAACGCCTGTAGCTGCTAAATCGACTAAGCGAAACAAAATCTATCCTGAAGCAACATGAGCTTTTCAAAAAAGTGAAAAGTAATTTTGGTATGACTTTGAAAAAGGCATTTTTAGGAAAGCTGCTAAACCAGAAGAGTTAGCGACATTAAATCTATCTCGCAGTAGAACCAGTAGAAGTCTCCAGCTTTTCAAATATGTACTCAAAGTCCCTGATTATTTACCAAAAAGGTGAGTAAATTGAAGTTGAAGTATGACTTTGAAAGCTTCATTTTGACTTTTTAGGAAGCAATTAACAACTGTAGCTCTTAAACCAGAAAGCCTAGCCGACCTGCAATATGGTTTGTTTGAACAGATAAGCTTTCTAAAAATGCGTCGCAAGTCATTGATATCGAAAAATCAACGTAAAAGCAATGATAATGTAATTACAAAGATGCTACACGCCATACATTGAAAATTAACTGACAAAGCAGATTTTTGTATTATAGCTGAGCGCCAACATTTTTACGCTCTTGTAAATCAAAGCATCAGTGCTTTCGCCGTCACTCCAATTGGAGTTCTCACTCCGGCTTAGAGTCCGTCACTCCGTCGCTCCAGCTTCTGCCACATCGCTCCACTTTTCAAAGAAGTTAAAAAATCATCTTTGGATTTAAACTTCTGTGCAGCTGACAACATTCAATTATCAATTACACAGTACAACAAAAAACACTTTTTTTCTGTTGCATGGAGTTTTTCTACTGTTTCTTACTAATTTGGGTGCGCTGATTTCGAATCTATCCTCAGATTCTTTCTAGCAGCTCTAGTTAGTGAGATATAGGTACCGTGTCATTTTTTCAGTTTTTCCTCTACTTTTTCCATATTTTTGATCATAATTTCTAAACCAAAAAACCGATTGACATGATTTTTACCTTATCGCATTAACAACACCGCACGGCTTCTTTTCCGATGCAACTTATTTTTACAAGTTTTAAAATTCCGCGGTAATTGGACCTCAAAGTCGGAAAATATGGAATTTTAAGGCGTTTTCTTTGATGGTCAAAAAAATACACATTTTTCGTAAATCAATTAACGAGTTAGGTGTATAATGAAAGCCGACACATCAAGCAATACAACACAGCCAAATTATTTGGCGGAATACACATTCGCATCGAAATAATAGCAAAAATGTACCATAGCCATTTTCATCACTTCTCATGCTTATTCCTCAAAAAATTAGGGGCCTCAAAATATGCTCTTTTATATGTTCCATTTATAGTCTGAAATACAAGCAAAAAACAAAAATATTTTGAATTGCTCGAAACAAAAAAAATTTAGAACTTTGCATATTTTGAGGCTCCTAATTTTTTAAGGAAAAGGACTGAAAATGACTATGGTACATTTTTGCTATTATTTCGATGCGAATGTGCATTCCGCCAAATAATTTGGCTGTGTTGTATTGCTTGATGTTTCTTCTTAAGATATTCATATACTTCGTAACTTGATTTATGAAACATTTGTACAATTTGCGCCATCAGAAAAAACGCCTTGAAATTCAAAATTTTCCTACTTTGAAACCTTATTACAACGCCAATTTAAAACGCATAAAATTGATTAATGTCAGAAAAGATGGCGTGAGATGTTGTTAGTGCAACTATATAAATCAGCAACTATATAAATCATGTCGATAGGATTATTGGTTCAGAAATTACAGTCGAAAACGAGAAAAAAGCCGAGGAAAATTCGAAAAAGTGATACGCCCATTTTTTGCGAAAACTAGAGCTGTTACATAAAAACGGAGTATGGTTTTGAAATCAGAGTGGAAAAACGATTCAGAATCATGTAAAAAACTCCATGCAACAGACATGCTGTTGTGCAGTGTTATGTATGTACTGTTACGAAAATTTGCAGGCGCATTCGTTTCTCTGGATTGTGCTCAAGAAAATAAAACACACTACAATTCTCTAATACAGCTCAGACAACAGTAGTCGCTTTATTTACAATTCTACAATTTTACTATTTCCACACTTGTTACTCATTGTATGATACTACCCCATACTTGTTTGCTTGTTGCGCAGATCGTTCTCGCACATTTTAATTGGACTCAAAATTTCCAGTATCGTCGCGAGTCATCTTTGCGAATGTTCTAGCGAAATTATCATGCCCCTAAAGTATGCCTTGCGCATTGACAGCGAGCAGTATCGTCACAGTGCAATAATGTAGCAATCTGTCATTATTTGCGTTAGTGGCAAGCTCCATTCTATTCCATATGGTTCTTGTAGGTGCTGCCACAACAAGCCACAGAGGGCGAAATGGTCAATCCAGCGGCTTTTAATTCAGATTTTGTTATGTGGTTTTGCCCAATTTATTTTTGTATTTTCGATTATAAATACACCACTGAGCTTATCGATAATTTTTGTTTTCTTTTTACTTATATATTCACACAGCTGTGAGCTTTCGTACATAGCATATGTTTCAATAGGTGAAGCAACAAAATTTCCCGCCATTTCACATAGTGAAGTACGAGCTTTGTAAACGTAAACTTAGAAATCTGTTTCGTTTTGGTTTCTAAATTTACGTTTAAGGAAAACGCAATCAGCTGATGGTTTCGCTCAGGGAAATATTGTCATTATGCTTTGAATGAGTTGGAAAAAGAAAAAATAACCAGAAATTGTTACATATACAAAATTGAATGAAATTCTTATTATTTTAGTAAATATATTAATATTTTAAGTCGTTGCATGCTCATACATTCAGTAATATTAACTAAGAAAATGTCGTGAAAAGATTTCATTTGCTTGTGCACCATATCGATAAAAACTGAGTGGCAATATCTTTCTCTATATCAACAAGGAAAATCAGCTGATTTCTAAGTTTATGTGCACGGAAACTAAGTTTTGAGTAATCGCTCAAAATTTCGAAGTTTGCGGTTATGTTTAAGCAGTGATAAAGTGATAGGAAACTGGGAAAGCCGGTACTACTATATGCACAGAATTTCACTAATATTATTACAAAATTGCTACTAGTAGGCCTTGAGGTTGATCAAGAACGTAGATTTTCCTCCATATAAATTTCAAAAACGGGGTTGTTGTTCTAGTTTCAAATTCCTGGTGTTTGAGTCATTTTTTGTGACCAAAGAAATTTTTCTTTTTATTTGTATGATATATTTTTTGGTGCAATTTCGTAATACGTTTGTATAAAACTGACTATAAAAATTTATTATTGCCCAAAAGTGTCAAAAGAATCGTTGGGAAGGTTTTTTAGAATAGAATAGAAAGATGTTTTTATTAGAAGAAAAAATCATTACAAAACTTATGTTATCGCACAATTTACAGATATATGATGTTGACACCTTAATTCTATGACATTGTCTTAATTTTATTATCACAGTTAGACTTTGAATTTAAATAAGCAGGAGCGATTTCGAAGGAAAAATACTTCTACTGAAAAAACCTTCGATGTACGACTTAAAGACTAGATATTTACATGCGGCTAGAAATAAATATGAACGACATATATACAGTCAAAAATGTACAGGCGTGTAACGTGATATACACATAAATATATAACATATACGAGCTCGTAGCAGCAATACAATTAACAATATAAGTCTGCAACCAAATGGTTTTCAGAAAAACCGCACAGAATTTTGAATTTTTCGGTTGCGTGTTTTACGCTATCGGAAACTAACTTGACATTACATTCGATGTGAAGTTTTTTAGTTGAATAATCCCATGGCAGTGCAAGCATCATTTTTAGGACCTTGTTTTGTGAAATTTGTAATGTTTTTAGATGCGTTTTGGCACAGTTGGCCCATGATGGGCATGCATATAACATTATAGATTGAAAAATAGTTTTGTATATTGTTATTTTGTTTTCCTTGCTTAGGCTAGAATTTCGATTTATCAGAGGATATAATAGCTTAATTGCAACATTGAACTTATCTTTGATATGCCTAATGTGGTCACTGAAAATTAATTTCTTGTCAAAGACTACACCAAGGTATTTGACATTATTTGCCCAAGATATGTCATGGTTTTCAATTTTTAAGTTTGCGCTTGGCATGGCGCAAAGGCGTCTTTTCCGTGTGAAAAAGATGGCTTGCGTTTTACCAGCGTTTAATTTAATTTTCCATTTATTTAAATAAAATGATATGCTGTTTAGCGCACCTTGCAGATCCGTCACAATTTCGTGACTAGATTTGTGCGAATAGAAAATCCCAATATCGTCGGCATACATTGCATATTGGCAGTTTTTATATTTTGGAAAGTCTGAACAATATATCAAATATAAGAGGGGTCCCAGGACAGATCCCTGGGGAACTCCCGCGGGCACTGATATCATGTCAGAGTATTCTCCAGATATACACACACAGAAATAACGATTTTTCAAAAAACTTTTAACTAGCTTTGTGGGGTATGAAGGTATATTAAATTGAATAAGCTTGTGTGTTAGACCATTATGCCATACTGAGTCGAATGCTTTTTCTACATCTAATAAAGCTAGACCAGTTGATTTTGTTAATTGAAAATTAGTTTTAACATGGTTTTGTATACGTTTAATCTGATGCGTAGTGCTATGGTATTTTCTGAACCCAAATTGTTCATCTGGGATAATTCTATTGTTTTCTGTAAATTCTAGTATTTTTCCTTTAATAATTTTTTCGAATATTTTGCTTACACCACTTAGAAGACTGATGGGTCGATAGCTATTAGCAACATTAGCTGGCTTACCTGATTTAAGAATAGGTACCACTTTGGCTACTTTCCAGCTGTTGGGAAAATATTGAAATTTCAGGCATGCGTTTATGAGAAATGTTAAGTAATTTACGGCCACTTTAGGTAGATATCTTAGCATTATGTTTTTTATGTCATCGTGACCTGTTGACTTCCTTAATGGTGCTACAGAAATGAGATCTTGTATATTGTTACGAAAATGACCAGTTGGTATCTGATTGTGCTTGAAAATAAAACAACTTCATTTATTCAGCGCAAACGCAGTCAAAAATCAACAATCACTTTATTTACAGATTTACAATTTGCTTGTATCTACACTTGTTACTACTTTGCTTATTAAACCAAGACTCGACCCCTTGCGCTGCACACTGCTGCTTTTATACTAGTTTTCTTATCGCGCCGAAGTTTCTTGCACATTCCAGTTGTACTTTCTATCTCGATTGTTCTAGCACAGCTCATCACCTTTCGCGAACCATCCTCGCCATATTATAGCAAGCGAATTATAGCAAGTTTGCCGTACTCTGAAGTGCATGCCTAAAAGCATGCTATGCATTCATGCATAGCACAGCACAGAGTGCCTCCTCGTTTCACTGCCCATCACTTAGACTTGTTCGTCCCGAACAAGTGCCGAGGCTCCGCCGGAGTAAGACGCCAGGCGCTCCAAATGGACTACTTTCAACCTGGCGTTTCTGTTGCCGCAGCGTTGAACCCTGTACACCACGTCATTAATCCTGGTCACGACCTTGTACGGTCCTTCCCATGACGTTTGAAGTTTTGGAGACAAACCTTTCCTCCGCTGCGGGTTGTAAAGCATTACCAGATCGCCTTCTTGGATCCCCGCTGTGTTAGCCCGTAGATCATATCTGGCTTTCATCTTATCGCTGACCAGTTGGATACGGTCCCTTATAAACTGGTGGATTTCTTCCAGCTCCGACCGCTTACTGACTGCGTAATCAGTCCTAGCGCCTTCCGTCATGCTGACCACTCCGAACTTCAAGCAGCAGGCAACCTCAGCTCCGTGCCGAACACTGCTCGTGCTGGAGTGAGTGATGTCGTATCGTGCGGGGCTGACCTATACGCCATCAAAAACAGCGGAATATGCGTGTCCCAATCCTTTTGATTTCTGCCTACTACTTTCCGCAGATATTCTTCCAGCGTCCGATTGAATCGTTCCACCATGCCGTCGGACTGGGGATGCAAAGGACAGGTGCGAGTTTTCCTTATTCCTAGTAGCTCACACACTTCCTTGAATACCACAGACTCGAAATTCCGGCCTTGATCCGAGTGCAACTCCAGCGGAACTCCAAATCTGGCCACCCAGTTGTTTACCAGCATTTCCGCGACCGTGGTGGCCTCCTGGTTAGGAATAGGATACACTTCGGGCCATTTACTAAAATAGTCCATTACCACCAGCACATATTTGTTGCCTTGAATGCTAAGTGGGAATGGCCCGGCGACGTCCATGACAATTCGCTCGAAGGGCATGCTGCACTGGGCACTGCTGCATGCGGCCCCGAGATCTTCTTGTCGGCCCTTTCGCAGCCGAACATCGATCACAGCTCTTAATCCAATCGGCGACAGACTCCTGGCATCCTACCCAATAGAATCGTCTTTTTATTTTGGCGACAGTTTTTGTGATGCCTAGGTGCCCTCCGCTGGAGTCGTTATGGTATGCCTCGATCACCTCGTTGATCCTGCATTTCGGGACTACAATTAGGGAATTGCTGGTCCGGCCATCCTCACTCTCCCACTCGCGGTATAGGCAGCCATCAGACAGCCGCAGACTTTGCCACTGTGCCCAGTAAGCTTTCGCGATCGGACTTTCACCGGTCATCTCTTGCCAGTCTGGACGTGCGCCTTGCTCCTTGCCTTCAATGATTTTTGCAAGATCCGTATCCTCGCGCTGGTCCTCTTGTATCCTCTCCGCAGACCACTCTTCCTCTGGCATAACGCTTACCAATCGGACGTCCACTATCTGCTCATTGCTTTCGGCTCGCGAACAATGCCTGCATTCGATTTTACACGGACGGCGTGGCAAGGCATCGGCATTTCCATGACTGCTACCCTTGCGATGCTCTATAGTGTAGTCGTAGCTCTGCAGCCGCTCGATCCACCGCGCCAATTGGCCTTCAGGATCTCTAAAGTTCAGTAGCCATTTCAATGCAGCATGATCTGTGCGCAAGCGAAACTTTTGCCCATACAGGTATTTGTGGAAATGTTTCACGCATTCCAATACCGCCAGGAACTCTCTTCGTGTCACACAGTAGTTGCGTTCAGGTTTCGACAAAATTTTGCTGTAGTATGCTATCACTTGTTCTTGACCATCTATTATCTGTGATAGCACACCACCAATACTATGCCCACTTGCATCTGTATCCAAATCAATACAAACATCTCTCCAGGCACGGGGAAGGCCAGAATTGGAGCAGTGCACAGTTTTTCCTTCAGTCGTGCAAAAGCCTGTTCCTGCTCTTCGCCCCGCGCGAAGGCTTGATTCTTTTTCGTCAGTTTGTGCAAGCTGCTAGCTATGTTCGCAAATCCAGGAACGAATCTTCGATAGTATGTGCACAGGCCCAGGAAACTGCGGAGTTCGTGTAGATTGCGTGGTCGGGGCCACTCCTTCACCGCCGTAATCTTGCCTTCATCCGTATGTACTCCGCGGGCGGAAACCGTGTGACCCAGATACTTGACCTCTTTCTGGAACAGGGAGCACTTCTTTGGGTTGAGCTTAACCCCGGCTTTTTGTATTCGCTCGAATACCTCCTTTAGTTTTCCCAGGTGGTCGTCAAAGCTTTTACCCATCACGATTATGTCGTCCAGGTAGACCAGACACGTCCGCCAATGCAGCCCTTTTAGCACACGTTCCATTAGCCGCTCGAATGTCGCTGGTGCGTCGCAGAGTCCAAACGGCATGATGGTGAACTGCCACAAACCATCGCCAACACTGAAAGCCGTTTTCTCCTTGACCTTGTCTGCAAGCTCCACCTGCCAATAGCCGCTGCGTAAGTCGAGCGTGGAAAACCACTGTGTGCCTGACAGTGTGTCCAGGGTGTCATCGATTCGAGGTAATGGATAACTGTCCTTTTTGGTTACGTCATTGAGCTTCCGATAGTCCACACAAAACCGGGTACTGCCATCATTTTTCTTGACTAGCACAACCGGCGAACACCAAGGGCCTGACGAAGGCTCTATGACCATTTCTTTACCCATGTTTTCGATTAAAGTTGCGACCTCGTCCCTCTTGGCCAGAGGAACTCGTCTTAGCGTTTGGCGGATCGGTTTCGCACTTCCGGTGTCGATGTTGTGCTTCACTATGGCTGTTCTTCCGCCCGCTTCTGCTGCAAATATTGACCCATAGTGCTGCAGGAGTGACCGCGCCTTCTGTTTCTGCTCGGCTGTCAATTCGCTGCTCCACTGGATCTCCTGCGGCATGGCGTCCATGCAAGAACCGCTTTTCTTACTTCCTCCGGGTGGACTGCTGTCGCAATTGACCACTGCTTCAGCCTCTCTACACTCGCCAATGACCGCATCTTTTCCGACATATCTGGGTGTGTTAAGTGGGTTGAGTATCCTGACTGGTATTTTGCCATTTTTGGATTCCACTAATGTACGTCCGATAATTATGTTGTCGTATCTTTGTTTTGGCGCTTCTACAACCCACAGCCGACTCGTCCCATCGTCCTTGTCTACCTTTGCCCACACAATCGCCTCGGAATTCGCTGGTATCCTCTGGTGTTGACACGGGACAACCTTCCTTACCGCCACGCTTCGCTCATAGCCGGTGTGCAGGGGGAATTCAACATTGGCATACCTCAGCACATTTTCTTTCAGGTCCAGCGTAAAACCGTGCCTAATCATGAAATCCACACCGATAATCACGTCGTCCATTATATCCGCGACGATGAACTCATGTTCCAGGCTGCTGGTGCCGATAGCAATTGCTTTTGTTACTTTTCCTCTTACCGGCGCACGCTCGCCAGTCGCAGTCCTCAGCTGTACGCCATGCAATGGTTCCCAATTCCTCAGAAGCTTCCTTTTTATGATCGAATATGACGCTCCAGTATCCAGTGTCAACACGAACAACTTTCCATCTATCTTTCCTTCAATCGTCAAGCTGCTGGGTTGTCGTTTCAACTGCGAGACAAGGACAGTGGGGCAGCAGGTTGTGGGGATCAGCTCACGCCCCTTTGGGCTGACCCTTTTTAGTTTAACGACTCCTCGTCCTCAACTCTGCGCTTGTTGGCTCAGCCTCGATTGTAGAGTGTGCCTCGCTTCAGGCGATTGTGATTGTGAGTCTCGTGCTATGTGACCCTGCTTGCCACATGTCTAGCAAACAACTTTAGAGGAGACCACTCGTGGCCTGCCCGGTGTCTCAGAGCTTATGGCCTGGATCGGAATGTCGCTGTCCGGCTGGAGTTGGCGTATTCTTGCAGGTGCATAGTGCGAGTGCCCCCGATCCATATCGCCTCATATGTCATCGCGCTGGTCACCGTCTCCTTGAATGTCGGCTTGCCCATCATCAACGCACTGCGACGTGTCTCCGGATCATGAAGACCTTCAATCTTCATCCTCTCGAGATCATCAGCGCCGAAAGACGGGTAGCACAACTGTGCGAGCCGCTCAATGTCTGCTGCATATGTCTGCAGCGCCTCGTTGGCTCTTTGCCTGCGGTTCTTCAGCTCACAGTAGTACAGCGTTCTGTTGTGCTCGTTACTGTACTTCGCTGCCAACGCTCTCATGACAGCCTCGTAATCACTTCGCGAACATTCTGGAACCGATTTAATTACTTCAGCCGCAGGACCTTTTAGCGCCAGAGCCAATCTGCGACCTTTCCTGATATCGGTCCACTGATTTTCCAAAGCAGCCAAGTCGAATTGCAGTTTAAATGTATCGAACGGCGTAGCACCATCATAAGTAGGCACTTCTGTTCGGGTGGCAAAACTTTTCGGAACCGGCGGCAAACATTCTCGTGGCTGTACCTCTCTAAGCCGTTCGTCGACTTTTCTGTTCACCGAATCCTCCAGTCTGGCGACTCGTTTGTTCAAGGAATCATCCAGGTCGTCAACTCGCCTGTTCAGGGAATCATCCAGGCCGTCGACTCGTTTATCCAAGTGTTCCACTTGAGCTCCCAGGTGCTCCACCTTCACATTTAGCTTGTTGGAGATTTCTTCCACTTTCTGCTCCAAACGCGCAGAATTTTCCTGCAGCTTGGTGGACAGCTCGCAATTTGCGCTTTCGAGTTTCGCTGACACTTGCGCCGACATTTCATGGGTCGCCGTTTCCATTCGCGCCGAAATTTCCTTATTGGTAATTTCCAGTTTCGCTGCCATTTGCGCCGAAAGTTCCTGATTCGTGGTTTCCAGTTTCGCTGCCATTTGCGCCGAAAGTTCCTGATTCGTGGTTTCTAGTTTCGCTGCCATTTGCGCCGAAAGTTCCTGATTCGTGGTTTCCAGTTTCGCTGCCATTTCTTGATTCGCCGTTTCAATTTGCGCCGACATGCCTTTAAGAGCAACCATTAGCTGGCTCATGTCCAACGCTTGTAGTGGCGCAGCCGCTGCAGCCGTACTTTGCAGCGACGCAGCACCCGCAGGCGATTCCTCCACTTTGGCCGACGCCTCTAGATCCTGCGTCCCGAACTCGTGCGCAGTCCAATCGATGCCTCGTGATTCACATGCCTCCCGCAAGCGCAGCTGCAACTCCACCTTTCCGCCAGCAGTCGGCAAATTCCAGGCAGCCAGCTCCTTCTTCACCTGGTCCACCTTCAGCAGGTCGAATTTAACCATGTCTGCGTTTGTATAATTTTTTAATTTATTTAATTTCAGTAGCACAATCCCACTTCTGACACCAAATTTTACGAAAATGACTAGTTCGTATCTGATTGTGCTTGAAAATAAAACTACTTCAATTATTCAGCGCAAACGCCTTCAAAAACCAACAATCACTTTATTTACAGATTTACACTTTGCTTGTATCTACACGTGTTTCTACTTTGCTTGCTCATCTAAGACTCGACCCCTTGCGCTGCACACTGCTGCTTTTATACTAGTTTTCTTATCGTGCCGAAGTTTCTTGCACATTCCAGTTTTACTTTCTATCTCGATTGTTCTAGCACAGCTCATCACCTTTCGCGAACTATCCTCGCCATATTATAGCAAGCGAATTATAGCAAGTTTGCCGTACTCTGAAGTGCATGCCTAAAAGTATGCTATGCATTTATGCATAGCACAGCACAGAGTGCCTCATCGTTTCAGTATTAATATATGGTAATTCTGAGAATTGAATTGAATGTTTTACAAGTATGGCAACTCCTCCACCTGTACCTTCGCGTTCATTACGAAGACAGTAGTAGTTTTGGTGATAAAGCTTATCTGTTTTCTTAAGCCATGTCTCTGAGAGCATGCAGATATCAATATTGTTCTTTACTAGAAAGTCAAAGAGTTCTAAGAACTTATTACGCACACTACGACAGTTCCAATAAATGATCTTACGGTTAGAATCAGACATTATTTATTAGTGGAGTACAAATACTTAATAGCTAATTGTGCGATAACGTTAAATTCTTCTTGTTTGTTATTACAATCTCTTAGTTTTATAACAAGGTCGAATGTAAGCTGAGTGATCTCTTGCTCAGTGAAAAGTTGGTTGTTGTTGGGGATGGGTGCAGTCCGATTGACATTTGAAGAGCACCACGCTGGTAGTGTTGTTGGAGCTGTCGGCTCTTTATTTGTTGAGAGCACGGGTATGCTTTTTATTGAATTAAATTTAGGTTTTATAAGCTGCATACAAAAAAAAAGTCCTGCGTTCGAACTAGAGCATTTACCGCCAAAAGCATACCTGATCTCATCTGATCGTCAACCCTGTGTTAGAGATTTGCTAAATGAAGAACTGCGAAATAAAAAGGACGACAGTTGACCCTATCGTCAAAGTAAATCCTAAGTAGCGAATACTAGTGGCAGTGTTGCCGCACAAGCAGTGTTACCCCATAACGATTTTCTGTTGGTTTTGGGAGTAAATTTGATGCCTAATATTCTGACTGCTCTTTCCAATCACGAAATAAAGAAATGTTTGAAAGATTAAATATCTTAACGAAACTGTAAAATTACTGTAGAAATACAATGTTATTACCACAATTGATTAAAATAGACAATATTTTAATACAAATTTCAATTTTGCTTTCGCACAAATAATTTCATGATGAAAACATAAAACATTCCGAATCAATATCAAGGTAATTTTATTATTGTACAAAGTAAAATCCGAACCACAAAGTTTCTTGTAATAAATTATCTCAAATTGTTTGCGTTATAGTAATGTTGTGCATCTTCATAACTCTTAATACTGCAACGATGAAGCACTCTGTGCTGTGCTATGCATGAATAGCATACTTTTAGGCATTCACTTTGAAGTACGGCCGGCATGCTATAATTATGGCAAGGATGGTTCGTGAAAGGTGATAAGCTGTGCTAGAACAATCGAGATAGAGAGTACAACTAGAATGTGCAAGAAACTTCGGCGCGATAAGAAAACAAGTATAAAAGCAGCAGTGTGCAGCGCAGAGAGTCGAGTCTGTGTTGAGCAAGCAAAGGGGAAACATGCAATAGTAGTAGTGTAAAGTAGTAACAAGTGTAAATTTGTAAATAAAGTGATTGTTGATTTTTGACTGCGTTTGCGCTGAATAAATGAAGTTGTTTTATTTTCAAGCACAATCAAAACGAACTTGGATTTTCGTAACATTTGGTGTCAGAAGTGGGATTGTGCTACTGAAAATAAACGGAAATAATAAATAAAATTATAAAAACGCAGACATGGTTAAATTCGAGCTGCTGAAGGTGGACCAGCTGAAGAAGGAGCTGCCTGCCTGGAATTTGCCGACTGCTGGCGGAAAGGCGGAGTTGCAGCTGCGCTTGCGAGAGGCGTGTGAATCACGAGACATCGATTGGGCTGCACACGAGTTCGGAACGCAGGAGCAAGAGGCGTCGGCCAAAGTGGAGGAATCGCCTGCGGGTGCTGCGTCGATGCAAAGTACGGCTGCAGCGGCTACGCCACCACAAGCAATGGATATGAGCCAGCTTATGGTTTCAATGAAAGGCATGTTTCAGGAAAGTTCCGCGAAAATCGAGAATGTCAAAGGCATGTTTCAAGAAACTTCTGCGAAAATCGAAAATGCAATGCGTGAAATATCGGCGCAAATGGAAGCGTCCAATCGAGAAATGGCAGCGAAACTGGAAATTGCAATTCAGGAAATTTCGGCAAAAGTCGAAACTGCGAACCGAGAAATGGCGACAAATTCTGCGCGCATTGAGCAGAAGGTGGAGGAAATTTCCGATAGACTGAACGTGAAAGTGGAGCATCTCGAGACGCGAATGGACAATTGGGACAAACGGGTTGACAGTCTGGAGGAGCGGCTTAAAGAGGTACAGCTGCGAGCAAGGGTGCAGTCAAGGGTGCTGCCATAGAAGTGCCTACTTATGATGGTACTACGTCATTCGACACATTCAAACTACAATTCGATATGGCTGCTTTGGAGAGTCAGTGGACCGATGTTAGGAAAGGTCGGAGACTGATACTGGCTCTAAGAGGTCCTGCAGCTGAGGTAATAAAGACAGTTCTGGAAGGTTTTAGAGGTGATTACGAGACCGTCATAAAGGCGCTGGCGGCCAAATACAGTGACGAGCACAAAAAAACGCTGTACTACTGTGAGCTGAAGAACCGCAGGCAAAGAGCCAGCGAGGCGCTGCAGACATATGCAGCAGACATTGAGCGGCTCGTACAGTTGTGCTACGCGAATTTCGGCGCTGATTATCTCGAGAGGATGAAGATTGAGGCGTTTATTGAAGGTCTTCATGACCCGGAGACACGTCACATTACATTGATGATGATGAAGCCGACATTCCGTGAGACGGTGACAAGCGCTTTGACCTATGAGGCGGCCTGGAGGGGAAGTTTTCAAAATTCATCTGCGGAAAGGCGTCGAGCCTAATCTGGACGTGTCACGCAAAGCCGGACAGTGAGCTCAGAGGCACCAGCGAGGCTGCGGGCAGTGTCATCTAGAGTCAGTTGCTGGCGATGTGGCAAGCTAGGCCACATATCACGAGACTGCCATGGGCGAGAGAAGCGTTCTGAACAGCAGACGTCGCCAAGATGTGCTGACGCTCTGCCACACCATTCTTGTAAAACCGAGCGCAGGCATGATTCGCAAGCCGAAAACAAGGGACAGATTGTGGATGTTCGGTCGGTAAGAGTTTTACAAGAGGAAGATTGGCTTGCGGAAAGGCTACAGAAGGACCAGCGCGAGGATAGGGATCTCGCAAGAATCATCAAAGGCAGAGCGCGGAGAGTACGGCCGGACTGGCAGGAGATGGCTGGTGAGAGCCCGATCGCGAAGGCTAACTGGGCACAGTGGCAAAGTCTACGTCTGAAGGATGGCTGCCTGTACCGCGAGTGGAAGAGAAGGGATGGCAGGACCAGAAAATCCCTAATAGTGGTCCCAAAAGGCCGGATCGACGACGTCATCAAGGCAAACCATAACGACTCCAATGGAGGGCACCTAGGCATCGCAAAAACTGTCGCCAAGATAAGAAGGCGGTTCTATTGGGTAGGATGCCAGGAGTCTGTCACCGAGTGGATGAGAGGCTGTGATCGGTGTTCGGCCGCGAAAGGGCCGATGAGAAGATCGCGGAGTCGCACTCAACTAGTCGAAAACAGGTTAACAGCGAGCTATGGTCTACGGGCTAACTCAGAAGGGTTCCAAGAAGGCGATCTGGTAATGCTCAACAACCCGCAGCGGAAGGAAGGTTTGTCTCCAAAAGTTCAAACGTCATGGGAAGGACCGTACAAGGTCGTGACCAGGATTAATGACGTGGTGTACAGGGTTCAACGCTGCGCCAACAGAAACGCCAGGTTGAAAGTAGTCCATTTGGAGCGCCTGGCATCTTACTCCGGCGGAGCCTCGGCACTTGTTCGGGACGAACAAGTCTAAGTGGTGGGCAGTGCAACGATGAAGCACTCTGTGCTGTGCTATGCATGAATAGCATACTTTTAGGCATTCACTTTGAAGTACGGCCGGCATGCTATAATTATGGCAAGGATGGTTCGCGAAAGGTGATAAGCTGTGCTAGAACAATCGATATAGAGAGTACAACTAGAATGTGCAAGAAACTTCCGCGCGATAAGAAAACTAGTATAAAAGCAGCAGTGTGCAGCGCAGAGAGTCGAGTCTGTGTTGAGCAAGCAAAGGGGAAACATGCAATAGTAGTAGTGTAAAGTAGTAACAAGTGTAAATTTGTAAATAAAGTGATTGTTGATTTTTGACTGCGTTTGCGCTGAATAAATGAAGTTGTTTTATTTTCAAGCACAATCAAAACGAACTTGGATTTTCGTAACAATACGTACTAAAAATATGTCTGTATTCATTTGGAGTGGTAATACAAACGCACAACGCGATAATTTAATCATTGGCAATTTAATTTAAAAAAATTCATAAGCGCGCTATCAACACCACTTTTCAGATAAATGAGATTAGAAAGCAAAAATTGATTGAAGCACATATAATGAAGAACATGACATGAAATACAAACAATTTGTCGATTTCTTGGAAAACAATTTTCTCAAAAAGTGCTCACATTTTCCTATTATTCAATGTTTGCCTGGATAGTACGGAATTAGGGACTAGCATGGAATAAGGCGCATTTACCTTACATCTTAAAGAATGAACCTCCGCTAACACGGGATTTTTCGAAAATCGAAGTCTAAAAGGGCAAAACATGCGTTAAGGTGTTGTATGAAGAAACGTGATTTAATAGACATATTGATTTCGAACTTCCTGAAAATACTCTAAATCAAAAATAATTCGACACGTATTTTATAATTTTTCGAAAATCAATTGACTTCAAACATTGTAAAAATACTTGAAATCAAAAAAACTTAGACACATGTTTCTCATTATTTTCAAAATCGAAATCTAACTGGATCAACGACGGGATAAACGTATGTATGGAGAAACAAGCCTTTGAAAGTGAAAGTACTTCAAATGAAAAATAACTCGATACGTGTTTTTCATTTTTCCGAATATCAAAATCGGACGGGATCAGCGACGGGTTTGTGTGGATAAATTGTGAAAAAACATGAATTAATGGGCCGATTGCCTTCAAACTTGGTGGAAGTACTCTTAGTTAGGAATAATTTGACAGGTGTTTTCACTTTTTTCACTTCGGGAATCGGGAAATAATAAAAACGTGCTTTTCATTTTTTTGGAATAGGGTTAAGAATTTGGTTAGATGTGATGATGTTAATTTTGTTCAAATGTGAAAACACATGATTTAATGGGCCTTTTTAATTAACAGTTTTTGGAAACACTTGAGATCAAAGATAATTAGACACATGTTTTTTTTGTTTTTTAATCAAAATCTGACGGGGTCAACAATGGGTTAAGAATTTGTATCTGGGGAAACAAAAGAGCTTGCGTGCAAAGCCGCAGGGCCCAGCTAGTAAATATTAATAAAATATTCAATATTCATAAATTCGTACAAAATATTATATAAATAAACGAGAAACGGATACAATTTCAACTAATTTTTTGTGCCCCCCTCCCCCAAAAGCGGACATCTCCCTTAACCGGACAAAACCACTGCGATGGTGAGTGTCCATCGCAGTGAGGAATTTCACTGCACCCCGAAAAACAATAAAACAATATGAAACTACTTAATGAATCAGTTGCTAATTACTTTGAAATGTATATTCATTACAAAAATTTATGTTTATAAAAATATAAATGAATAAAAATTGGCTTTAAAATTTGAATGCTATAGCATTTACGCCATTTTGCATCACTATGAAAATGACGTGAATAGCATTCACGTCCGCGAACGTGTTAAACGAAATTTCAAAGCAAACAAATGCAAACAAATATCTTTCGCCGCTGTCCGTTTCTCACTTTTGTTTTGGTTCCGTCAATTGTGAATGAATTTGTCTATCGACAGCACGATACAGCGTTGCATGGCGAATCGAGCTCAATTTATGGTAAATTTAACGCTAATTGCAATTAGTTAAATTGAGATTTTTGTATGACAAATTGAGTTCAATTTAGAGCTAACTAAATTGAGGATGAATTGAAAAAATGTCTTAATTGCGCAATTTAGCCGGCCGTCTGAATAGGACATTACTTTTGCTTTTGCTTACGGGCCTTTTGGCGCTGTCTTAGGGCTGCTGTTAACGCCTTCACTCGCACAGCCTCTTACAACATTTCGCTTATTTGCTACGTATTTGTGTTTATTTGTTGAGCGTTCGTAGCGTATGTGTGTGTGCGCACGTGCTGCTGCCCTGTCGGACCTGAGACAACTGGTTCCCAAAATTCATTGGTTTTTCAACTGGTGTTTTGTAAGTCATTTGGATAACTAGCTGTCAGCTAATGCAGAAGTCGGTCAGTTCGCGTCTAAGCGTTCACGTTCTGTGTGCGCGTTCATAGGCGAGAAGAGCATATGAAAATAAGAAAGACGAAACAGAGGTGAAGAGGTGAATTGAAGCAAGCTGTATTTATTTAATTATATATTAACTCATTTATTTATTTATTAATTGCAGACGTAGTCAATAATGATGAGGATGTTGTATTGCGTCAGGCCCCAAACGGTTTCGGCAGAAGTGTGTCAACAAGTCCAAGATAGATGGCATTTTCCCGGCACTTCTTCAAAAGGGAATGGATATACTGGCGCCTATTTTAACAAAAATCTACTCATGTAGCTTAGCTTTTGGACATATTCCAGAGGTGTGGAGAGCAGTAAACGTGGTCTATCTCCCCAAGCCTGGAAGATCCAACAAAAAGGATCCAAAATCCTTCAGGCCAATGTCATTAATGTCATTCGTCAGGCTTAATGTCATTCGTGCTAACGGGCCTGGAAAAGGCCGTTGACCGCTTCCTGAGAGAAGATATTCTTCCTCGGTGCCCCCTAAGTGCGAACCAACATGCGTACCAGAAAGGTAGATCCACTGAAACGGCCCTATCGGCGCTGGTAGGCAGGATAGAGAAGTCCCTGGAGGAAAAGGAAATCTGTTTGGCAGGTTTTCTAGGCATAGAAGGGGCCTTCAACTACACGACCTTCGAAGCGATTGAAAAGGCGCTAGAAGAATTTCAGGTGCCTACCACTCTTATAAGATGGATATCATCCATGCTTGAAAGCAGGGTGATTCAGTCCAACGTAGGGGCGGTAGAGCTGTCTGCAAGAACAGGGAGGGGATGTCCCCAAGGAGGGGTACTGTCCCCGCTGCTGTGGTCTGTGGTCGTTGATGGACTAATCCGCTCACTTACGGAGCAGGGATATGAAGTCATCGCCTATGCAGACGACCTAGTCATTGCGGTCAGGGGCAAAGACGGACATACAGTCTCGGACTTGCTACAGAACGCGATGAAAATTTTGGAGCGCTGGTGTGTAAGACAGAAATTGTTTGTGAACCCGGACAAAACAATTATAGTGCCTTTTACCTTTAAAAGGAAATTTGACCTTGGACAGATAGAGATCTTTGGTAAGGTGCTGAACATCTCGAATGAGGTCAAGTACCTAGGGGTAACTCTAGACAGTAAATTGAACTGGAAACCCCACGTTGATTGCACTATCAAGAGAGCAGGCAATGCCCTCTGGAGTTGCAAAAGCATCTGTGGTAAAAACTGGGGACTGAGGCCGAAGTGGCTTCAAAAACTATACTCCCTGGTTGTTCTGCCGACGATAACCTACGGGGCGATAGTCTGGTGGAGGAAGACCACAGAAGCAACTACTGCGACCAAGCTAGAAAAACTACAACGACTAGCAAATACCTGCATAACAGGATGTCTCAGGACGACTCCAACTGCAGCCCTTAATGTTATATTGGGGGCGATGTCGCTGGAACTCAAAGTGCAAATGGCTGTAATAGCCAGCACTCACAGACTGGTGCATAGTGGATTTATACCGAAAGATACACAGGCAATCGGTCACTTATCTCTGCTGAGGGACAGGAGGCGAGATGGAGGCTTTTGGATGCCCCTTGATCTGATGCCTCAGAAGCACCTCTTCAGAAGAATGTACAAAACGTACATACCGCACAGGAAGGACTGGGCTGATAATAGAATCAATCCGACGTGTGACGATATTGTATGGTACACTGATGGGTCCAAGACGGAAGAAGGAACAGGAGCGGGAATTTATAGCTCTAGCTCCCAACTTTCAGTCAGTCTTGGGGACAAGGCCACAGTCTTCCAGGCTGAGGTCTATGCCATTAATGAATGTGCCAGGACAATACTAACACTCAACTTTAAAAGGAAGAGGATATTCATAATGTCTGACAGTCAGGCTGCAATCAAAGCTCTGAACTCGACGACATTTGACTCTAAACTGGTCTGGGAGACAGTAGATGTCCTCCAAAACCTTTCCAAGGACAACCAAGTGATAATACACTGGGTACCTGCGCACTGTGGACACGATGGTAATGAGGAGGCGGACAGATTGGCAAAGGAGGGGGCGGCAAGACGACCCTACGGACCTGAACCAATCATAGGTGTTAGCAAGACTCATTACAGACATTGTGTAAAACAGGAATTCCTAAATCGAGCTAACCACAAATGGTCGAACACAGTGGGACAACGCTGTTTCAAGCTTTTCTTTCTAGTTTACTCTGCAAAGAAATCTAATTACCTCTTGGAGCTAAGCCGAGCAGAGCTTAGATTCATGACGGGGATCCTAAGCGGACACTGTCTGCTAAATATGCATAGAGCGCGACTAGGAATCACGGACAACGAACTATGCAGATTTTGTATGGAAGACGAGGAGACTTCTGTACACATCATAACGGAATGTCCCGCCCTCATACACGGAAGAAAGCGGGTACTGGGAAGGGAACTGGTACAGACACACGATCTGTCTGAATTTGATCTAAGGAAAATAAAGGAGTTGCTGGATAGCATCGGAGGATACGAACTCCTCCAGTAAGATAAAGGGACGTGACACAATAGTTCAACACTGGACTCAGTGTCTCGGGCAGGTGGTGCTCGACTCCCGCTACCCAATCTTAATCTTAATCTTAAGTCCAAGTTCATCTTGGTTCATCTTTACGTGCACCAATATTTTTTGATTTTCATTCACGATGGATTTTTCTTGCTTTTTGAAAATATTTTTACAATAAAATTAATACAGTCGAACTTCCCTATAGTGAACTTCTATATCGTCGCTGGAATAATGAAATAGTGTAACATGAAAAGTATAGTTTTGAGAAAAACGAATTGGAAGTTTTTATAAACCAATCGATCTACTTTAAACTTTAATTGTACGCGACTTATTAAAAATATTCACATCTTAAATACACCACACTTTTCATTGATTCCTTAGCTGTTAATCCACAAAAAAAATATGTATCATGTTTACTTAGAAATACCATTTAAGCCCATTTTTCTGAAAGCATCTGCTTATACACCATTTTATCTTTGAACATTTTTATATGAAATCATTATACACTATTTTATTTGTACGGGATACATCATTTCATTTCTGATTAGACACTGTTTTATTAGTTTAATTTAAAGAACAGAACAAGAAACATCGTAAATGACCTTCTGTTATGGCCGAAGAATGAATGGAGAGAATAAATGCACGCGGTATGAATTGCGAATGATTTATTATAAGTATGATTGATCCTTATACAATTGTTCACAATACATACTCATATAAATTTGCATGAAGTGAACACATAAATAAAAGGTAAGATAAGTAAAAGAATAATAAAGGTAAGGAGGTGTTACAAGTTACACCATGTTGTAAGTATGTAAATTTAGATAATTAAATAATAAGTAATAGAAACAGGATTTGGTTTAACATATTTAATTAATTTCACCATCGCTTTCATCATCATACCAATTGTGAAGTCTGTAAGTTCTCAAAAAATAATTCAGCATCTTTATTCAGCAATCCTTCAGCACATAGTTTTAATAAGTCCCGCTTTTTGGATGCAGATACTGAAAGATGGGAGGAGTATTTTTTTAGCTTGACGCTTTTTGAAGTCCACGTTGCAAGCCTTAATTACTTTTATATGAAGCCATGACACCTTTTCGCCACTCGAATCCTTCTTGAAATTTTATGGAAAACTATCAAGAAGTTTTTTTAAATCATAAAAGTCAGTATACTCCATCTCGTTGGTAAAATATGGATTCTGACATCTCGCATTCCGCATAATTGTTTCCCATTCTTTAGGTTAATTTATAATTTTATTTTTTTGCACGCTCGATGGTTGAATGCAAACTTTATTTGGATTATAATATATCAAACCACAAGTTCATGCTACAGTACATTAATATAGCGGCAATGTATATATAAACAATATAATAAAAAATATTATAGTAAGATACTCTCCAGTCAAAGTATGGACAGCTAACCTGTTTCTATTTTGTCCACCGCAACAGTCCGAATACAATATAATATTGTTCACGTAGTTTGGTAGAGCAGATAAATGATGATGAAATGTATAATAAAAAGAACTGACTTGCGAACAAATTACAAATTACAAATTTTTATTGACTGGATTTTTATACACAAAAAACTTTTTGCAAGCATCTTTCTTTCGCCGATGAAACGCGTAGTTATATTCGTTATTAAAAATTTGTTTATATTTGTGATACTTAATCATAGAATTGGGATGCAATTCCTTAAAAAACTCAAACATCCGAGTAATATTTAAGTTGGGAGATAGGTATAATCGCGTTGAACTTTTTCGTACATAATGAGCCTCAACGCAAGGAAATGAAGTAATATGTGACCTAACGTAGCTTAACTCTAATTCATCAATTTTTTTAGTATTCCACTGGGTTCACCGTCTGTCTAATGTGAAATCTTTTCCCGAACTTTCCTTTTTTTTAAACCATGACAGCTCCATCAGACACATTCAGCGTTTATTGATAAAATTTGCAAGCAAGCTCTTTGCTCACGTAGCCTATACTCAAAACTATTTTGTCGCCTGTTTGAGCTCACTGTCATCCTTTTGCATGGTGTAGTTAAGATGGTATTAGTTATAAATTGCCTTTGCTTGGCAAAGTCGGCTAAACTCCAAAACTCTTCATTTATTTCAATCCGATCCTGGTCAGAAAACAATTCACTGCATTTGTACTTGCAGTACAAACCCACACTTTTGGCACTTTTGCCGGTATAATGTGAAGGAATTTTTCAATCTACAAGTAAATTTATAAGAATTGTATAATTATAAAGACTCTATTCCTTATAACTAACTAGTTTTTTTACGGTATAACACAGTGTATAATACATTCTTAAAATTAAAACAGTGTATATAGAAACTTGAAATGATGTATACGATTATACACCGTTTTGTTTGTTCGAAGGCTTCAAGGAATTGACAAAATATAAAGAAATAGAATAGTGTATAACACGGATACACTACTTCATTTCAAATTTTGTTTGCATATTCAGAAAAATGAATTGATGTATGTCGATGTTACACTATTTTAATATTCACATTTTTAAGCTCCCTGTGAAAGTTATTAGCAATATAATGAAGTAAAATACTTTACGTTTTTTTAATATTTTAAGAATTTCTTTAGGATTTGCTTAAAAATAGTGTAAGTGCACCATACACTATTTGTAAGCAATTGTAGTACTTCACCATTATTATACAAATACGTTTTTCGCGAATAAATTGATGAGCCAAAAAGATGTTTGAGAAAACTAAAGATTTTTCTAATAGATTAAAGGATTGTCTATTCAATGGTGCAATTATCGAATAATAGTGTATGTGGCACCTACACTGTTTCTTTATTCCAGCGACGATATAATGAAGTTCTCCGTATAATGAATTAATTTCAAAGACACAGCTTTATCGTTCTATTCTACGTGCATTTTGATCTCTTTATAATGAATTTCCATATAGTGAATATTTCTCTACAATGAATAAATTTTTTAGTTGAAAACTTCGCTTTCATTCGGTTTTTGTCTCCATATAATGAATTTTTCCATGCTATCACAGAACAAACAATATACAGAATGCGCATCTGGTGTAAAGAAAATTTTCTTTGCGGGTTCCAGCGGTAGGGCCCGTTTGTGGATGCGGGGGGAAGCAGTAAAGGGGACGAGGCACAGTAGGTCCCACACGTACTTCGGCTATACGAAGTTTTGTCGCTGGCTTCAGCAAACTTAAATTTTCGAAGATCACCTTCATTCTCTGTTGGGGTGTTCGACAAGGAACATCAATTGCGAGCTGTGCTGTGCTGATTTGCACGAGACGGCGCGCCGCGGCGTACCGTTTGCAAATTCGAATATGCAAGGGTGTGTGTCCGTGTGAAAATAAACGTGCGTGTTGCTTGTGTATGCGCTGAGGCCATATATAAGTTAGCAACGACAATGTTTGAAGCGAAAATAATCAAAAATACCAGTCAGCAACGATGAATATTCGAAGTTAAAATAAACAAAACACCACCAGCAAGCAAATATGCTGACAATGCGTCTGGGAAGCAAAAAATGCAATTCCCAGAATATTGTGGTGCCACCAACGCTGTTGGAGCAGCTAGCAGCTTTCGGTTTACTTACTTGTAATTCATTCCGTTTTTGAATCTCAAATAAAGAGGAGCATAGCTCTGTTTAATTTTTATTTAATAAAAAGTAAATTTTTATTTAACTGGCGCCCAACGTGGGGCCCAGGAGTGACAAAAAGTGATTAAGTCGACCCCGGGAGGCTCGCCTCGCTAACCACAACCACAGGATTAAATCGACCCGGATTGGCTCGTCTCCTTGGACCTGGGCAGGTAACTCTACCAACCCACAACACAAATCTAAAAACAAGTCCCTTACCCACGCTTGAGGAAGGGAGACGTGCAAGACAGTCATCATCTAGGACCCCGAGTAGCCGTAACACAGTAAAAAGGATTCCCCCTGGAGATGATGCGCGGAACGATACTAATGTAAGCCTAACATAAGAAATTTTTTTTTTTTTTGAATGCAACAGATATTGTAAATGAAAAAGTGAAGTTGAAAATATAAGCGAAATTAAGAGAAATGTTATGATAAGAACCAAAAAGTGCATCCGTGTAACAAAACGCAAAGGTGAATTTAAGAAGTTAAAAAAATCAATAGAGTTAAGATTATAAAAAAAAAAAAAAACAACTGAATGAAAAATTGAATAAAGAAAGAAATTAAAAACTAGTGCACTCGAAATCATTCTAAATAAAATTAGAATCCTAGATATTGAAACAAAATACGAACTATCCAAAAAAAAAAAAAAAAAAAAAAAGGAAAAGGATTTTTTTAATAACAATCAACGTAGAATTATAACACAATATAACTAAGGCTGCGACACTTACGAGTCCCTCCAGCCTATAAATTTCGCCTAGCTCCGAGATTCCCACGGGACCCTCCGGAGCAAAAAGGACCCTCTCCATAGGAGAGGTTACATTAACGATAAATTAAAGAATTAAGAGAAACAAAAATTTAATCAACTGAATAAAAAGTAAACTTTAAGGCATACAAATATAAGCAAAAGGGTGAATTTTTATACAATAAGATGTCGAACCCCAACAATCTCATCCGCCCCTCTATTCTGAATCTTCCCTCCGGGACCCCTCCCAATCCCGCACCGGCTCCTTCTACCAACCCCCCACAAGTAAACGCAACTCCCGAATTAGAGGCCATCATAACCAGAATAGTTAATAGAGTTTGCATTTCAGAACGCCAGACAATTATTGACTCCATACAAAATCCAAACGCAAATTTGTTTAACAATACGGACGAGGAAATACACATCGAAAATAGAAACAATATCGACGAACTTGATAAAGTGCCAGATGTGGTGCGATGCCTAAGAGAGTTCTCAGGCAACCATATTGAGTATAGCTCTTGGAAAAAGAGCGTGGATCGAATTTTAAAAATATACGAACCCATTAGAGGCACCCCCAAATATTTTGGTATAATAAATATCATTAGAAACAAAATTATCGGCAATGCCGATAACGTGTTGGAGTCCTACAACACTCCGCTCAATTGGGATAGCATTTCACACTGCTTAACACTGCATTATGCAGACAGAAGGGATCTTGGTACACTAGAGTACCAGATGACTACTCTAGTGCAGGGCAACAAAACCATTGAACAATTCTATCAAGCCGTCTACGAACATTTATCCTTAATTCTAAACAAGATTTCCTGTATGGACATCGGCACCGAATCCATGTATGTCCTGACAAAAAACTACAGGGATAAGGCCCTTGACACGTTCGTAAGAGGCCTTAGGGGCGACTTGCCTCGGCTGCTCGGAATGAAAGAGCCTGTTGATCTACCTCAAGCTCTTCATCTCTGTACAAAGCTTGAAAACCAGAATTACCGAGCTCATCATGCTAGGAATACTGGTGGGACCAACAGGGGCATGGACATAAACATACCACCACCAATTCCACGCAAACCTTATCCCAATACGCAACAAAAACACTTTTTCCCCCAATTAGCCTATTTTCCGCAATCCAGACAAGGAAATTTACAAAATCCCCGACCACTCAACAACTCTTACTACTATCAGCCACAAAGAAATTTTCAACAGCAATATGGAAATTATTATTCCCAATTCCCACCACCCAGACCACATCAACCAAAACCACCCCAACCAATGGAGGTGGACGAAAGCATGAAAACCGCAAACGTGAATTATGCAAATAGGCCCACACCATTCCAATATGCAGGAAAGAGACCCACACAGGGAAATGCATACAACCAAGTACCCCCAAAACTACAAAGAAATTTCCATATTAACACTGAGGAAACGCAGTCACAACAACACCAAGACGAGGAAGACTGCAATTACGAACAGACACTAAATGAATACGTAGATCAATTAGATGCAACAGAAGACGTACCTACCGATGAAACTAACGATTTTACCGACATACATTTTTTAGACTAAAATATTCATCGTTGCCCTACTTTGAAGGTAGATTGGCCAACGGTGAAATGATGAAATTCCTGATAGACACAGGATCTAATAGAAACTACATACAGCCGAACCTTGTATCGAAACCCATTCCAAACGAAAAAATATTTTACGCGAATTCAATAGCTGGCAACGTTAGAATTACCCACCATACTACAGTTAATCTATTTGGACAAAAAGACATCAACGTTAAATTTTTCCTCCTACCTACCTTAAAATCCTTCCACGGGATATTAGGGAACGACAGTTTGAAGGAACTGTCCGCGATCATTTACACCAAAGAAAACTACATGCTAATCAGAAACAATTACAAAATCAAAATTAAGCAACAAATTGCTAATTCCATAAACGCTCTTAGCATTAGAACAAACCACATGACAGAACAAGAGCAATTACAAACGGAAAAATTGGCAAAAAAATTCTCGGACCTGTTTGCCGAACCGAACAAAAAACTCACATTCACTACAGTAGTCAAAGGCGAGATACGTACTTCCACGGACCGACCCGTCTATTCTGCCTATTACCCATACCCAATCTCCCTAAAAGACGAAGTTGAAAACCAAATCAAACAACTTCTAGATGATGGCATAATACGACCTTCACGGTCCCCTTATAATTCCCCGGTATGGATAGTACCGAAAAAAATGGATGCTTCAGGCGAAAAGAAATACTAAACTAAACACGGTCACCATTTCTGATCGTTATCCTATACCAGATATCAATAATGTGCTCTCAGAATTAGGACAGAATAAATTCTTTTCCGTCATCGACCTCAAAAGTGGATTTCATCAAATTCCTCTCAAAGAAAGCGACATTGAAAAAACCGCTTTCTCCGTAAGACATGGCAAATATGAATTCGTGAGACTCCCATTTGGTCTCAAAAATGCACCCTCAATTTTCCAAAGGGCACTCGACGACATACTACGCGAACATATAGGCAAAATATGTTACGTGTATATCGACGACATCATTGTCTTCAGCAAAGACACTAATTCCCACTTCCAAAATCTCGAAACCATTTTCCAAACGTTACACAATGCAAATATGAAGGTGCAAATCGATAAATGTGAATTTCTCAAAACTGAGGTTGAATTCCTAGGGTTCATCGTTTCTCAAAAAGGAATAAAAACCAACCCAGCGAAAGTGGAAGCAATTACGAACTTCCCGCGTCCCAAAACATTATCTACAAACATTATCACATCTATCCGGATTCTATCGAAGATTCATCAAAGACTATGCTAAAATAGCAAAGCCCTTGACGTCCCTTTTAAGAGGGGAAGATGGACGCGTGTCCAAAACCAATTCAAGCAAAAAGCTTATCACCCTCTCCGAAGAAGCCATCGATTCATTTCACAAAGTAAAAAATTCCTTAACGACAGAAGACATAATGCTATCATACCCCGACTATAACAAAGAATTCTATTTGACAACGGACGCATCGAAGTATGCGATAGGTGCAGTATTAGAACAAGATAAAAAACCCATTATATTCATATCCCGAACTCTTAGTAAAACAGAAGAAGCATATGCCACTAACGAAAGAGAAATGTTGGCAATAATTTGGGCTCTTAAATGCCTACGAAATTACCTTTACGGCACAGCAAAAGTAAAAATCTATACAGATCATCAGCCCCTAACATACGCATTAAGCAACAAGAATTCCAATTCCAAAATAAAACGCTGGAAAGCCATTTTGGAAGAATACCATTACGAACTACTATACAAACCGGGAAACACAAACAGAGTGGCAGACGCACTCTCACGACCGCCTGTCGAAACCCAAATCAACTCTATGACTGCGACACAAAACAGTGACGAAAGTTCCTCCCAAAACTTAATACAATTCGCCAACGAGCCGTTAAATGTTTACAAAAATCAAATCATTCTAGACCCCGGAGAAACCTCCACGTATCAGTTCAAAATAATATTTCCTACCTACCATCGCCACATTATAACAGAACCGATATACACAGAAGAAACACTAACAAATATCCTCAAACGTTATTTAAACCCCTCAGTCATCAACGGCTTAAAAACCGACGAAAGAACACTCGGAAAAATTCAAAGCATCTATTCAGCTCACTTTAGCAGATACAGAACACGTTTTTGTAGGAAAATGGTAACCGACATAACAAACAAAACTGACCAGGAAACGGAAATTATTAACGAACACACTCGTGCACACCGAAATGGCGAAGAAAACAAAATACAAATTTTGCAGAAATGCTATTTTCCCCGAATGAGAGCTAAAATAAAGAAAATAGTTAACCAATGCAAGATATGTAAACTTAATAAATATGATCGTCACCCCAACAAACACATGATTCAAGCTACCCCAATACCAGAATACCCCGGACACATTGTCCATATCGACATCCACTACACCAACAAGCATATCATACTAACTGCAATAGACAAGTTCTCTAAGTACACACTTGCCAAAATATTGAAATCAAGAGCGGTTGAGGATATTAAACAACCGCTTAGAGATATCATCATATCATTCGGAATACCCAAAATAATAGTATTTGACAACGAGAAATCTCTGAATGCAAGTCCAATAACATTTATGCTAACAAACCAATTTGGTATTGATATCCACAAAGCTCCACCCTACACAAGCACATCCAACGGCCAAATAGAAAGGTTCCACTCAACACTATCTGAAATAATACGTTGCCTCAAATCAGAAAACACACATGAAACCTTCTCCGAACTTCTAGATAAATCAATATTCGAATATAACAATTCAATCCATTCGACAACCAGACGAAAACCAATCGAACTATTCTTCGGACAAAGAGTAACCACAGACCCAGAACAAATCGAAAAAGACAAAAAGGAAAATATTAAAAAACTACAAGAGAAACAAGAAGCGGACTTAAATTATCACAATAAAAATAGGACACCCTACAAGGACTATTTAATAGGAGAAACAATTTATGTCAATATCAATAAAAGATTAGGAAATAAGCTGACCCCGAGGTATAAAGAAGAAATTGTAGCAGAAAACAGAAATAGTACAGTAATTACCCGATCAGGAAGAACGATTCATAAAAATCTAATAAAGAACTGTCTCTATACTACTCTTCCAGATCCATCTTAACGCTAGCAATAGCGGAAGTGCAGATACTTGACTATACGAGTACCCAATTGGTAACGATTCACACTGGAGAAGCTAGGATACAAACCGGCACCTTCAAACTAATCCATATAATAGACTTGGACAAATATGATGAATTGATCAACAGACTCGAACATGCAGCAACCATTCAATCAAGACCCAACAATCCCCTCGTCTCCCAAATTTCCTTTCTAACATCCCAAACAAAATCCTACTTAGGCAGGCTTAAAGTAAACAAGAAATTAAAGAGATCATTAGATTTCATAGGTAGTGCATGGAAATGGATCGCCGGGAATCCGGACCATCATGACCTAGAAATAATAGAAAACAAAATAAATAACCTACTAGAAAACAACAACAAACAAGTAATTATAAATAGAATGACAACAAACAGAATAAATGAATTAACAAATATTACCAACAATATATTGAAATTTGTAAAAGAGGACAGAGAATCTGAGAACAACCTCATTCTAGACATAAGAAGTAGACTAGAAATTGTAAAAGAAGAAATAATAAACATAGCGTACGCTATCCATTGGGCGAAAGCCGATATAATAAATTCATATGTACTTTCGAATGAAGAAATAAAAATTATAGAAAATGTGCTAAAAAAAGAAGAAATACCCTATATTAATGTGAATGAAGCACTAGAGTTTGCCAAGGTAAAAATCGCCACAGACGATAAATCAATCATTTATATTATAAGCCTACCCACAACCGAACCCAAACCTTGCGATACACTCACTGTAAGACCTATAAAAAGGGGCGATAAAATTAACAAAATCGATTATCAAATTATATTAAAATGTGAAGAAAATTTATACGGCATAGAAAAGCCATGCCAGAACTATAACGATTTATCAATTTGTTCATATAATAATATAGTAAATCTAAGTAATAATTCATGTATACCGAACCTGCTACGAAGCCAACCACCGCATTGCATCGAAACGAACAATCAGCATCTACCATCAATCGAGGAAATCACCCCCGGATTAATACTCCTTAATCAGTACAAGGGGTCCATCAACATAAATAACGAAACTGTCAACCTCAACGGAACATTCCTAATAAAATTTCATAACGCCACTATCAATATAGAAGACAAAATATTCAAAACAAAAGAAATGGTTAACGCTAAGCCAATGCCAGCCATTCTTCAGCCGCCTACTACAGCAGATAAAGCAGAAGAAATCCTGTCGCTAAAAATGATAAGGCAGCTGCAGATAAATAACACGGAACACCTCGAACTGTTAGAAGACGGCAGCAAGGAGCGCAACAATGTCAATTCCGGATTGATTGCGGCAATTATCTTTATAATGCTGCTCATCTTTGTAAAACAATGCAAAACGAAGACAACGGTGGTCATATCGGAACCAAAACCCGAACCTGGGACAATAACTCTTGGGATCAACGACCTACCTAGCTCTTTGCTATCGACCGAGGACGCTCGGAACTGAGGAAGGAGGAGTTAGCAACGACAATGTTTGAAGCGAAAATAATCAAAAATACCAGTCAGCAACGATGAATATTCGAAGTTAAAATAAACAAAACACCACCAGCAAGCAAATATGCTGACAATGCGTCTGGGAAGCAAAAAATGCAATTCCCAGAATATTGTGGTGCCACCAACGCTGTTGGAGCAGCTAGCAGCTTTCGGTTTACTTACTTGTAATTCATTCCGTTTTTGAATCTCAAATAAAGAGGAGCATAGCTCTGTTTAATTTTTATTTAATAAAAAGTAAATTTTTATTTAACTTATATAATACCACAGAATAAACAGTATACAGAAGGCGCATCTGAAATAATTTTGCGATTTCATTTCGGACGCGGGCGGGAGCAGCAAAGATGAGGAAAATGTATATGGAACCGAGAGACTTCGGCTATTCGAAGATATTCGCGATGACTTCGGCACACTTCTTAATTCGAAGTCAGCTTTCATAATTTGCTTTATGTTGATGTGGTCAGTCGTTCGCATAATTGTGTGCGCTGACAGCGATCGCTGGCGCTGACTTCACATGCTTGGCTTTACTCGGGCACTTTGATATGGTGGTTGTTTTGGCAAAGCGTTCGCCAGTCACTTTTTCTTATGCAAATTTTGTCTGTCCGCTTCTTGTTCTTGTTTGTAAAAAAGCAAGCGCAGAGCGAGCACGTGCCGGCGATTTTGTTTATTGTCATTATCAATCGAATCTTCGAGCTGAATGGTCGTTTTTTTGTTCATGCTGCACTTAGATTCATTGATATTAAATTTTGCAAATATTTAGACGTGGTTGATCCAAAATAAAAATTTGTACAAATATATTTACAAGGCTAGTTCCAAGTATAATTATTTGTCTAAATTTTAACGTGGTTGATTCCGATTTTGAATTTTTTGCTATTTTTTTGACGTGGTTGATCCAAATTAAAAATTTGTATAGATATTTTGACGTAGTTGATCCTTTCTGGTCATTATATTACCTTTGATTTGCCATATTCATTGAACTTATTAGTATACGAAAAATGGATCCGGCTCCGAGTAAAATTTTACTACCCCGGGTGGGTAAAAATTTATTAAAGTCAGGGGTTCAATGCTGCATAACATGTTGCCGAAAATCTAGACGGGATGATGAAAAACTTAAAATGTTTAAATTTCCGCCCTATGACTCAGCTATGGGCCAAATTTGGCGAGAAAAATGTAGCATTAAAACTATAGAATACACCAAACCATTATTTATATGCGTTAATCACTTCTCAAGTTTTGACCTTGGGAAAAAATATTTAAAATCTGGAGCAGTTCCTGTATTTAATTTGGAAAATGTCGAAGAAACTTATGAGTTTTCAGAGCCCGATTGTTCAACTAAAAAGAGACGAAAAAGTGAGTCCGTAGATGGGTATTGTAATAATTGCGAATCATATGCTAAAACCGTAAATTTTTATAGGAATAAGTATTACAACATTTTGGCAAAATACAGAAACATTAAAAACCAGAAGAAAGTTCCAAAAAAGTCAGATGTGCTCCAACGTATCGACTCTTATAATAACGTGAGCAAAGAATCAAAGGTATTTTGTAAGCTTGTTCTTAGTTCCCGTCCTAAAGAATATACGGAAGATGTAAAAGATTTGGCTCAAAATATTTATTATGTCTCGCAGTCGACATATCAATTTTTAAGAAATAAACTAAATCTAAATTTGCCACATATCTCGACTGTTAATCGATGGGCCCCTGTTAAGTTCCTTCAGCCAGGTTTTAAGAACTCTGCTTTTGAGGTTATAAGAAAACGATGCTTGGATTTGACCCAGAGCCCAAAAAACAACATGATTCTATTATTGGATCAAATGGCAATTAGAAAGGAATTACGATATAATCCTAAATTAAATTTGGTTAATGGGTATGAAGAAAATAGGGTTGAAAGGACAAGCCAAATAGGAAAACAATTATGTGTTTTTATGGTCAAATCAATGTTTTCTAACTGGTCATTGGTACTAAATTACTTTGTTTCCAAACGCAAATTCTTTCGAGAAAATGAAAGTATAACTGGCAACCCAAATTTTCAGCAGGACTGTTCAAGCTGCTATTAGGACAACTGCTGAAACTATAGGTTTCAAAAGTTGCTCTAAAGAATTGGCTTTATCTACGACCAGCTTTATAGAAAATATTGACAAAATATTTGATTGCCTAAACAGTGGATCGTTATATTCCAAACATTTTTACAGATCTGCGATTCAACTCAACAGCTTATCACATGAGTACATAAAATTCTTCCTTAAATACTTGGATGAAATCTCATTTGTTGACAAAAAGAAAAAAGTATTTTTTGTAGATGGGATGAAACTTACTCTAAAAGCTGGTTTGCTTTTATTAGACGAGCTTTTTGAGAAAAAATCCGAATTTTTTTTTTGCTTGAAAATATGTTTTTCATACTACGACAAAAAGGTGGTAATAATATAAATCCATCAGTGGCTGATATTAATAATATATTAGCACGCTTAATGGCCGCGAAAATTGTGCAATTGAGTTCCCACAGCAATTGTGAAGAATTAAATGATACTACTTTTGAAACGCTTTCTAATATCGTATTAAATCTCGACTCAGCTCCTGAACATAATGAAGTTGATTGTTTGTTCTGTGGTAATACTTCTATATTGGCAGTAAGCTCAAGGTACATTCGCCAACATCACAGTACAGCAATAGTGAAATATGAGCGAGAAAGCATATAAACGAATGTACCTTGACATTTGTCAAAAGTCAGGTGCGTTCAGGCGGGAAAAAACTTGACTGGAAAAAAATAAAAATTTGTCGAAATTAACTGAAATTTCTTCAACCGCCCCTGGAGCAGTTTGACAGTTGTTCATGTGTAGAAGTGCTCATGTATACACGTATAGAAATACATTCACGAAATTTCGTGTTTTCTGTCTCATCGCTTGTCTCCCTTTGATTTCCGAATGAAAACACATTGTGAAGATAGGTTGCTGCCAATATAGAAGTATTACATATATGGCTGAGGCGATTGAAAACAATACGAGCAACTGCACAAGATGAAAAGCAAATTCAATTTCCATGGCTTTCGGTTCTGCTATGAATAATGAACCATGTGAATTCGCAAAGGCGTACAGTAGAGTGTGCGTTCTTTATTGATACAAAAACAAAACCATGAATTTCTGCTGTGCAATGTTGGCATTCATGTAGGCTGCGTTGCCTTCTGGCCTAATAAAATTCATACCGATAAATTTTTCAAATTCATGTATAAACAGCCCAATTCTTAATAAATATTGACTATTTGTCAAGTTTTTACTATTTGTCAATAATTGGCATTCTATTTCTAAAAGTAAAAGCTCTTTCCTTGATAAATTGTCAAAAGTGTAAAGGCTATTGAGAATAGCTTACAAATTGAAATTTTTTGTTAATTAAATTAACAAAACAAAAACAAAACATGAATTTAATTATTGGTATTTATTATTATTATTAATTATTAATTATTGTTATTTATTGTTATTATTCTTATTTAGTTGGTATTTATAACTTTTTCTTCATTATTTATCCTTTTTATTTTCTTAAAGTTTATATCATTTAGTATTTTTATGTGTTCTTTAGTATTTTTATTTTATTCTTATTTTTCGGTTTACTTGCAATGTGCTCTTTTAGCCAAATGCAATTTTTTCCAAGCAAAATTATTAAAAAGTAATCTAATATAAATTGCTTATGTTCCCTACAAGTAGACGGTTCTGAAAACCACATTTTGCATTCATCTACTTCTGTTACATTTGCATCACACAAATTGTACAAAAGCTTTTTTATATTGGAGGAATGAGGGGTTTCCTTAAAAAACGTATGAAATGTGTTGTAAAAGATTTTTGAAATTAATAAAAAATGAGTCGCTTGGAGCTTTTGCTTTTAAACTATCATACTATTAAAATAAGTAGTTGAAATTTTTTAAAAATATAAACATTTCGTTTCCTTGTAAATTACAAGGCTTCAACAAATTATACAAATTACATTCATGATAAAAACTTGATGGTCGTTTACAAAATTTTTCAATTTAAACAAATTTTTTGGGGATTCAACCACGTCAGAATTCGTTTAAATTTTGCAATTCAAACGAATTTCATTTGGATTCATTTCAAAACACGCAACCAGACAGCGCAACGATTAGATTGAACAAGGGAAATTGTGTTTTTACTTTTGTTGGCTTTTTGGTGGTTGATTATTTCATTGCGTGTGAAGTCAGCGCACACAATTATGCGAATATTTTCGAATAGCCGAAGTGCGTATGGGACCTGTTGCGCTGGTAACAAGGCGAATCACAGCAGCAGTCGCAACATCACAGCTCGCAGTTGATGTGCGACTGACCACATCAACATCAGTGTTGATAAATTAGTTTTCCTATTTTGTACCAAGAGGCCAAAAAAAATGTACTAAAGTAGACAAAAAGTACCAACTGTTTTTATTAACAAATGCATTTTTTTGCTTCAATATTTATTTTCAATATTAATCCAATTTTAAAAAATTTTAATCTTAAAATGCAGCCTCGATAGCCTAGCGTGAGTGCACTAGCCTGTCATCCCAGAGGTCATGGGTTCAACTCCCGCCGTGTGCACGGTCCCGCACTTTTCCAAACCAATTTTTCCGATTTTTCCTGTTCTCTAAATTTTCCTAAAAACCCTGCACCATATCCAAGTTCATCGATTCCCAACCCAATTATTCCTATTCCACACACCTCCACGCAATAGAATGCGCAATTATGCGCTGTGTGACTGACAAAAAAGAAAAAACAAAATATGCAGTTACACGGTGCGTCAGCGACATCTGCAAAGGGGAAGCGGACAACTGCGAAAAACAGCGCACCATAAATTGATCTAGCGAGGTCCCCAACCATCCTGCTTGTAACCTCCTTACACAACAGATGGCGCTACGAGCGTAGCTCGAATAACGGAGGCGACGTTCCTAAGCGGCGTTAGATGGCAGTATATCACTTAGGACTGTAGGGCTTGTTGCCTCTAACGAAAATGTATAAAATGAAACGCGAGCTCGCACGTTGTAACAACTTCTTTATTAAAACGACGCAAACGGAATAACCGTTGCCGGCGCGACTGCAGCGCACGGCCTACCTCGATGCAGAAAATTCGTTTATTCAAATTTGCTGACAGACAGCATTGCCAGCATTAAAATCTAAGGAGGGCATTGCCGCCACAGCTACCCCCTTCTCAGAGAGTTAGCCGGTGGAGGCGGCGAACGAAACCGATTTCTGTGGTTTTCTCGAATAAGTTCGAAGTGGTCTGTCCATAGTGTTTGACAGTAGGGTGTTACCCATGGGCTCCAACGTGTTGTCCTGCTGATGTTGATCCTGTTTGACCACAAACGCCGGTTTAAGACAGTCGACGGACACAGCTTTCTCAATACCTTTAATGCGTATGACAAATACACGGTCGTTGAGACGGCGTAATACCTCATGGGGGCCTGTGTAGGGGGGCTCCAATGGCTTTCGGACGGCGTCAACTCTGCGAAAAACGTGGCTGCAGGTATACAGATCCTTAAGTATGAAACAGCGTGATTTGGCGTGGTGAGCAGTCGTTGTTGGGCGTAGTTTCTGCATGTGCTCCCTATGCTTTTCCAGGAACAGCTGCGGGCTAGCAGATTGGTCTTCGGGTGCGAAGAATTCTCCTGGCAACCGAACAGGCGCACCGAAGAGAAGCTCGGCAGGGGAAGCGTTTAAATCTTCTTTCAGGCATGACCGCAATCCGAGGAGTACTGTCGGCAGGATTTCCGGCCAGGGGGTGGGTGCGTGACACATTAGAGCTGCTTTTAAAGTACGATGGAATCGCTCCACCATTCCATTCGCTTGGGGGTGGTAAGGAGTGGTGTGGATGATACGAGCGCCGATAACTTTGGCCAATGCCGTGAAAAGTGCGGACTCGAATTGCTGACCCTGGTCTGTCGTTATAGTAAGAGGTGTCCCATAGCAGCAGATCCAATTGGCGTAGAGTGCTGATGCTACTGTTCTTGCTTCCATGTCTTCCAGCGGCACTGCAACAGGCCACCTGGAAAAACGGTCAATTATAGTTAGGCAATACCTTAATTTGTTGACGGCTGGAAGGTAAATCAGGTCTATGTGTATGTGGTCGAAGCGATTATCGGGGATGCTAATGTGCTCAGGTATGAGTCGATTATGCCGGCTGACTTTGGACTTCTGACAGGCGATGCATTCACGACACCATTGTAGTGCGTCCTTCTTGATACCGGGCCACACGAACTTTTCTTTGAGATGACGAGCTGTTACGTGGCCACTTGGGTGTGAAGAGCTGTGCACTATGTTGAATGCTTGCCGCCGGAGGCTTGTCGGAATATACGGGCGCACGCGGCCAGACGAAATGTCACAGTAAACATGACAGTCTTGTATTGCCAGCTGCTGCAGTTTAAGTGAAGTGTCTTGCTTGACTTCAGCGAGCTGGTTGTCGTCCTGTTGGGCTGATTGGATGGTAGCGAATGGTAGACTCGTCGGCATACAAATTTCATTAATGCGCGAAAGCGCATCGGCTGCTGCGTTCTCTTCACCTTTAACGTGGACAATTTCGGCGTCGAATTGCGAAATGTAGTCCAGCTGCCTTAGCTGTCTCGAGGAGGCTTTGTCAGCTCGCTGGGAGAAGGCGTAGATGAGAGGACGGTGGTCGGTTTTGATGACAAATTTGCGGCCTTCTAGGTGATGTCGAAAACACTTTATAGCAGCAAATACAGCGAGCAGCTCGCGGTCATAAGTACTATATCGTTGTTCAGCCTGACTCAATTTACGTGAGAAAAATCCCACCGGTCTCCAGACGTTATCTTGCAACTGTTCAAGGAATGCGCCAATTGCAAAGTCCGACGCGTCGGTGGAGAGGGCCAAGGGTGCTGTTGGTGCGATGAATGCATTCCTGGTGGCAGTGGCGATGCTATTTTTACAATCCACAAAGGCCTTTTCTGCAACAGGTATCCATTCTATCCTCCGCTTGTCCTTCTTCTTGGCGTTCTTTAAATATTCATTAAGCGGGGCCTGAGTCGCTGCTGCTTGTGGGATGCAACGACGGAAATAATTCAGCATACCCAAGAATCGCCTGAGATCGGCGATAGTCTCGGGCTTTGGATACGACACGATGGCATCTACTTTGTCAGCAGGAGGCCAGTACCCATGTTGGTTGACAGTGTAGCCCAGGTACACTAGTTCGGTTTTGCCAAATCTGCACTTCGCGAGATTGATTGAGAGCTTATTCTCGCGTAGAATTTCAAACACGCAACGGAGATGTTCGGCATGCTCCTCAACGGAATTAGAAAATATGATTAAGTCGTCGATAAAACAGGCTACGTATGGGAGAGACCGTAAGAGGTTGTCCATGTGGCGTTGGAACGTTTGGGCAGCGTTGCGGAGGCCCGGTGGCATACCCAGGAACTCGAAAAGTCCAAATGGCGTTGTAACTGCGGTCTTTGGAACATCTTCAGGAGCTACTGGTATCTGATGGTACGCCCGGACGAGGTCGATGGTAGAAAAAATGCATTTTCCGTGTAAGCGCTGGAAAATATCCTCACAATGTGGAACTGGGTAGCGATCAGGAACTGTCTGAGCGTTGAGTCTTCTGTAGTCACCTGTTGATCGCCATCCACCAGGCTTCTTGGGCACCATGTGGATGGGGCTCGCCCATGGACTGCTAGATGGGCGTATGACGCCATGATGGAGAAGCAGATCAAAGTCGGCCTTTGCTGCCGATAACTTTTCACCGCATAGCCTCCGAGGGCGCTCAGCTACTGGCGGCCCGCTCGTTACGATATAATGTTTGATAGAAGTGGGGCTATCCACACGTGGTGCAGAGCTGGGCAGAGAGAGATCCGAGTACTCCTTGAGGATGGTTGCGAGCATCGAATGCTGTGAAGGGTCTTCAGCCTTTTGCTCCACCGTTGAAACCGTGTGGACATCTATTTTGCACAGCTGCGCTGGTGTAGAGAGTGTGGTGAGCGGGTCGATGAGACGCTGGCTCTTCAGGTCGATAATGAGCCCATACTGTGATAGGAAGTCGGCACCTATGATAGCCGTCTTGACATCAGCAATTGTGAATGCCCATTTAAATGCTCTGCGTAGTCCGAAATTGACTTCGAGGACTTGCTGGCCGTATGTGCGGATCGTAGTGGAGTTGGCAGCGGACAATGTTAGTTCGTTTACTGAAAGCTTCCTGTTAATGACAGTTTTTGGGATCAATGAAATGGTAGAACCAGAGTCAATAAGGAATTTAAGGTGCGTTTTACGATCGTGTAGCAATAGGCGGAACTCTTTAGGAGTGCTGGTGGTGCTGTCGCCGGTCGCCTGCACAGGTGACAGCGGCTTTAGTTTTCCGACGGTGCAGGTGCGAGTGGGTGGGGCGACGAGCACGGCAACACACATTTTTGCGCTTTGTCGCCAAACTTGCGATGATAATGACATACTCCGTCGTGGGCTGGAGAAGCAGCGCGAGGACGTGAGCGCGACCGAAAATTGTTGCCGTCTCGGAGCTTTGCAAGGACCTCTTTGTTGACTGCGATGAGCGATGAAAGAGCATCCTTAATTTCGCGTATTCCCGCGCTGATGGATGGCGAAGGGGGGCGACGAGCACTCTGATCCACAGCCATGACGCCGTTGCCGTTGTAGTTGTCCATAAGCTCATCTGCTGCAGCGGCTAGCTCATCCAATGACGTGGCTTTGAAGATCTTCAAGAATCGCTGCGTGGTTACTGGTAGCAGCGCCAGCCAACGAATGCGTAGCACGTCTTCAGAAGCCCGGCCTCCGGCAAGCGATCGCATCTGCCGCAGCAGCTGGGACGGCTTCTTGCCACCTAATTCCAGCTCCGTGAATAGTTTGTGCAGCTGGCGATCTGCGGATTCAGTAAATCGCGTAGTCAGACATGTTTTAATGTGTGTGTACTTATCCGATTTGGGAGGGAACTTCAAAATGTCCGAGATCTCGAAAAGCGAATCAGAGTCCAGCGCCGTGATCACCAGATTGTACTTGTTGCTATCTGAAGATATTCTGCACGCCTGAAACATGGCCTCTACCTGGACGAACCATAACTCTGGATTACTTGCCCAAAATGGGGGCAAACGGCAATAATTGACTGCATCAACGTTGTGGGATTCCAGCGCTGGCGCCGAATTTGTTGCGCTCATGGTGGGCTGGCTCAGTTGCTTGGGGCGCGCTCCGTTTGTGTTTACGTCTTCATCGTTTGACTTAGGCGGAGGCGAATGTGTCAGCGACATTTTTTATAAATTTTAATTAATTATTCTTGAAACGGGGTCACCACTGTAGGGCTTGTTGCCTCTAACGAAAATGTATAAAATGAAACGCGAGCTCGCACGTTGTAACAACTTCTTTATTAAAACGACGCAAACGGAATAACCGTTGCCGGCGCGACTGCAGCGCACGGCCTACCTCGATGCAGAAAATTCGTTTATTCAAATTTGCTGACAGACAGCATTGCCAGCATTAAAATCTAAGGAGGGCATTGCCGCCACAGGACTGTGGCCACTGCAGTTGCTTAGCAGCACTACCTATCTGTGAAGATGGGAAGCCGGACTTGGCAGGACTGACGAGCTGTCAGAAGTTTCTAGCAGCGTCAATTAATTGATTTTGAACTTCCGTACCAAACGGTCGCTTGCCAGCGACCGTCTTTTGTTAGGTTAAGTTTTGTTTCAATTGAATAAAGAGTGGCAAGTTCGTAGCCACATTGGTGACCCCAATGAACGCCGACCAGACTCCGACACCGCCAAGTGCGCTGGGTGACCACACACCGACCGACGCAGCATCCTCGAGTACGCTAATACACGCAACATGGGACAACAGCTCCTCCGGCACCGTATTGGCTGCTCGCGCAGTGAAGTTGCCTCCCTTTTGGAGGGAGAATTGCGCACTATGGTTTGTTCAAGTGGAGGCAGCGCTCGAAATCGCGCAAATTCGCACCGACGCGGCGCAATATCGGTACGTTTTAGTCCACCTCGACGAGGCTACATTGCCGGTGGTGGCTGATATACTTACGTCTCCGCCCGCCAACGGCAAGTACTTGGCTCTAAAGAAGAGGCTCAACGACGCATTCGGTGAGTCGGAAGATGCCAAACTTCGCCGCCTCCTACACAGCACGCAGTTCACTGAGGGCAAGCCGTCGCATTTCCTGCTGCGACTCAAGAATCTGGGCGCCGGCAGGGTGCCAGACGCTATCATTCGTACCCTCTTCATCGAACAGTTGCCGCACAACATGCGCAGTATCTTGGCAATCAGCGATGCCAAAGATTTGGACCACTTGGCACTTCAGGCGGACAAGATTTTCGACACGCAGCACAGCCTCATGTCGCTCGGCAGCAGTACGGCCGCACATGACATCGCGGTGGACGAGAAGGCAGCAGTAACCACCACGGCCGGTATCGACGAGCTGCGAGCCGAGGTGCAGGCACTGTGTATGGCGGTGCAGAAAGTAACTCGAGAGGTTAAGCGTGACAAGACAGCGGCGGGTGAGAGCAGCGTTTGCTATTACCACGCGCGGTTCGGCGAGAGGGCGGTAAAGTGCCGTCAACCTTGCACGTTCAACAGCAAACACAATCGCAACGATTTAAACCCGCAAGGCCGTCAGTGATTCTCGTAGGCACCACTGAAGGCCCGTTCACATCGCGCCTACAAATTACCGATTTCAAAAACAATATTACATTCCTCGTCGACACTGGCGCTGACATTTCAGTGCTCCCTAGGAGAGTTTTTAACAATTTCAAAACAGATTGCAAAAAACCTAATGTCACCCTATTTGCAGCAAACGGATCAGCGATACGCACTTACGGCACGCGATCGTTGGCACTCGACCTGGGGCTCGGCCGAATCTTCAACTGGCCGTTCACAGTCGCTGATGTCGCAGACCCAATACTCGGTGCTGATTTCCTGAAGCATAATGCGCTGCTCGTCGACCTATCCAACTGCAGATTACTCCCCTCGCAACCAACCACATGTTCACCGCGTGCGTCCGAGGGGTGCAGTCCGGTCACGACGCAGCGACCAGCCGGGTCCACACCACCTGCAGCGGCGGCTCAAGAGCTCGCACCAACAGCCCGCCCAGCGCAGATCACATCGATGGCGGCCGGTCACCCGGCATATCGATTACTACAGCAATTCGAAACGGTCACGAGGCCAGCCGAACACCAGTCGCCCAAGCACGGCATTCAACACCATATCACCACGCGAGACACACCTGTGGCGGAAAGAGCCCGTCGACTCGCGGGAGAGAAATTAGCAGCGGCTAAGAGGGAATTCGACATCATGCTCAAACAAGGCATCTGCACTCCATCGAAAAGCGAATGGGCGAGCCCTTTACACCTTGTTAAAAAGAAGGATGGGTGCTGGCGCGCTTGCGGCGACTATCGCCGACTCAACAGGCTGACGGTACCGGATAGATATCCGATACCTCACCTTCGCGACTTTACGTTTTTCATGCACGGCTGCAAGGTTTTTAGCACGCTGGACCTTACTAGAGCCTACTACCAAATACCCGTGGCACCCGAAGATCGCCTGAAAACCGCCGTAATAACGCCCTTCGGATTATTCGAATTCAGCGTTATGACTTTCGGGCTTTGCAACGCAGCGCAATCGTTCCAGCGGCTAATGGACTCGATTTTACGTGGGCTGGACTTCTGCCACGTATATATTGATGACATCTTGATAGCCTCCACATCGCTTGAGGAGCATCTGAAGCACCTTCACACAGTCCTCGAACGCCTCCAGAAGCACGGTCTTGCTATCAACGTCAGCAAATGCGTCTTCGCTCAAGACGAGGTGACATACCTGGGCCACACAGTTAACAGCAAAGGACTAAAACCGACCACGCAACGCATCGAGGCCATCCGCGACTACCCAAAACCGGAAACGATAGCTGAACTACGTCGATTCCTGGGATCTTGGAATTTCTACCGACTAAATATTCCACACGCCGCGGAAATTCAGGCTCCATTGGTTGCGCTCACAGCAGGCGCTAAGAAAACCGACAAACGTCTTATCGTGTGGGATGAACGTACGTCAAAGGCTTTCGGCTTGTGCAGACAGTCGCTCGTAGATGCGGTTCAGCTGGCATACCCCGCGCCAGATTCCACCCTCACACTTCGTTGCGACGCTTCCGATCAGTCAATAGGAGCGGCGCTTGACCAAATTGTAGGCGGAGTCCGACAGCCTCTGGGTTTTCATACGAGCAAGCTAAGTAAAACGGAACGCAATTACAGCGCCTACGACCGCGAATTGCTAACAATTTTCAAAGGTATAAAATTCTTTAGACACCTGCTAGAGGGCCGGCACATTGCAGTAATCACGGATCATCGACCGCTTTCCTTCGCATTCGCACAGAACTCAGACAAAGCGTCCCCGCGTCAACAACGCCAACTGCAATATATTAGTCAGTTCACTAGTACCATAGTGCACACTCCCGGTAGTGAGAACGTAGTGGCCGACGCTCTGTCGCGAATTAACTCCATCAACCTTCCAGTTGACATGTCGGCGCAGGAGGTGACGCACCAGCAAGCCGAAGACGAAGAACTACAACATCTGCTGCAGTCAACGACAACTTTGCTGCAGTTGCGAAAATTTATGATCGACGATACGAACGCTGAGGTGTATTGCGACGTATCAACGGGGACGAAACGACTGTACATACCGCTGCAACTGAGACGCAGAGTTTTCGATAACGCACACAATATTGCACATCCTAATGGACGCGTTTCACAAAAGCTCATCGGTCAACGCTACGTTTGGCCCCACATGAACCGCGACATTCAGAGATGGGCCCGTGTTTGTTTGGCATGTCAGAAAAGCAAAGTCCATCGCCATGTGCACAACGTTCCACAACATATCGAAATGCCCAGCGAACGTTTTAAACACGTTCACATCGATATCATCGTCATGCCGGTATGCGAGGGGTACCGATATTGCCTCACAATCATTGACCGTTTTACCCGTTGGCCGGAGGCAATACCTCTGAAAGACATTTCGGCAGACAACGTCGTCAGCGCATTTTTCGCGGGTTGGATAAGCCGCTTCGGAGCGCCTGCCACAGTCACCAGCGACAGAGGTTCTCAGTTCGAATCCAAATTTTTTGAGGCGTTCACCAAACTCATCGGCTGTCATCGCACCCGCACAACCGCCTACCACCCCGCAGCAAATGGCATGGTCGAAAGATGGCACCGGTCGCTCAAGTCAGCCATTATGTGCCACGCTTCATCGAACTGGGTCACAACGCTCCCAGTGGTTCTACTTGGTTTGCGCGCGAGTTTCAAAGATGATATTAAAGCCAGCGCGGCCGAAATGCTCTACGGCACCACACTTCGACTACCGGCCGAATTTTTCTTGGACGAGGAGATTGTTCCTGACCCGCAACCATTCATCGAGAAGTTCAGGGAGTTCATGCGGAACGTTCGCTCCGCACCTACCGCCCTTCACAACAAGGCCAGGGCGTTTACTCACAAAACACTACACACTTGTACACATGTGTTCGTACGGGCGGACGAAGTCAAAAAACCGCTGGAGCAACCGTGTCGTGGGCCGTTTAAGATTTTAAAGCAAATCAGCGATCGCGTTTTCTAGGTGGACGTCGACGGCCAGGCGACAACGATCTCAACAGAGCGGCTTAAACCGGCGTTTATCGAAGCAAAAGCGCCAACGCCTTCCGAACCAGGTTACGTAACAGAGGGCGACGAGGAAGCGCTAGTGCAGCCAAGCCAATCTAGGTGGCCAACTGACTTACGTACTTATGGCAAAGGGAGTAAGCATCCGTGACTCTTCGTGCACACTCGGGTCACTCCGGAGGGGCTCCTGTGGCCACTGCAGTTGCTTGGCAGCACTACCTATCTGTGAAGATGGGAAGCCGGACTTGGCAGGACTGACGAGCTGTCAGAAGTTTCTAGCAGCGTCAATTAATTGATTTTGAACTTCCGTACCAAACGGTCGCTTGCCAGCGACCGTCTTTTGTTAGGTTAAGTTTTGTTTCAATTGAATAAAGAGTGGCAAGTTCGTAGCCACAGGACTACCTGCGGCAGGCCAATCACCTACCCTGGCAGAACAACACAACCGATTAACGTAACCAACACAAGGCAAAGCCTCGGATACACAACCACCCCTAAGTTGACGACATTTGGCACACGTACCCGGACAAGGATAGCGCAGTGGAACGTAAAAACTCTCAGGGAAGCATCCAGACAAGCTCAACTCGAAGTGCAGATGGCGACCTATAACATCGACATTCTCGGCGTGAGCGAAATGAGATGGAACGGCAGTGGAGAAAGTACGCCAGCGTATGGCAACATTATACTGCACTGTGGAAAAGAAATCAGAGAGGAAAGCGGCGTAGGTCTAATAATTTCCAAGGACATGCGGAACACCTTGCATTCCTGGAAGCCTATTTCAGACCGCATAATCCTGGCCCGCTTCTGCAGCAATGTTCACCGGCACATCACCATCGTGCAATGCTATGCGTCAACGGAAGACGCTGACTGTGCTGTCAAAGATGAGTTCTACACGCAGTTAACGACAACGCTCAGCACCATCCGTAGAGGCGATATTACCTTCCTGATGGGCGATTTCAATGCGAAAATCGGGAACAACAACTCCGGTCTCAAGCAGATTATGGGGGTTCACGGCTGCGGCACACGAAACGACAATGGTGACAGGCTCATCGAGTTGTGTCAGACGTTCCAGCTAGTCATTGGTGGCTCTATCTTCCCCCACAAAGGAATCCACAAATACACTTTGACTTCTCCTAGTGGCGCTACACGCAACCAAATAGACCACATTTGCGTGAGCCGGAAGTGGAGGGGTTCGCTAATTGATGTCAGGAACAGACGGGGAGCTGACATAGATAGCGACCACGAACTCATCACCGGTGACGTAAAGATCACGCTGAAATTTAGAAAGAAAACTGACACGCAACGCAGATATAAGCGCTTTAATGTACAGCTATTGCGCAATGCCGCCACCAGAAAAGAAGTGGCCAGCGCCTTTCGCAGGAAGTTGCTCACAAATCAAAGTAACATCGACTGGGAAGCTACAAATGCCACGTTCAGGCAAATCGCACAAGAAAAACTTGGCACAGTAAAGCCTACTGGCTCTAAACCTCGGATCTCAGAAACTACTTGGGGTATCATCCAGCGCAGAAATGAACTCAAAAGGCAACTTATCAATGACGATGCTGCGAGGCCAGCCTATAGAGAAGCCGCAAAGCTAGTCAAGAAATCGGCCAGAAATGATAAGAGAAAGTTCATGGAAAACCTCGCCAGTGATTCCGAAGCGGCAGCAGGAGCCAACAATATGAGACAGCTGTATCGCTTAGTTGGGCGCCTAACCAACCAACCAAGTAATAGAAACCAGCGAATTAGGGATCTGAGTGGTGCATTACTAACGTGCAACGATGACCAAGTTCGTAGATGGAAAGAACACTTAGAATCAGTCAGCAACATCGCTACAAACGATGAGGGCAGCTGTGAAGTGGGCAGCACTAAAACCAACAACAAACTAGCAACAACCTGCCCTAGCATAGCGGAGATTAGGGATGCAATAAAGAAGCTGAAGCTAAACAAAGCTGCGGGTGTAGACGGCATACAACCAGAGCTAATGCTTGCCGACCCCCAAATATCAGCTGAAATCCTCCATCCTCACATTTCTACTACCTGGGACAAGGAGAAGCTGTCTCCGTCATGGACAAAAGGCATCATTGTAAAGCTGCCGAAGAAGGGCGACTTGCGGGACTGCGGCAACTGGAGAGGAATAATCCTACTCAACACCATCTACAAGATAATAGCCACAATCATACAAAGAAGACTGCAAGGTGTCGAAAACTCCATAAGAGATGAGCAAGCTGGCTTTCGCCCTCATCGGAGCTGTGTTGACCAAGCTAACACACTCCGCATCATAGTAGAGCAATCAATTGAGTGGCGCTCCCCGCTGTACATGTTGTTCATTGACTTCAAGAAAGCATTCGACACAATAAAAAGAAGCGCAATTTGGTTAGCATTGAGTAGAAAGGGGGTCCCCCAGAAACTAATTCGGCTTATCAGAGCGTTGTACGAGAACTCTGAACTGGCAGTACTACACAACGGCAATATCAGAGATTCTTTCACTACCAACGCAGGAGTCAGGCAAGGCTGCCCCTTGTCGCCTCTCCTCTTCGCCATCATACTAGACGACGTCATGAGCAAACTCACCCTGCACCAACGAGGCATCGTATGGACCTTCACCAGGCATCTCGAGGATTTGGACTTCGCTGATGACATCTGCCTCCTCTCGCACAAACTCTCCGACATGCAAGCAAAAGCCGACTGCCTGGTCGCGCTGGCACGCACCGTCGGTCTGGAGGTCAACATCGCCAAGACCAAGGCCATGAGATTCAACACAAACCATATAATGATTGACGGCTGTGCCGTGGAGTTCGTCGACAGCTTCTGCTACCTCGGCTGCACAATCAAGGCGGACGGCGGAGCGGAAGAAGATGCCAACTGCAGACTGAGTAAAGCCAGGGCAGCGTTCGGACGGCTGCATTCAGTATGGGCAAGCTCGAAAATCTCCAGACGCACGAAGCTACGAATATTCAACGCATGTGTGAAGTCGACATTGTTGTACGGAAGCGAAACATGGCTAGTCTCGAACGCCATCACCCAGAGGCTACAAACTTTCGTCAACAAATGCCTGCGAATCATCTGCAGGATATTCTGGCCCACGACAATTAGTAACGACGCGCTGTGGAAGATTAACCCAGGAACCCATTCTGAGGCAAATAAAGCGCAGAAAATGGAGATGGATAGGTTATACACTAAGAAAACCTCCCGACAGCATCACGAGAATGGCACTGGACTGGAACCCGCAAGGGAGTAGAAGTCGCGGTCGACCAAAAAACACATGGAGAAGGTCGACCCTACGCGAGCTAGCCGATGTCAATACCACATGGGACGGCGCAAAAACAACAGCCCAGAATCGTGTACGATGGAAGAGTCTTGTTGAGGCCCTATGCTCCAGTGAGGAGTGAACAAGGAATAAAAAAAAAATCTTAAAATGCATTCATAAAAAACAAATTTAAATACTTATTTGCACATTGTTTAGTTTAAGAACTCATTCGTTTCTTTGAGATCATTTGGTATTTCAACTTTAAGTAAATCTTTCAAAATTTGTATGTTATAACAACAATTAATTGTACAAAACTATTGAATGATTTGTGAATCATTTACACAATATTTTAAAAGGTTCAATGCTGCGAATGGCAGGTTGTGCTCTGCCACGAAAAGGCTTAATTTTAATTTTTTTTGCCGGGTCCAACACTGAATTGAAAGCAATGTACTCCGGCAACTTCGGTGTGCTCTTAGCCAATTTCTCCGCTCGGATATGGCTTTCGGACGATGCATGGCGCTGAATGTGAGCAAGGCCACCGACGCACTATGGCCCAACGGTCGGTTAGGTTGAAATGGCTGGATAGCAGATATCCTACACTTAGGCCAAGATACAGGCCCATTGTGATGCCATATACAGCTTGAGCTAACTGGATTGTTCCTGGTCAAGCCATCTGGACGATGTTATGAACCTAAGAAGGTTTTTGACATCTATGCAGGATGTTTCAGCTAGATTTGAGAGGAACGGTTGTCCAAGGATGCGTAGCCTACTTCTACAAAGTGCTGGGCAGTGACAGAGGAGATGCTGTACGCTTTCTTCCTCTTCAGCACAGTCGCAGCTTCTACAGAAGTCTCTTGCATTGATACCTAGCTTAATGGCGTGTGCTCCAATTAACCAGTGCCCTGTGAGGGTTCTTGTTAAAACGGATATCTCCTTCCTCTTGAGGTCCAAGATACTCGCAGTCCGCCTCCTGTCGTATGTCGGCCATGTGAGCCTGGCTGTTGCGCATGACGAGAGATTGTGCCAACGCTCCTGAGCTGTTCGGATTGCATAGTTACGTTCTGGCGCGAAGCTTGAAAGTGGCCAGCGGCATACCTACCGTCTCCTTGTCGGGAAGGATATGGGTGGTCGTGCCTTTCCTGGCCAGCTCGTCCGCTATGCAGTTACCTTCAATGTTACGGTGTCCAGGCACCCAGATTAGGTGAATACTGTAGTGCTTGCCCATCTCGTTTAGAGATCTGCGGCACTCAGTGAGAGACTTTGTGTTGTCCACGCACGAGTCCAGAGCTTTCAGCGCAGCTTGGCTGTCAGAAAAGATGAAAACTTGCTTCCTTCTGTTAGGCGTTGGGTTCAGGTGCAGAGTGGCCTCCTGGATGGCGATCATCTCCGCCTGATATACGCTGCAGTGATCCGGGAGTCGGAAGGAGACTTCAATCCCCAGGTCTGGGGAGAAAACACCTCCTCCAACTTTCCCGTCCAGCCTAGATCCGTCAGTGAAAAAATTGATCGCATCTCGTATCTTCGGAGGTCGATCGAGCCACTCCTGTCTGTTTGGTATGGAGACATCATATTCTTTGTCAAAGGCCAAAGCAGGTATACAGTAGTCTGTATTTTGGGGGATTGATATAGGGGCCTGCGTTCCCAGGATGAGGGAGTGTCCAAAACTTCCCATGCGCCAAGACCTAGACTCCCTAAGTCGTAGTGCGCACGCCAGTGCGACCTCCTGAGCTACAATGTCAAGAGGAGGCAAGTGAAGAATCGTGTTTAGAGCATCAGTGGGGGTAGAACGAAGTGCTCCACTAATGCATATCTCTGCACTTCTTTGCACCCTGTGCAACTGCTTCAGCGTCGTTGACTTCTTAGTTGCTGGCCACCATACAATTACTCCGTAGAGTAGAATTGGTCGTACTATGGCTGTATATATCCAGTATGTAATTTTGGGGGAGAAACCCCATGTTGTGCCTATTGCTTTTTTGCAAGTAAATAGCGCTGTAGTCGCTTTCTTGATGCGCTCCATTACGTTTTCATTCCAGAGCAACTTCTTGTCAAGAATGACCCCCAGGTATCTTGCCTTGTCACTAAGGGTGAGATCTACCCCTCCCAATCTGGGAGGGGTAATGGAAGGAGTCCCATATCGTCTAGTGAAAAGTACTAGCTCTGTCTTAGACGGGTTCACAGCGAGTCCACAGCCACTCGCCCAGGTTGAGAGGGTGTGAAGGGCTGATTCCATGATATCGGCCAGCGTTTGAGGGAATTTCCCTTGTACAACTACTGCGACGTCATCCGCATAAGCGATAACCTTAAAACCCTCCGCTTCCATGCGCTGCAAAAGTTGGTTAACCGTTGCAACCCACAGGAACGGAGAGAGTACCCCACCCTGTGGAGTGCCTCTATTAACAAACCTGCGAACCGCGGCACCCCCTAGCTCCGAGTTAACCGCCCTGCAGGTGAGCAATTGGCGGATAAACCGAACCAGGGATCCGTCTACTCGCAGGCTCGTTAGGGCCGAAGTAATAGCCTCTGGTAGGACATTATTAACGGTCGGTAAAACGTTGCAAAAATCAAAAATTTCATGAAAGCGTTCGATAAAATGAATACACGCATCTTATTGAATTTTCCAGGGATTACGAATATGTAACTTTCATTAAATTCAGATTAGTAGTTTGGGAGGTAGAGCCGCTCAAAGTTGACAATTTTTCCACATCGAGAAAAATGTGTATTTTTTGGTTTTTTTTTTCCTCTTTAAGATTGATTTGTATGTAAATGAAGCGACCAATCGGTAACTTGTTGGTTTTTTCTAAAAGATACGTTAATTGTTAATATAATAAAAATAAAAAATGTTTATTTTGTTTTAAAAGTTGTTCGATCTACCGATTGCTCGAAAAGTCTATATTTCGACCTTTTTTTCAACTTTGATCGAAAATAAAAAAAAGACCAAAAAAGACGTCCGCGAAATTGAGGGAAGTTATTTGCTATTTAATTATTTACCTAACTTCCAAAACTCAGCTGCCGCTTTTTGCCGCTTTACTTTCCAGAGCAATAAAAGTGAAGCAACCTCGGGTCGAAAAACACGCAGGTATACGAAAAATCACGCACATTTAGTTCGGTCAAAAACCAATTTTGTGTTGCTGGCATTTGTATATAAAGTTATATTTTTTGGTTACGAATGGCATAATACATTTGCTATCCATGTTTTGCTTATTTTATTTAGAAAAGTGTTTCCTAACAAGCAGCTGTGAATTTTTTCGCAATATTTGGGTGGCGCTCCATATACTGAAGGAAGATTTGTTGTTTTAAATATAATTCGCAGTATATTTTTTATTGAGTCATACGAGTGTAAAGCTTATCGCAAGTATTCTGAAGCTTGAATTAGCCGTGAATAGTATTTTCAAATATACAGTGCGTTTCGTTTATAACGAACCCGCTTAAAACGAACCAATTTCAAGTACGCGCTTTATGTTTTCGCTTATTGCGGACCCCTTTTGAAGCGTACTTTCGGTTAAAACGAACCATTTTGCCCAGTCCCTCGAAGTTCGCTTTAAGTGAAAAGTTCTGTAATTCGCAGTAAATCTTATTGAGTGATACGAGTGTACATTACGAGTGTAATGTCTCTAGCAAATTCCAAATTATTTGAGGTGTTTAGAGCTTCACAAACTGAGCAAGACTTCGTTGCGGCTATTTTGAAAGAATTAAGTACTAAAATACATAACCTAGAAGAATACGAGGACATGACAAGCCAACTTCATTTTATTTACACCAAAACTAAAACCAATTGGCAAGCCGCGAATCGTTGCGCGAAAACATTTGAAAAAAAGTATGAAAAGTGGCTAACAGATGTTAGTAGATTTGACGAAGAGCAGCCCTATACATCAACCGACCGAACTAGAGGGAGACCAACAAAAACTATAGCCGAGTGTTCGACCTTCACAAGGAAAAGGAAGTTGTTAGATGCTACTCAAGATATCGCCACGGGTCATCTTTCTGAAGCATTGTCCATGAAATACAGAAAGGATGAAGAAAAGATTAAGGCTCATATAACAGAAGCAGTTGGGTTAGCTAGTCCAAAGCGAATCATGAGGATAAAAAATAGTATTCCCACTCCACAAAATGCATTGCCTCGACAATTCACTTCTGAGGAGGCTTTGGCGCTGTTTATGGATCTTGGATTGTCGAAGGGAAAATATATAATGCTGCGTGAGTCATTATTACAACATAATGCCAATCTTCTTCCTGGATACGGACACATAACTCAAGCCAAGAAGGAAGCAGTACCTCTTAATCCCAAAATTACCGAAGTATCAGCCGAAGTGAACCTCAAAGACCTGATGGAACATACTTCTAGACGACTCTTGGAGACTTTCTCTGAAGACAAGTTGAAATCTCTTCCAGAAAGCATAACATTGGTTAGCAAGTGGGGCTGTGATGGATCATCAGGACAGAGCGCCTATAAACAAACAATAAATACGGACGATACAACTGTTACAGATACTAATATGTTTATGGCTTCTGTTGTTCCCCTACGACTAAAAGGTGAGGCTTCAGAATATTGGAAAAACCCACGGCCTTCATCAGTTAAATTGTGCCGTCCGATATTGTTTAAATATGCGAAGGAGTCTTCGGAACTCATAAAAGCCACAGTCAGTGATGTAAAAAAACAAATTGCCGAATTAAAACCAACAGTACTTGAAATCGACGAAGGGAAATCTATTACTATAAAGTATGATTTTCTCCTGACTATGATCGACGGGAAAGTTTTAAATCAATTAACTAATACTTCATCGACAATGAAATGTGCAATCTGTAAAAAAAATCAAAAAGACTTCCAAAAATTGGATGAATCAACAAGTGACGAACATAATTATGAGTATGGAATATCTCCTTTGCATGCACGGATAAGATGTATGGAATTTGTCTTGAAGTTGGCGTATATGCTACCACGACATGGGGAAGTTTTCGAGGACAACGCAACACCCAAAGAAAAGCAGAATATCAGGAAAAAAATAATTCAAGATGTATTCTTCAAAGAGCTTGGGCTGAAAGTAGACTCTCCAAAGTATGGGTATGGGAATACAAATGATGGCAACTCTTCACGCAGGTTTTTTGAAAACGATGAAGTGACTGCTCGAATAACTGGAGTTGATAAAGATATTGTGCGAAGATTGGGAGTAATTTTGAATATTTTGAACTGCAAGGAAATGGTTAATGGACCTAAATTTGGTGAATATGCATCCAAAACTGCCGAACTGCTGCTTCAGAAGTATCCTGAGAAGAAACTTACTCCTACGGTACATAAAATTTTAGCACATGGAAAGGATTTAATAGAATACCAGTGCTTACCAATAGGGGAATTGTCTGAAGAAGCTCAAGAATGCAAAAATAAGGACTACAAAAGGTATAGATGTATGAACACTTGCAAAATATCACGAACTAGACAAAATGAAGACCTTTTCAATATGTTAGCAGTCTCTTCTGATCCAGTTATTTCATCTATGAGATCTGTAAGATCACAAAAAGAATTTACAGATACTTATAGCTTAGAAATGATTTCATTATTAGACATTCCTTCCAGCGTAGATAGCGATTTTGAAAAAATCTAACTTTCAAAAAAAATTTTTTTTTGTAAAAAATTACGTATGAATCAATAAATTATATTAATTTATTAGAAAAAATATATAAACAAAATAATTTTTTAATGCAAACAAATAAGTAATTTCATTGTAGTATGAAGTTTTACTAAATCTTAACTTTGGCAACGAATTTTAAAGCCCCCTGTTACTGTGGCACCCCCATTTCAAAGCTTAGATATTACACTTTCAGATGCAGTTTAAATTTTTTAAATATCTTTATTGGTTCAGAAGTTATGATTTTTGCAACGAAAAATGGAAAACCGGGCCATAGTGCGACGCGATGAATACTTTTTTCCTTGAGGTGATTTCTCTTCTTCCAGCCACGAAAAGTTGTCTTTCCACCGTTGTCTAAAAGGCACTTTGTACCTTTCACGGCTTGGTTCTTTGCTAAAATTTTGAATAATTATTAGTAAGACCCATAAACAAATGCATTTGAAATACTAACGCATCAGAATCGCTGAGGCTCATATTGGCTGCTTTTGAATTGCTATTTTCGGGCAGCGCTAGTACATATAATTAGAAATATTATTACATTTATAAGTTCAATAACTTGCTTAAATTACCTTTTTACAAATTGTATCACTCCATTGTGAGCGTCCAACGTCTTTTTCTTTGTAAAATTCAAAATGTACGCAGATAAATTCGCGCATGGCGGGGAAAAAAATTAGCACGCACAGATATGAATATGCACTAATGATGAAACGCATGGTCCTATGAGGTAGAAAAGGACAACTACTTAGTGGTTATCCTTGTCTTTAGTTTCTAAGATAATTCGTAACTACTTGAAATCGAGAATTTCGAGAATAATGGTGCCACTTTACCAAAATGTACCAAATAAATCAATGTAGTACCAATGTTCTTTTAATTTCAAAATGTATCAAAAAAGTGCAATTGTATCAACACTGATCAACATAAAGCAAATTATGAAAGCTGACTTCGAATTAAGAAGTGTGCCGAAGTCATCGCGAATATCTTCGAATAGCCGAAGTGCGCATGGGACCTACTGCGCTTTGCTGCTCCCGCCCGCGTCTGAAATGAAATCGCAAAATTATTTCAGATGCGCCTTCTGTATACTGTTTATTCTGTGATGCTATTTTCTGTCACGCATATTAACAACACTGAATACCGAAAAAAAGTAAAATACATTTAAGGGAACCCCAGAAGTTAAATTTAACAACAGCATAAGAAGAAGAAAGTCACATCACTAACAATTTTGACAGCAATTGTTTGTTTTGAGTGAATAAAGTGAAAATGTCGCAGCGAAGTAGCATTTCTCTCGAAAAAAATTCTACATTTGCAGATTCAGAAAACGATGAAGAAATGGCCAGTGAAGAAGAATTGGCTGATGCGGTGTTACCTACATTGCACAGTGATTCGTTCCATAGACAAAATTCAAAAAACTTATAGTCTCAGAATTTATTTTTGCTTGCGATTTTGCTGCCATTTGAAAGGCAAAACTCCAACTAAGAAAACCCCCAAAAATCTGTGCGAAAAAATAGTTAGTGTGTGTCCAAGAGCTGCTCAAAGTCGGAAGTTTTTTCACAAAAAATGGTAAACACATTTTTTCTGTTTTTTAGTCTATTGAGTCAAAAAAAAATACATGGTTACCAAGATGTTGCTAAAACTTTCAATATAGATTAAGAAATGATGTGGCCATTTTCGCTTTTAATGTTTTCTCAAAATTTGCAAAGCTGAAGCTTTTACTTTACTTTTAATTCAAAATATTTTTCAAAATTAAAATCTGAAAATTAGCAAAACTGAGAGGAAAATATCTAAAAAGTACTACTGTGTACAAAGAATACCCGGAATTTGTTTATAATTCAAAAAAACTTTATTTATTCTTCCAAATCAATTTCATCGCCTTCAAAGTAGTCCCCCCCCCCGATGCAATGCACTTATGCCAACGGACTTTCCAATCGTCGAAGCATGCCAAATAGTCACCTTCCGGTATGGCCTTCAATGCGCGCGGCGATTCACGTTGAATCTCTTCAATCGATTCAAAACGGTGTCCTCGAAGTGGTCTTTTGAGTTTGGAGAATAGCCAGAAGTCACAAGGAGCTAAATCAGGCGAATACGGTGGCTGTGGAACGATATGAGTTGGCGAAATGCTCACGAAGAACCAATGCCGTGTGAGATGGTGCATTATCGTGATGCAAAAACCAAGAGTTGTCTCTCCATAAATCCGGCCTCTTTTTGCGAATAGCTTCACGCAAACGACGCATAACGCTCAAGTAATATTCCTTGTTGACAGTTTGGCCCGGCGGAAGGAACTCATAATGCACAACACCACGATAATCGAAGAAATCGAATTCCGGGTATTCTTTGTACACAGTAGTATGTGAAAGTATGTTACTGGATTTTTTTTTATTTTAAGAAGCATTCTTTCTTTGTCGGATAATGTAATTACATCCTCCGATATCTTCCGATCTCAGAAAATAATTCAACTTGACAAGTGGCCTAAACACCTATTTTTCTGCAAAAGTTATTTTTTTCATCCCTAAAAGTATGCAATCAGCATGAAAAATTGAGAAAACTGCAAAAAAGCAAAACATACGTCTATTATTATCGTTTTTATTGCAAAACTAAAGGGTCCTAAGACAATTTCTGTTACTCTTTGCAATTATCAATGTTGAAGTTACCGATTAAATGTAAAATCTGAAAAATCCAGCCAACACACTCGTTGCTATAGCTCACCAAAAATGACGAAAATTGCAAATTTAAGTCATTGCCAAACTACAAAAGTTTAAGAAAAACAAAATGGAGATTTCAATTCAGCCATGATTAACTAGTATACCAAATTTTATGAAGAACGGACTACTCCTTCTAAATTTGTCCCGCGGTTGTATGGAGTCGAATCACTGTGCATTGGGTCAAGAGCGGAAATAACAACGACAAGAGTCGACTTTTTCAATTGTTTTTCATTTAATTGATTTCAACTATTAGGATAAGTTTAAAAATAAATACTTATAAGTAATTTTAGGAATAATAATAGGGGTACCGGTTAATTCGTGCGGTTTTTTGGGAAAATTGAAGCTTTATTGTGAAAAAATGGTTACAAATTTAATATTCAAAGTATTGTCCATCACTAGCTATAACTTTTTCCCATTTTTCTGGCAATTCACGAATACCCATTCTGAAAAATTCGGCCGGCTTTTCCGCTATCCACGAATCGATCAAATTTTTTACTTCTTCATAATTGGAGAAGTGCTGGTCAGCCAGGCCATGTTGCATTGATCGGAAGAGATAGTAATCGGATGGCGCAAGGTCTAGACTATACGGCGGGTGGGGTAGGACATCCCATTTGAGCGTTTCAAGGTAGGTTTTGACGACCTGTGCAACATGTGGCCGAGCATTGTCATGTTGCAAAATTACCTTGCCGTGCCTTTGTTCATATTCCGGCCGTTTTTCGCGCAGTGCTCGGCTCAAACGCATCAATTGTCGTCGGTAGACTTCGCCTGTGATCGTTTCATTCGGTTGCAACAGCTCATAATAGATCACACCCAGCTGGTCAAACTTTTTTGGCTGTCCGGGCCGTTCATCGTCCTCCAAGTCAAAATTGCCACTTTTGAACCGTGCAAACCACTTCTGGCACGTACGCTCAGCTAAAGCATGCACACCATACACTTCCACCAAAATACGATGACTTTCGGCAGCCTTTTTCTTTATATTGAAGTATTAAAGAAAGTACTCCCCGCAAAAACACTTTATTCGGCACAAAATTCGACATTTTCAGAGTAAAAAAAAGTATTGTTGTTTACGCTTCAGCTAAATGACACATACTGATTCTGAAACTATATGACAATAGCTTTCCAACACATATTTGGAAAGGTGAATCACTGTTCACAAAATCAAGTTACGCCATCTGTTAGAAAACCGCACGAATTAACCGGTACCCCTATTACATTAAAAATACATTTTTAGATACAAAATTATGAATAAAGCTCAAAAAAGCGGCTACAAGGCGCATTGTTTTTTATTTGTATTCGATTATTTTTTTATTTACTTTCATCTCATTGTCTGTTCTTTACTTTTATGTCATTGTCTGTTCTTTACTTTGACTTTATTATTTGATTCTATCTCACTGTCTTTTATTTGTTTTGATCTATTTTTATTAATTCTATTGAAATCTTCACTATTAACAATTATTTTACTCTAAGTGCCGTTTTCTCAACTTACCGATAAAGTGACCTTTAGCTAAAGGTCACTTTAAAGTGCCCGGTAATTATTTTCGTTTTCTCAACTGCCTGATAACTATAAATTTAACAAGTCTGATTTTTTGGCAACTCTGGTCTACGATGGGTAGCACTTGGCAGCGCAATCAGCTGTGTTTGAAAAATTATAATTATTTTTGAAGGAAAAAAGAAGAATTTTGCCTGGCAAAATCTTGCTGATGCTTTTACTGCCAAATGGCTCGTGTCCCGACGTTGGAAATCGTTGAGGGACAAGTTCGACAGCTTGAAGCGCAAGTCCAAGCTGGAACTTGCAGCGGAGAAGAGCGAGACGTATCGCACAGGTGGCGGCCCAGCAGCGATTGGAAATGTCAGCAGTGCAAAGCAGTGAAATTGTCCAATCGGCTGTTATATGTTCTATTTGCCGCATTTTGCGACTCCGTACCTTCAAAAGCGTCTTCTAGTGCATGAATATAAAAAACACGCATATTTTCCATACCGAAAGATCTCAAATTCAAATTTCATTTCAAATTATAATTTCATAACCAGCTGTTTTTTGTTTGTAAACAAACATATGCATGTACTTGGCACATTGGTAACATTTTTAAAACATCATAGCAACTAAAAAACTCGTGCTGTATGATTTTGGATGTGCTTGCTAAAATAGTTTACAGTCAGTGTGATGAAGTGCTTTGAGTAGTGCTGCACAAGTTTTTGGTTATAAAGTTTGAAAGCCCAAATGGTACAAAAAACATATTATTAAAAAGTTCGAGGCCAATCAATCAGTGATATCGATTATGAGTTTGCGAGGTACGCCCTTCTTAACAAAATTATTATTATTTTTTTATAATATTTTTTTTTCAAAATGTCAATTTCGGATAATGTGATATACCAAAGTTCGGGTAATGTGATATAGTAGATCACATAGACCGAACTTATTACAGCAGTACTATTTGTAAACAGAAATGTAGATATATATTGCAACGATGAGGCACTCTGTTCTGTGCATGAATGCTTATCCAAGCATACTTTTAGGCATGCACTTTGGAGTACGGCCGGTTGGCTATAATTCCGATATGGCAAGGATTGTTCGCGAAGGTGATGGGCTGTGCTAGAACAATAGAGAGTACAACTAGAATGTGCAAAGTGTAAATCTGTAAATAAAGTGATTGTTGATTTTTGACTGCGTTTGCGCTGAATAAATGAAGTTGTTTTATTTTCAAGCACAATCCAAAACGAACTTAGAGAAGTCATTCTCGTAACATTTGGTGTCAGAAGTGGGATTGTGCTACTGAAAATAACAAAAAGTAAATAAAATTATAAAAACGCAGACATGGTTAAACTCGAGCTGCTGAAGGTGGACCAGCTGAAGAAGGAGCTGGCTGCCTGGAATTTGCCGACTGCTGGCGGAAAGGTGGAGTTGCAGCTGCGCTTGCGAGAGGCGTGTGAATCACGAGGCATCGATTGGGTTGCGCACGAGTTCGGGACGCAGGAGCCAAGTCGGCCAAGGTAGAAGAATCGCCTGCTGGTGCTGCGTCGCTGCAAAGTACGGCTGCAGCGGCTGCGCCACTACAAGCAATGGACATGAGCCAGCTAATGGTTGCAATGAAAGGCATGTTTGAGACTTCCAACCGGGAAATGGCAGCGAAACTGGAAACTACGAACCGAGAAGTAGCAGAGCGAATGGAAACCAAACTCCAGGAAAATGCTGAAAAATTTGAAAATGCAAATCGTGAAATATCGGCGCAAATGGAAGCGTCCAATCAAGAAATGGCAGCGAAACTGGAAATTACTAATCAGGAAATTTCGGCAAAAGTCGAAACTGCGAACCGAGAAATGGCGACAAATTCTGCGCGCATAGAGCAGAAGGTGGAGGAAATTTCAGACAGGGTGAAAGTGAAAGTTGAGCATCTCGAGACGCGAATGGACAATTGGGACAAACGGGTTGACAGTCTGGAGGAGCGGCTTAAAGAGGTACAGCCGCGAGAATGTTTGCCGCCGGTTCCGGAAAGTTTTGCCACCCGAACAGAAGTGCCTACTTATGATGGGGCTACGCCGTTCGATACATTCAAGCTACAGTCCGGCCTGGCTGCTCTGGAAAATCAGTGGACCGATATCAGGAAAGGTCGGAGATTGGCACTGGCGTTAAAAGGTCCTGCGGCTTAGGTAATTAAATCGGTTCCAGAATGTGAAAGAAGCGATTACGAGGCCATCATGAGAGCGTTGGCAGCGAAGTACAGTAACGAGCACAACAGAACGCTGTATTACTATGAGCTGAAGAACCGCAGGCAAAGAGCCAACGAGGCGCTGCAGACATATGCAGCAGACATTGAGCGGCCCGTACAGTTGTGCTACTCGAATTTCGGCGCTGACTATCTCGAGAGGATGAAAATTGAGGCTTTTATTGAAGGTCTTCATGATCCGGAGACACGTCGCAGTGCGTTGATGATGGGCAAGCGAACATTCAAGGAGACGGTGACCAGCGCGATGACATATGAGGCGACATGGATCGGGGGCACTCGGTATGCACCTGCAAGAATACGCCAAATCCAGCCGGACAGCGACATTCCGATCCAGGCCATAAGCTCTGAACACCGGTCAGGCCACGGGTGGTCTCCTCTAAAGTTGTTTTCTCGAGATGTGGCAAACAGGGTCACATAGCGCGAGACTGCCAGCATCGAAAGAGGCGTTCCCCTTCTCGATCGCAATCGCCTGAAGCGAGGAATACTGACAAGCAAGGCTCAGCCAACAAGCGCAGGGCTGAGGACGAGGAGTCGTTAAACTAAAACGGGTCAGCCCAAAGGGGCGTGAGCTGATCCCAACAACCTGCTGCCCCACCGTCCTTGTCTCGCAGTTGAAACGACAGCCCAGCAGCTTGACGATTGAAGGAAAGATAGATGGAAAGTTGTTCGTGTTGACACTGGATACTGGAGCGTCATATTCGATCATAAAAAGGAAGCTTCTGAAGAACTGGGAACCACTGCATGGCATACAGCTGAGGACTGTGACTGGCGAGCGTGCGCCGGTAAGAGGAAAAGTAACAAAAGCAATTGCTATCGGCACCAGCAACCTGGAACATGAGTTCATCGTCGCGGATATAATGGACGACGTGATTATCGGTGTGGATTTCATGATTAGGCACGGTTTTACGCTGGACCTGAAAGAAAATGTGCTGAACAAAGATACGACAACATAATTATCGGACGTACATTAGTGGAACCCAAAAATGGCAATATACCAGTCAGGGTACTCAACCCACTTAACACACCCAGATATGTCAGAAAAGTTGCGGTCATTGGCGAGTGTAGAGAGGCTGAAGCAGTCGTCAATTGCGACAGCAGTCCACCCGGAGGAAGTAAGAAAAGCGGTTCTAACATGGACGCCATACCACAGGAGAACCAGTGGAGCAGCGAATTGACAGCCGAGTAGAAACAGAAGACTATGGGTCATATTCTGCTGCATATTTGCAGCAGAAGCGGGCGAAAGAACAGCCATAGTGAAGCACAACATCGACACCGGAAGTGCGAAACCGATCCGCCAAACGCTAAGACGAGTTCCTCTGGCCAAGAGGGAAGAGGTCGCAACTTTAATCGAAAACATGGGTAAAGAAATGGTCATAGAGCCTTCGTCAGGCCCTTGGTGTTCGCCGGTTGTGCTAGTCAAGAAAAATGATGGCAGTACCCGGTTTTGTGTGGACTATCGGAAGCTCAATGACGTAACCAAAAAGGACAGTTATCCATTACCTCGAATCGATGACACCCTGGACACACTGTCAGGCACACAGTGGTTTTCCACGCTCGACTTACGCAGCGGCTATTGGCAGGTGGAGCTTGCAGACAACGTCAAGGAGAAAACGGCTTTCAGTGTTGGCGATGGTTTGTGGCAGTTCACCGTCATGCCGTTTGGACTCTGCAACGCACCAGCGACATTCGAGCGGCTAATGGAACGTGTGCTAAAAGGGCTGCATTGGCGGACGTGTCTGGTCTACCTGCACGACATAATCGTGATGGGTAAAAGCTTTGACGACCACCTGGGAAAACTAAAGGAGGTATTCGAGCGAATACAAAAAGCCGGGGTTAAGCTCAACCCAAAGAAGTGCTCGCTGTTCCAGAAAGAGGTCAAGTATCTGGGTCACACGGTTTCCGCCCGCGGAGTACATACGGATGAAGGCAAAATCACGGCGGTGAAGGAGTGGCCCCGACCACGCAATCTACACGAACTCCGCAGTTTCCTGGGCCTGTGCACATACTATCGAAGATTCGTTCCTGAATTTGCGAACATAGCTAGCAGCTTGCACAAACTGACGAAAAAGAATCAAGCCTTCGCGCGGGGCGAAGAGCAGGAGCAGGCTTTTGCACGACTGAAGGAAAAACTGTGCACTGCTCCAATTCTGGCCTTCCCCGTGCCTGGAGAGATGTTTGTATTGATTTGGATACAGATGCAAGTGGGCATAGTATTGGTGGCGTGCTATCACAGATAATAGATGGTCAAGAACAAGTGATAGCATACTACAGCAAAATTTTGTCGAAACCTGAACGCAACTACTGTGTGACACGAAGAGAGTTCCTGGCGGTATTGGAATGCGTGAAACATTTCCACAAATACCTGTATGGGCAAAAGTTTCGCTTGCGCACAGATCATGCTGCATTGAAATGGCTACTGAACTTTAGAGATCCTGAAGGCCAATTGGCGCGGTGGATCGAGCGGCTGCAGAGCTACGACTACACTATAGAGCATCGCAAGGGTAGCAGTCATGGAAATGCCGATGCCTTGTCACGCCGTCCGTGTAAAACCGAATGCAGGCATTGTTCGCGAGCCGAAAGCAAAGAGCAGATAGTGGACGTCCGATTGGTAAGCGTTATGCCAGAGGAAGAGTGGTCTGCGGAGAGGATACAAGAGGACCAGCGCGAGGATACGGATCTTGCAAAAATCATTGAAGGCAAGGAGCAAGGCGCACGTCCAGACTGGCAAGAGATGACCGGTGAAAGTCCGATCGCGAAGGCTTACTGGGCACAGTGGCAAAGTCTGCGGCTGTCTGATGGCTGCCTATACCGCGAGTGGGAGAGTGAGGATGGCCGGACCAGCAATTCCCTAATTGTAGTCCCGAAATGCAGGATCAACGAGGTGATCGAGGCATACCATAACGACTCCAGCGGAGGGCACCTAGGCATCACAAAAACTGTCGCCAAAATAAAAAGACGATTCTATTGGGTAGGATGCCAGGAGTCTGTCGCCGATTAGAAGATCTCGGGGCCGCATGCAGCAGTACAACGTGGGAGCGCCCTTCGAGCGAATTGCCATGGACGTCGCCGGGCCATTCCCACTTAGCACTCAAGGCAACAAATATGTGCTGGTGGTAATGGACTATTTTAGTAAATGGCCCGAAGTGTATCCTATTCCTAACCAGGAGGCCACCACGGTCGCGGAAATGCTGGTAAACAACTGGGTGGCCAGATTTGGAGTTCCGCTGGAGTTGCACTCGGATCAAGGCCGGAATTTCGAGTCTGTGGTATTCAAGGAAGTGTGTGAGCTACTAGGAATAAGGAAAACTCGCACCTGTCCTTTGCATCCCCAGTCCGACGGCATGGTGGAACGATTCAATCGGACGCTGGAAGAATATCTGCGGAAAGTAGTAGGCAGAAATCAAAAGGATTGGGACACGCATATTCCGCTGTTTTTGATGGCGTATAGGTCAGCCCCGCACGATACGACATCACTCACTCCAACACGAGCAGTGTTCGGCACGGAGTTGAGGTTGCCTGCTGCTTGAAGTTCGGAGTGGTCAGCACGACGGAAGGCGCTAGGACTGATTACGCAGTCAGTAAGCGGTCGGAGCTGGAAGAAATCCACCAGTTTATAAGGGACCGTATCCAACTGGTCAGCGATAAGATGAAAGCCAGATATGATCTACGGGCTAACACAGCGGGGTTCCAAGAAGGCGATCTGGTAATGCTTTATAACCCGCAGCGGAGGAAAGGTTTGTCTCGAAATTATAGCAAGTCTGCCGTACTCTAAAGTGCGTGCCTAAAAGTATGCACGTAAAAGCATTCATGCATAGCACAGCGACAGAGTGCCTCATCGTTACATTGCCCACCACTTAGACTTGTTCATCCCGAACAAGTGCCAAGGCTCCGCCGGAGTAAGACGCCAGGCGCTCCAAATGGACTACTTTCAGCCTAGCGTTTCTGTTGCAGCAGCGTTGAACCCTGTACACCACGTCATTAATCCTGGTCACGACTTTGTACGGTCCTTCCCATGACGTTTGAAGTTTTGGAGACAAACCTTTCCTCCACTGCGGGTTGTTGAGCATTACCAGATCGCCTTCTTGGAACCCTTCTGAGTTAGCCCGTAGATCATATCTGGCTTTTGTCCTGTTTTTGACCAGTTGAGTGCGGCTCCGCGATCTTCTCATCGGCCCTTTCGCGGCCGAACACCGATCAAAGCCTCTCCACTCGACGACAGACTCCTGGCATCCTACCCAATAGAACCGCCTTCTTATCTTGGCGACAGATTTTGCGATGCCTAGGTGCCCTCCACTGGAGTCGTTAAGGTTTGCCTCGATGACATCATCGATCCTCCCTTTCGGGACCACTTTTAGGGATTTTCTGGTCCTGCCATCCCTACTCTCCCACTCGCGGTATAGGCAGCCATCCTTCAGACGTACACTTTGCCACTGTGCCTAGTAAGCCTTCGCGATCGGGCTCTCACCAGCCATCTCCTGCCAGTCCGGCCGTACTCCCTGCGCATTGCCTTTGATGAATTTTGCGAGATCCGTATCCTCGCGCTGTTCCTTCTGTAGCCTTTCCGCAAGCCAATCTTCCTCTTGTAGAACTCTTACCGACCGAACATCCACAATCTGTCCCTTGTTTTCAGCTTGCGAATGATGCCTGCGCTCGGTTTTGCAAGAATGGTGTTGCAGGGCGTCAGCACATCTTGACGACGTCTGTTGTCCGAAACGCTGCTCTCGCAGATGACAGTCTCGTGTTATGTGGCCCTGCTTGCCACATCGCCAGCAACTGACTTTAGATGAAACTGCCCGCGACCTCGCTGGCGCCTCCAAGTTTACTGTCTGGCTTTGCGTGACACGTCCAGATTGGGCTCGGCGCCTTTCCGCAGATAAATGTCGAGAGCTTCTCATCCAGGCCGCCTCATACGTCAATGCACTTGTCACCGTCTCCCTGAATGTCGGCTTCATCATCATCAACGTACTCACACGTGTCTCCGGGTCAAGAATGCCTTCGATAAACGACTCGATTTGCAGGCTCCATGCTGACTTCTGGGTAGGACAGTTGTACCAGCCGCTCAATATCTGCCGCATACGTCTGCAGCGCCTCGTCGGCTCTTTGTCTACGGTTCTTCAGCTCGCAGTAGTACAGCATTTTGTTGTGCTCGTCATTGTATTTGGCCGCCAGCGCCTTTATGACGTAATCACCTCTCAAACCTTCCGGAACTGTCTTTATTACCTCAGCTGCAGGACCTTTTAGAGCCAGTATCAGTATCCGACCTTTCCTAAAATCCACTGACTCTCCAAAGCAGCCATGTCGAATTGTAGTTTGAAGGTGTCAAAGGGCGTAGTACCATCATAAGTAGGCACTTCTATTCTGGTAGCCGAACTTTCTCGAACTGGCGGCAACCACTCTCGTAGCTGTACCTCTTTAACACTAGAATGCCCAAGGTAGTCATTTTGACTACATTGAGGTCTTTTATTGTAAAAAACTTTTGTTGCATCGCTTTCTAAAAAAATATATTACGTGACTTTTATTAATTTTTAAAGCTAAATGGAATAAATAAATTAAAAATATTTTTCAAAAATTTGTTACCCCAATTTTGCAAAATTGACCTTAAATGCCCAAAAGTAGTCATTTTGACTACCTATGATATATAAAATTTTCAGCAAGTCTTACTGATAAATAGACAAATATGCATCTTCAAATGCGAAAATTGAAAATTTCAAATAATTGCAAACATTAAAAAAATTATATCATAGTAGGCTGTGACAATTCCCAAGTTCTTCAATTCCAAATTCACTCATAAAATTCATTCACAAATTCCAAATTTCATTCCATTTTATCCCATTTATGTGTAAAGTACGCTATTTTATTTAAATGAATTTACTTTGTAAACCATAAAAAAATTAAAACTAAATGCTTATTTAAGTTTAATCTCGTGTACATTTATTCATATTTGCTACTTAAAACCAATAAAATTAAAAAAAGTCAGTAAACAATAATGTAGTCAAAATGACTACATATGGGCATTTTAGGTATGTCAGATTGTCGGGCATTCTAGTGTTAAGTCGCTCTAAGCTTCTAGTGTAAATCGTTTATCCAAATGTTCTACTCGAGTTCCCAGGTGTTCCACCTTCACATTTAGCTTGTTGGAGATTTCTTCCACTTACTGCTCCAAGCACGCAAAATTTTCCTGAAGCTTGCTGGACCACTCGCAATTTGCACTTTCGAGTTTCGCTGACACTTGCGCCGATACTTCATGGCTCGCTGCTTTCACTTTAGCTATTTCCTGGTTCGTAGTTTCCGGTTTGGGTGCAATTTTTCGATTCGCCGTTTCCATTCGCGCTGAAATTGCCTGATTCGTAGTTTCCAGTTTCGCCGCCATTTCTCGAGTCGCCGTTTCCAATCGCGCCAACCTTTCACGTTCGGCAGTATCGAGCATGCCTTTCATTGCAACCGTTAGCTGGCTCATGTCCAATGCTTGTAGTGGCGCAGCCGCTGCAGCCGTACTTTGCAGCGACGCAGCACCAGCAGGCGATTCCTCCACCTTGTCCGACGCCTCTAGCTTCTGCGTTCCGAACTCGTGCACAGTCCAATCGACGTCTCGTGCCTCACATGCCTCCCCCAAGCGCCGCCGCAACTCCATCTTTGCGCCAGCAGTCGGCAAATTCCAGGCGGCCAGGCGGCAAATTTCAGTTGGTCCACCTTCAGCAGCTCGAGTTTAACTATGTCTGCGTTTTATGATTTTTGTTGTTGTTTATTTTCAGTAGCACAATCCCACTTCTGACACCAAATGTTACGAAAATGACTTCTCTAAGTTCGTTCGTCTCTGGATTGTGCTTGAAAACTAAAACACACTTCAATTGCACAGCGCAAAACGCAGTCAAAAACCAACAATCATTTTATTTACAAATGTACACCTTGCTTGTCTTTACACTTGCTACTATTTTGCTTGTTCAAATAAGACTTCCCTCTGCGCTGCAGCCGGCTGCCTTTTATACTTGTCTGCTTATCGTGCCGATTGTTCTCGCACATTCCAGTTGGACTATCTCTCGATCGATTTTGCACATCCCATTACCAGCGCAAGCCATCCTTGCCATATCGAAATTATAGCAAGTCTGCCGTACTTTAAAGTGCGTGCCTAAAAGTATGCCCGTAAAAGTATTCAAGCATAGCACAGCGACAGAGTGCCTCATCGTTGCAATACTTTAAAAAGCAAATAATTGAAAGGAAACTGGCGGCATTTTAGTTTGCACAATCATCCCTAATATCGGGAAAAGAGCAAAAACAGTGAACAGCTGATGACTGCCAGCACACACAGACTGTGTACGTGAATTACAAAAAACGCACAAAAATCGGCTTACTCTCCCAGTTTCCTATCACTTTATCACTGGTTTAAGTTCTGCGTCTCGGGTAACTGGCCCATTAAAGAAGTTTGGCAATTTTTGAGGTTGAAAATTCGGGGCTCTTTTATTTTTCACGAAAATTCAAACGAAAAATCGTTTTTTTTTTAATCTGTTTTGCTTGATTTCAACAGCATCAGAACAATGCTGCCAGTAATATGCAAGCGGTGTTACCGCACATAATTTCTAAATCAGCTCTTTAGATAACCAGCCACTGTGAAAGCCAAAACTATTTAACCTTCTGCCTGTCCATTGGGGTCTATTTGACCCTAGGCGGAATTAAAAAATCGGTTGAGCGGTTTTGTGCGCTCGTCTACTTGTGTTATTTAGTGTTAATCGCGCTTACAACTAGAGTCCGACCGATTAATCGGCATCGGCTAGTATCGGCCAATAAAATTGGTATCGGCATCGGCTAGTATCGGCATCGGCCAAAAAAAAAGAATCGGCATCGGCATCGGCCTTTTTTGGCCGATGCCACATCGGTTTTTTTTTGGTCGATGGCATATTGGCCCATTTTCCTGCTTTAAATTCTTGTTTGATTTTATTTGCAGCTGAATCTTTCTTATTTTTGTTTGTTAATTTGTTATGAAATGAAATGTACTGTTATATTTAATATAATTTTCTTATTTTTGTTTGTTAATTTGTTATGAAATGAAATGTACTGTTATATGTAATAATTCCTTTTATTATTTAAAAATATAAACTGTGTTTTGATTGAATTCATTCGTGTTGTTTTTTCTATGGAATCGGCATCGGCATCGGCTTCGGCATCGGCATCGGCGATTCTCGGCCTTTTGACCGATTAATCGGCATCGGCCTGAGAATTGGCCGATGCCGATTAATCGGCATCGGCATCGGCCAAAAAATTTGGTATCGGTCGGACTCTACTTACAACCCAATAACAAATAAAGAAAAACACTTTTCAGGGCTTTTCTTTTGTGATTTATGTGTACAATTTCTTCATGTTTTGTCAGTAAATTATATAGCCGTTTAATTGGGGTCATCCTGACCCCAAAGGACAGCGAACGCAATTTTGAGCAAGGGGCAGGCAGAAGGTTAATTAATGGTTAACCATCGGCTCTTAATTAAAGTTAACATTTGGTTAACCAACCACTGTGAAAGCGAGCATAAGTGGTTGATTGGGGTTAATGTTGACAAGTAAGTAACGACAGTTTCAATTTTAACACAAAATGTAATCTCTGTATTTTTGTTTCTGTTGCTTTTGATTTACTTTAACACAACTACAAACTAGAAGAGTGAGAACAGAGAGAGACAGATAAAAAGAGAAAGAGCTAATGCACTGAAGCGAAAGAAGCCCAGGTGTATTATAATACATAATATACTTCTTATATCCATTTTAATAGTTACGAATTATGCGCAGAAAATTACAGTTACAATAACAATTACAGTTAGGGACAACACGACGAAAAACTCGAATCGTGCAAACAAATTATAAAAGATTTAACTAATGATAGGTGTGTGATGGAACGGTCGTGGTAAAAAAAATCACTGCACAATGCACTGCTGCCTCCTGACGTTCGGGGGTGTAGAGAGTGGATGGACGACGTCTTTCGCCAAATTCTAATTAAGCGTTGCGGTTAACTGCTTGGTCTCAGTTAGTGTTGGGAAGTAACAATGCTTCGAAAAATTGAGTTCTCTGGCATCAAGTATCGGTAATTTTTCTAAAGAATCATGTTATTTCGATTTTTGCTTTCTTTTATGTTGATTAGATACCAAATGATTGATTACTGATTACTTTTCGCTACTCAATACAACTATTGATTCCATACCGATTATTACTGAGTTAATGAGTACAACGTATCGATTCGATGCTGGATACTTTTCATTATTGAGTACAAGTAAGGCTTCTACATCAAGTATATTTCATTACTGAGTGCAAGTACCCATTCGATGCCGATTTATTTTCATTACTGAATATCAACATCGATCAGATACTGATTATTCTTCATTACTGAGTACCTTATCGCTGCAATACCGATTACTTTTCATTAATTCGTACAATTCGTATGTTTCAAAAACCGATTACGGTTGCGTATTGCCGTTTCTTTTGAGAATCGAGCACTTGATTATAGTATTGACGCCGCCCAACACAGGTCTATATATTGTACAAGTATTATACACATTTTATTTTGTCTGTTTCCTTTTGTTTTTCTTCTTCTACTTCTTCTGCTTGCCTTAGTGTTTGCTGTGTGTGTATTTTTTACAATTTTTTGTTTTTGTCTTATTGCTTTCCTGCTTCGTAATGGTTTATTAGCGATTAACGTGATTGGTTTATTCCTTTTTGGGTTCCTCCTTCGGAATTTCGGGATATTCGAGCTTGACGCCGGGCTCGCAGCTGAAGATAGGGCAACAGTAGGGGAACGGTGCCGTCTTGTTGGTCTTATCGGTGTCCAGTTTGCACTTCTCGTTGGCCAAAGGCAAAGGACCGCAGTCCTCAACCAGCTCCAACAATCTGCAGAGTAGAAAAACAAAAAATTGCAATAAACACAAATTGCCCATAGTTTAAGGGTCGTCGGGGTCCTACTTGGCCGGATTGTCATCGTTCTGCACGCACGTCGAGCGTCCGCAGAACGGTGTCAGTTCCCAGGTTTTGCCGGGTTCAACGGTAGCGCAGCGCGTCGATGCGAAGCACATGCCGGGAAAATCTGAAAGCGAAAAAATTCAATTATATAATAAATTAAAATTAATAAATTAAAAACTCTAATTAAATACGTGGCCCGTTGCGTTTCCACATTGATTAAATAAGAACATTATAGCTAAGTACCTCTCGCCCCTTTCCCCCTCCCTACTCGACTCATCAGGGTGAAAGAGAAAAGTGTGATTGAAAATCGAGGTACCCTTCCGACTAGTCTGGCAGTTTTGACTTAAGTTAATGGCAAGTTTCGAATTGTCCAACTGTTGTGCTAGTTATATACACATTTATATATATGTACTATATATATGTATATAAGAGGTGAACCAGACAAATTTTAGAATTTTTATGCATCCAGCATACGAAAGTGTCAAAAGTTAGGAGCCTGGTACTTGCGAGTGAAAGTATCTATAAATATTACAGTTTCTTGCTATATTAGTCAATTGCATCTTGGATCTACTTTAGTCAACATGTCCAGCCCACAAGAATGTTGCCGCAAATTAATACTGGACATTTAATTGACTGATAAAACGAAGTCTGGACTAAGCATTGCAAGAGAAAGCAAAGCGAGCGTAGCGACGGTTTATAATGTTATAAACAACTACAACGCGGTAAACTCCATCTACAGAGTCAAAGAATCAGACAGAAAAAAGGGACCAAGCAACCCAGAAGTGCTGAAAAGGGTTGTTAGCACATATCGGAATAACCCCACGACGTCGACTCGAGATGTTGCAGCTACATCAGGCACATCGCAATCAACTGAGTTGCGATGTAAGCGAAGTCAAGAATTAAGGACCTACAAATAGCAGAAACTGCCTGACCGGTCGGAAGCAAACGAAAAAATAGCGAAGACGCGGGCTCGAAAACTGTATGACGATTATGTAACCAAGTTCGATTGCGTGATTCTCGATGATGAAACCTACTGTAAGGCGGACTTCAAGCATTTGTCGGGGAATGCCTATTTCACTAAAAAGAATAAGGATGGAACACCAACAAAATACTCCGAAGTGAAATACACCAAATTTCCAAAACGCTTCATGGTTTGGCAAGCTATTTGAACCTGCGGTCTACGGAGCAAGACGTTCATTACGACAGGAACAATTAACTCTAGAATTTATAAAGAAGAATGCCTGCAAAAACGCCTTCTACCATTTATTAAACAGCACAAAGGAACAGTTTTGTTTTGGGCAGACCTAGCGACAAGACACTACTCCAGGTCAACTATGGAATGGTATGAAGAAAATTGTGTCACGGTGGTCCCAAAAGAGGCAAATCCTCCCAACTGCCCGGAACTTCGGCCTATTGAATGATATTGGGCTATAATGAAGCAAACCCTAAGAAAAACAAAAAAGTTTGCAAAAATTATGTACAGTTCCAAAATCGATGGAAGCAAGCCTGTGCAGTAGGCACCGAACGTACTGTCCAGTCTCTAACTAAGAACTTTAAGAAAAATAAAAAAAATTTTGCAACCGCTAATTATATTTCATTAATTTTTTTGTGAATTAGAGTTTAAGAAATGTATAATAAACTGCAGTTTATTTTAGTAAAATCAGACGATTACTTTTTTTTAATGTGTCCTTAAAAATTCTACATTTTTTCTGGTTCACCCCTTAATATATGTTGAATGACATTTAGCAAAACCCCTTTGAAACGCTGTTGCATAGTGTTTAGTGGCGCAATGCATTCTCCGCGCTACAATTTGCTTTCTCAATGCCGACTATTGAGCGGTTTCTGGCTTATTCTCCTTCTTACGAAATTTGTTTGCCATTTTAATATTTGCTCTATTCGACTTTGCGGGATTTCTACGACGCGCTGAGCTTTTCGGCCGTGTTCATGCTTCACTGCGCGCTTTAGCCTAGGCGTATACGGAGACGCAGGCCGCGCAAAACAGCGCAAGACAGCGCAGCGAAAATTAAACTTTGTGAGACAGAAAAAATGTGAACTGCGTATACGAATCTCGTAAAACCAGCACACGTGTTCCGTATTCATTCCATAAACCCAGCAATACGAGTTATTTGTCTGAATTAGACTTTGAAATAGAACCTATATAATATAATATGGGTGTAATATCGGCTGTTCACGCAATTTTTCAATTAGTTCTTCAATTTTTGCAAGCTAACGTCAGCGATTAAGCGATGTGAAACTGGGAGAGTAAGCCGATTTTTGTGCGTTTTTTGCAATTCACGTACACAGTCTGTGTGTGCTGGCAGTGATCAGCTCTTCACTGTTTCCGCTCTTATCCCGATATTAGGGATTATTGTGCAAACGAAAATTCCGCCAGTTTCCTTTCAATTATTTGCTTTTTTCTGCATCAAATACACAACATATCAACTTTTTGGTTTCATTACGTAGATATTATTGAAAAATATACCAAAGAACACAAAGCTTAATGCGTTGAATACGACAGGGTCAATTGCCGCCCTTTTTATTTCGCAGTTCTTCATTTAGCGAATCTCTAACGATCAGATCAGAACAGGTATGCTTTTGGTGATAAATGCTCTAGTTCAAACGCAGGACTGTTTTTTTTTTATGCAGCTTATAAAACCTTAATTTAATTCAATAAAACGAATACCAAACGGTTCTTTTGACACTTTTGGGCAATAATATATTTTTATAGTTAGTTCTATACAAACGTCTTACGAAATTGCACCAAAAAAAAATACAAATAAAAAGTAATATTTCTTTGGTCACAAAAAATGACTCACACCAGCAACACTGGAAATTGAAATGAACTAGAACAGCAACCCCGTTTTAGAAATTTATATGGAGGAAAAAGTACGTTCCTGATCAAGCTTGGGGCCTACTAGTAGGCCCCAAGGTTGCAATTTTGCAATAATATTAGTGAAATTCTGTGTATGTATTTCTACCGGCTCTCCCAGTTTCAAATCGCTTAATCGCTGCTAACGTGTTGGCTGCGCGTAGGAAACTGTATTTCAACTACAACGCGACGCAGTTGTGCGCAGGCACGTCTCTCCGCCGCACGCGGCTATGTCGCTGTATACGCCGTTATACGGTACTGCGTTATTTACAAAAAACTAAACTGCGTTGAGTTGTGCTGCGTGTGCGGCCTGCGTCTCCGTATACGCCTAGGCTTAGTGAGCACACGTTCGGTGGGGGAAGGGGGCCACAGCTCAAGCTGAAAGGTGAGGCAGCACTCAGTAGCAGCGACAGTGATGATGCAAAAAGCACTCAACTAACCAAACGGCAAGTCAGCCAGTCAATCAACTTGAATTTAACCTCAATGTTTAACTCAACCAATTCGTGGTAAAATACAGGGTGGCGCAAAAGTCATCACCTTATCGGCAGATGCTATAACTTTTGTAAATGCCGGCAAAAGTAAATTTTGCTTTGAAATTCATTCATTCATTTATTCATTCATTTATTTATAAACGAATTAGAGCCACAGAACACTGGGTGACAACTTTTGTGCCACCCTGTATGACAAGTCGCGCGCGTTTTTTTCTTGTTATTGTTATTATTGTTGTTGTTACTGTGTTTGTTGATCTTTGGTTGCTATTTTGTATTTTCAATTTTTTATCTTCAAGCTAGATTTATTTGTTCGTCCCCGCCGCTTCACCCAGTTTTCGAAGAAATCTTTAAGCGGCAATTTACGACTGTCGCTTTGACTGAATAAGCGCTGAATTGAGTTGGCCGAATATATATTTAATAAGGCAAAAAATCGGGTTGGAATTAAAAAACAACACTGACACTGACAAATTTTGCATATTTAAAAACCGAGAAAAAATTATAACTAAAATAAAAAACAACAACGACTAGCAGTGTCCCATCCGTTTGAAATGTATGTTATAACGCAAGTTGAAAAAACAGTGTTGCATACCATTTTTAAACGGGTGGAGTGTGTAGTATCAAAACGGGCCATATAGGGCTAACAGCGCGTCTATTCTATTGAATAAATAAATTTTACCAAGTAAACAAAATAAACCGGAAAAACAAAGACTATCAGCAATTATTAAGGTATACTCAATAAGCTAAAGTTATAAACTCTCCTAAAACAATACCCATATGAGCAACAGGAGAATAAGCATTCCAAGACTTTAGGTCAGTCTGACGTAAATAAACTATAATAAGAACCCTCCAACTAATCTAATTCTAAGCCAAACAAAATTAAATTTCAATGCTACGGCCTGCAAAAAAGAAGAAACTCGTAATAAACCATAACCTCCTAACTTAAGTATAATCCCTGCTAAAATCATAGAACCTGACACAGCTTCAACACCAGCCTTAGGTAGTCATAAATGCACTAAAAATATAGGCATTTTAACTAAAAACCGCGCATTGCGGTTATAAAAGGGCAGCAATGTGACCTTAATCCTAGCCAGTTCAGTACTGATTGTTCATCAGTTAATCAGTTGTTCTACCAACTAACACAATCACGTGCGCCAGGGGCGTTAGGGGGGGGGCGGGGCAGGGGGTTAAGGTGTCAGAACCCCCCCATGGCCTATAATTATTAAAAATTTGTACTCACTATGCATGGTATGCACGTTCCTACATTAGCAGAAAGGTCTTTTCACCTTTAAACATTTGAAAGAATAAAAAAAATTTTGTTGGTGAAACCGATCTGATTTTTTTAAATAGTTCAGGCTCAGTACAGCTATTTGCTTGATCTAAAAGCATGTCCAATGAGTGTTTTAGATCGTCGGCTGGAATGTCCTTCAGGATGTCGGTGCAAGCCTTTTGGATGGCTTCTACATCATCGAAACGCCTTTGTTTAATCGGTAAATGCATTTTTTTTGAAAAGGTGAAAGACGCAGGATGCCGCAAAACGTGAAAACGAGGAGTGGTTGATGGTTAAAATTCAACTTTTAGTCAAAAATCAGTCACAAGTGTCTATCGATGAGATGGCGTCTTTCGATAGCCAAAAGTTCAGTTAAATGCGATACGGAAGCGCCTGGGACCACCCGTGTGGGTATGTGGTATACAAAATAACAAAAATAACAAATAAAGCATGACTAATATTTCCAAAAAATATATTTTATGTTATTGAAAACTACTGTCGAATATGTTCTGTAAGTCGAAATCATAACTACATTGGATAAACACTCTGGCAGATATTGAACATGAATATTAAAAAGATCACCCGGGTGGGTATAAGGAAAGCGAAGGTTAAATCCAATTTCAAGTCGATTTTGGCTGATCTATGATGAACTACCGTCAAGTTTTGATGGAATCTGCGCTGATTGCGGGTTTTAGTTGGCTAACACGTTGGTCATCATTTATGTCCGGCGTGTACCACTTATGAACTCTGCCACGGGATAAGCGATCATCACCATAAACTTAGTTCATCAATTGAAATGTTTCGCTAAAAGTTCTACCAACTTTAAAGCAAAACTTAATATTTGCTTTTTGCAAATTAGCATCGAATTTTTGTACCAGTGACAAAAACATACTCTTACTTCGAACCAAATTTCATGAAATTTTAATTGCACTAAGTCACATATGACTGGCATATGGCACCACCACAAAATGCCCTCTTTGAAAAGTGTAGTTTACTTTAAAAAGCATGTAAAGGGTGATTTTTTAATAGCCTTCGGATTTAATTTAAAAAACAAACACATACAATTTAGAGAAATGTATGAAATCTTTATTTGAGTCGATAGAACGATCTATATAATTCAATGTTTAAAGATGATTTCATGTAAATGTTGACCGCGGCTGCGCCTCAAATGGTTCATACGCTGGGTCCGATTTTGGCATACTCTCTCCAACATATCGGTCGGTATCTCACGAATAAATTCTTCAATATTGGCTTCTAGTGCGTCAACCGTTGCGGGCTTGTCGCTATAGACATGAGCCTTAACATAGCCCCACAATAAATAGTCTAAAGACGTAAATCCCACGATCTAATTGCCAATTGTCCGGGCCCCAAACGTGAAATAAACTGTTCACCGAACTCGCCTCTCAATTAGGCCATTGTTTCGCGTGCTGTGTGGCGGATACAGCTGCGATATTTTCCTCTGTCCGCACTCTATGTATGCGTGTTGGTGGTTTAATGTCCAATAATGTAAATTTGGTAAATTTGCCTCAGAAGGTCGCCCAAACTGACCATAAAATGGAAGAAGTTCACAATGCACTTTCTTAACCGAGCATGAATTTTGATAGTAAAATTCAATAACCTGCAAGCGTTTTTCGTTTGTAAGTCGATTCATGGTTAAATCATAGACCAAACTGAACATATTTGACAGTAACATGTTACACGAAAACAGCTAAGCTGCCAAAAACAGTGTTGCCAAAAAAAAGTTGCTAAAAAATCACCTTTTAATATTAAATTGGCAAACAAAATTTTCAAAACCCCCCCATGACCAAGTTCTGGCTACGCCCCTGACGTGCGCCGTCTGACATTTCGCTGCATCGCCTTTTCACCGCGAATTAACCACGCGGCGCCGGCTCACGAGTTATAAGCTCTTGACTCAGTACTTAGCGCGCATTTACTGTTAAACGCGGCCCAATTAATACTTAGCTGGCTGCAATTAAGTAGTCACTGAGCGTTGGAAAAATCGGCTAAGCGACGCACTATGGCCCGGTTTTCCATTTTTCGTTGCAAAAATCATAACTTCTGAACCAATAAAGATATATAAAAAATTTACTGCATCTGAAAGTGTAATATCTAAGCTTTGAAATGGGCAAAAAACAGGGTGCCACAGTAACAGGGGGCTTTAAAATTCGTTGCCAAAGTTAAGATTTAGTAAAACTTCATACTACAATGAAATTACTTATTTGTTTGCGTTAAAAAATTATTTTTTTTATATATTTTTTCTAATAAATTAATATAATTTATTGATTCATACGTAATTTTTTACAAAAAAAAATTTTTTTTTGAAAGTTAGATTTTTTCAAAATCGCTATCTACGCTGGAAGGAATGTCTAATAATGAAATCATTTCTAAGCTATAAGTATCTGTAAGTTCTTTTTGTGATCTTACAGATCTCATAGATGAAATAACTGGATCAGAAGAGACTGCTAACATATTGAAAAGGTCTTCATTTTGTCTAGTTCGTGATATTTTGCAAGTGTTCATACATCTATACCTTTTGTAGTCCTTATTTTTGCATTCTTGAGCTTCTTCAGACAATTCCCCTATTGGTAAGCACTGGTATTCTATTAAATCCTTTCCATGTGCTAAAATTTTATGAACCGTAGGAGTAAGTTTCTTCTCAGGATACTTCTGAAGCAGCAGTTCGGCAGTTTTGGATGCATATTCACCAAATTTAGGTCCATTAACCATTTCCTTGCAATTCAAAATATTCAAAATTACTCCCAATCTTCGCACAATATCTTTATCAACTCCAGTTATTCGAGCAGTCACTTCATCGTTTTCAAAAAACCTGCGTGAAGAGTTGCCATCATTTGTATTCCCATACCCATACTTTGGAAAGTCTACTTTCAGCCCAAGCTCTTTGAAGAATAAATCTTGAATTATTTTTTTCCTGATATTATGCTTTTCTTTGGGTGTTGCGTTGTCCTCGAAAACTTCCCCATGTCGTGGTAGCATATACGCCAACTTCAAGACAAATTCCATACATCTTATCCGTGCATGCAAAGGAGATATTCCATACTCATAATTATGTTCGTCACTTGTTGATTCATCCAATTTTTGGAAGTCTTTTTGATTTTTTTTACAGATTGCACATTTAATTGTCGATGAAGTATTAGTTAATTGATTTAAAACTTTCCCGTCAATCATAGTCAGGAGAAAATCATACTTTATAGTAATAGATTTCCCTTCGTCGATTTCAAGTACTGTTGGTTTTAATTCGGCAATTTGTTTTTTTACATCACTGACTGTGGCTTTTATGAGTTCCGAAGACTCCTTCGCATATTTAAACAATATCGACGGCACAATTTAACTGATGAAGGCCGTGGGTTTTTCCAATATTCTGAAGCCTCACCTTTTAGTCGTAGGGGAACAACAGAAGCCATAAACATATTAGTATCTGTAACAGTTGTATCGTCCGTATTTATTGTTTGTTTATAGGCGCTCTGTCCTGATGATCCATCACAACCCCACTTGCTAACCAATGTTATGCTTTCTGGAAGAGATTTCAACTTGTCTTCAGAGAAAGTCTCCAAGAGTCGTCTAGAAGTATGTTCCATCAGGTCTTTGAGGTTCACTTCGGCTGATACTTCGGTAATTTTGGGATTAAGAGGTACTGCTTCTTTCTTGGCTTGACTTATGTGTCCGTATCCAGGAAGAAGATTGGCATTATGTTGTAATAATGACTCACGCAGCATTATATATTTTCCCTTCGACAATCCAAGATCCATAAACAGCGCCAAAGCCTCCTCAGAAGTGAATTGTCGAGGCAATGCATTTTGTGGAGTGGGAATACTATTTTTTATCCTCATGATTCGCTTTGGACTTGCTAACCCAACTGCTTCTGTTATATGAGCCTTAATCTTTTCTTCGTCCTTTTTGTATTTCATGGACAATGCTTCAGAAAGATGACCCGTCGCGATATCTTGAGTAGCATCTAACAACTTCCTTTTCCTTGTGAAGGTCGAACACTCGGCTATAGTTTTTCTTGGTCTCCCTCTAGTTCGCTCGGTTGATGTATGGGGCTTTTCTTCGTCAAATCTACTAACATCTATTAGCCACTTCTCATACTTTTTTTCGAACACTTTCGCGCAACGACTCGCGGCTTGCCAATTGGTTTTAGTTTTGGTGTAAATAAAATGAAGTTGGCTTGTCATGTCCTTGTATTCTTCTAGGTTATGTATTTTAGTACTTAATTCTTTCAAAATAGCCGCAACGAAGTCTTGCTCAGTTTGTAAAGCTCTAAACACCTCAAATAATTTGGAATTTGCTAGAGACATTACACTCGTAATGTACACTCGTATCACTCAATAAGATTTACTGCGAATTACAGAACTTTTCACTTAAAGCGAACTTCGAGGGACTGGGCAAAATGGTTCGTTTTAACCGAAAGTACGCTTTAAAAGGGGTCCGCAATAAGCGAAAACATAAAGCGCGTACTTGAAATTGGTTCGTTTTAAGCGGGTTCGTTATAAACGAAACGCACTGTATATTTGAAAATACTATTCACGGCTAATTCAAGCTTCAGAATACTTGCGATAAGTTTTACACTCATATGACTCAATAAAAAATATACTGCGAATTATATTTAAAAATACTATTCACGGCTAATTCAAGCTGCACAGAATACTTGCGATAAGCTTTACACTCGTATGACTCAATAAAAAATATACTGCGAATTATATTTAAAAATACTATTCACGGCTAATTCAAGCTGCACAGAATACTTGCGATAAGCTTTAAAGTCAAAGAACGACTGTGACAAGACAACGAAATATAGGTTTATCAGGCATGTGCTGCAAATAGTTTTCGGAAACAATTCGCACTGAAAACGTGATGGGATTTCCCTTTAACGATTTGAAGCAGGTAGCTGCATCTAAGAGAATTTGCCGTTTTTTCAGCGTTTTTGTTCAAATATTGAATATGACTAAGCTGTTCGTGGAAATGTAAGTATTATGATGGAAAAAATATTGTTTTAAGCTGTAAAAACCATGGGACGTGGAATTTTAGAGGAAACTCTGCCTAGGAACAAATCTTCCTTCAGTATATGGAGCGCCACCCAAATATTGCGAAAAAATTCACAGCTGCTTGTTAGGAAACACTTTTCTAAATAAAATAAGCAAAACATGGATAGCAAATGTATTATGCCATTCGTAACCAAAAAATATAACTTTATATACAAATGCCAGCAACACAAAATGGGTTTTTGACCGAACTAAATGTGCGTGATTTTTCGTATACCTGCGTGTTTTTCGACCCGAGGTTGCTTCACTTTTATTGCTCTGGAAAGTAAAGCGGCAAAAAGCGGCAGCTGAGTTTTGGAAGTTAGGTAAATAATTAAATAGCAAATAACCTCCCTCAATTTCGCGGAGGTCTTTTTTGGTCTTTTTTTTTATTTTCGATCAAAGTTGAAAAAAAGGTCGAAATATAGACTTTTCGAGCAATCGGTAGATCGAACAACTTTTAAAACAAAATAAATATTTTTTATTTTTATTATATTAACAATTAACGTATCTTTTAGAAAAAACCAACAAGTTACCGATTGGTCGCTTCATTTACATACAAATCAATCTTAAAGAGGAAAAAAAAACCAAAAAATACACATTTTTCTCGATGTGGAAAAATTGTCAACTTTGAGCGGCTCTACCTCCCAAACTACTAATCTGAATTTAATGAAAGTTACATATTCGTAATCCCTGGAAAATTCTCAATAAGATGCGTGTATTCATTTTATCGAACGCTTTCATGAAATTTTTGATTTTTGCAACGTTTTACCGACCGTTGGGCCATAGTGCGACGGTGAGTCAGTCAAGCAATTACGTAAATAGCCGCTGCGGCGACGTATATGTCGCGAGCCGGTTTTCTGCCCACTCAAAGCAGACTTTCACTTTCATGCAACCGCGCACATGCACAGACTCAGTGCACGGCCGCCTCACGCCGCTTGTCTATTTACATACATATACACACACACGCACAGCCATCAATATATACATGTACATTGTCTGTAATGTGCAATGCATTCGAATCAGCGCAACACAAACCGAATCGAATCACCTCAAATCGAATCGACTGGTATCAAATCGAATCGAATCTGTGTGGAAAATGTTTCGCTAGTTTTGTTGCTCTCACTTTCGGTGTACAGAAATTGGTGGTAACTCTCAAAGCATTCGAATATTGTTGAATAATCGCAGCTAACCTCAAAAAAGTTCGGGCTCTATGCAAAAATTGAGTTGTAAATGGACTTGTGCCAGCCGCGAGTTATGGACATGTTGCTGGACATTTGTTGCTGATAATGTTTAGTGCACTAAATAAACACAGACTGCGCTGAACAAACTATATCAGTTCACAGGAAAAGCGCTTAGCGGAAAATGTAACGCTGCACTAATGATAAGAAATTAGGCTGTCTTCAGCACTAGTCGTAGGAAAAAATATCAGGTAGTCGAAGTCAGTTTCGGACGGCAGTCGATTCACGACTCCGTCCTTAAGTAAAATTATTGAGGAAAAGAATAAATCTTTTGCCTTCAAATAACAACTTAAAATTACTTTATTATTAAACATTATTTATTTTATTTTTATTGAGTTTATGTGTTATTAATCACATTTTTATTAAGTTGTACTTAGAGTAAGTTCGGGTAATGTGATATGGTCGGGTAATGTGATATAGTGGCTTATTTCATAACTGCGTTGACCTTTTTCAAAATTAACATTTTTAAAACATCATAGCAACTAAAAAACTCGTGCTGCATGATTTTGGATGTGCTTGCTTAAATAGTTTACAGTCAGTGTGATGAAGTGCTTTGAGTAGTGCTTGCACAAGTTTTTGGTTATAAAGTTTGAAAGCCCGAAAGGTACAAAAAATACATATATTATTACAAAGTTCGAGGTTAACCCTTTCGGTTATTCTATGCCATATGGCATAGTCTCTTTTCAGTGCCTGTTTTAGGTCAAAAAACTTGTGGATACTATATTTTTGTTGTTCCTTAGAATAGTTTGAAGTTTTAGGAAAAATACGAAATTAATAAACTGAATAATTAAGTTGAGAGAAGAGAAGTATACAGGTTTTTTTAATGGTATATCTTGAAATAGTAAAGGAAGAAGAAGCAGAAAAAATTAGATAACTTTTTTAATTTGACGTTTTCTTTCAATTTAGATACTTTTTTTAAAAAAGTGTTGGCTGAAGTAAATGAAGAAATATTCAAATTTTCGTTATGCATAAAAAGTTTTATGTTTAAGTAATTATTACAGCCACAACGATGTGGTTGCTCTCATAGAAAAACACTCTAAAATACAGGGTCCGAGTATAAAAATTTAAAAATTTCTTACGGATTGTTGCTAATATAACCACATAGAAGCCTAAAACGTAAAATTTAAAATTTTAACATTCCCCAGTAAAAAGCTGTAGCGAAAGGGTTAATCAAAAGTAAATCAGTGATATCTATTACACTACTCGACAAAAAATGGGTTCAGCGAGTGCTCCTAAAAACAAAAGTATTTTAAGACTAATCTTCGGCTGCTGAACACGAAACTGAAAATCAAAAAATTTTCTTAAGAAGCGTTTTCGAAAAATCTTCGAAAAACACGTTTTTCCCCTCTTATTTCAGTTAAAAATAGAAAATTTAGTTAAAAGGAGACAATTTTTCTCTTTCATTTGATACCCATATCTTCATCATTGCACAATTGCAAATATTTAAAAAAATATTTGAAATGTGTATATCCTTAAAATTGTAAAGTCCTTTAAAAAGGTTTTTGGGTCAGAAAATGAAAAACTGACTATGCCAAGATACTATAAATTACCTCTAGTTTCACGTCTATATCAACATTTTGATGGGTCTCGGAAAAATAAAAAAATTGTTTCGCACGGTGTAATAAATGAAAAGTTGGTGTTTTCACTCCGTGCATCATAACTTTGTTATTTTTCTTTCAGTTCTATTGATGTTAGGCTTAATATTCGATCAAATAATATATTTTTCATCTTAGATTTTAAAACCAGAGGAGATTATTTATTTTATCTACAAAAAAAGTATTCGAAAATTTATGATTTTTGAAATTGGTCGAAAATTTAATTTTTTACAACTTTCATCGTCAGTAACTTCCCAAAATCCAAATCTGATTTGGAAATCTATATATCGTTGGAAAGGTTAGTTAATTACCTTCCGAACGACGGGCCACTTGTGTTAGTCGGATGGTTGGTTTACGAGATATGTGCTCATAACTGAAATAAGAGGGGAAAAACGTGTTTTTCGAAGATTTTTCGAAAACGCTTCTTAAGAAAATTTTTTCATTTTTAGTTTCGTGTTCAGCAGCCTAAGATTAGTCTAAAAAATACTTTTATTTTTAGGAGCATTTTTCATGTCGAGTAGTGTTATGAGTTTGCAAGGTACGCTCTTCTTAACAAAATTATTATTGTTTTTCTATAATATTTTTTTTCACAAAAAGTCAATTTCGGGTAATGTGATATAGTGCATCACAGTACCCGAACTTATTACAGCAGTACTATTTGTATACAGAAATGAATATATGCTTAATTGTAATAATCTCAAAAATCTGTTATGGTTACGTTTCTGATAAAAAAATCCATGAAATCATGTTTTTCGATAAAAATTTTTAACCCTTGGTTTATCCCGTCAGATTGTGATTTTCCGAAAAAAATGAGAAGCACGTCTCTAATCATTTTTGATTTGGAGTATTTTCACCAAGTTTTAAACTAATAGGTCTGTTAAATAACATTTTTCGGGTATATCACATTACCCGCCGATGGTATATCACATCACCCGCCACTTTTATCAGACGCCAATATTTGGATATTTTGATTTGTAATTAAAAAACTCATCAACAGTTTATCTTAAAGAGTTAATAATCTTAGATATACAGTTGAACCTCGATTATCCGGGTTGCTCGGGACCGGGCTCATCACGGATAATCGAAAATACCGGTTAAAAGAGGTTTATAAATTTTATTATTTTTATTTATCTATATAGTATATCAGGGGCGTAGCCAGAACTTGGTCATGGGGGGGGTTTAAAAAAATTTGTTTGCCAGTTTAGTATTACATGTTTTTTAAAGTAAAGTGCACTTTCCAAATAGGGCAATTTGTTGTGGCTTATGTGACTTAATGCATTAAAAATTAAATTGCTTCCCTGATTTTTAGTAAAAATTTCATGAAATTTGGTGGACTGAAAGCGAAGTTATTGCATCTGAAGTGGAAGTATGTTTTTGTCATCGTACAAAAATGTGCATCAAACAAAGATCCAATATTAAAAAAAACATTTGACTATCGAAGGATGCCATCCCATCTATTGACACTTGTTTTGACTGTTTTTTTGTTTACTAAAAGTCGAATTTTAACCATCAACCACTCCTCGTTTTCACATGATGTGGCACCGTGCGAATTTCACGTTTTCAAAGAATGCATTTGCCGATGAAAAAAGCGTTTTGAGAACGTAGAAACCATCCAAAAGGCTTGTACCGATATCCTGAAGGACATTCCGGTCGACGAACTAAACTACTCTTTAGACATGTTTTTAGAACATGCAAATCGCTGTATTAAGCCTAAACGTGACTATTAAAAAAACAAATTAGTTTCGGTAAAAAAAGGGTTTTGTTAATATTCTTTTAAATATTTAAAGATGAAAAGACCTTTTTGCTAATGTGGGAACGTACATACGATGCATTGTGATTGAAAATGTTGACAAATTATAGGCTATGGGGGGGGGTTCTGACACCCTAAACCCCTCCCTTGGCTACGCCCCTGTAGTATATATATATATATATATATATATATAAAAATGAATCGTGGTCCGTTCGGCTGCTTAAAACTTGAAAACGGCTGGACCAACTTGGATACTTCCTTCGGCGGGTTTGTTTGAAATTGTTACGTGAAGGTTTAGGAAAAAAGAAAAGTCGGGAAAACGGATCGTGGCACCACAAGCATACATTTTTAGACAATAACTTTGGAACCAGAAGTCACACATCAATTAAATTTGGTACGAACTTACTATTTAATCATGTCCTTCGCCCGAGGGAATGGGGTGGGTATTGAACAAGGGGGTGTGGCACCGCCCATACAACTCAAATCTTTTAATGGAATAGCTTCCGAATCGTTAGTCGCACAGCATTGAAATTTGGTGTACCGTCGTTTCATAGATGTGTCATTCTACTGTTAAAATTTGATGGGCGTTGAACAAGGGGTGTGGCACATTTTTTATGACCCAACATTTCAGCAGAACTGTAAGTCGCACATCAATGAAACTTGGTACGAACCTACCATTTAGTCATATCTTTCGACAGATGGAATGGGGTGGGTATTTAACAAGAGGGCGTGGCTCCGCCCATACAACTCAAATCTTTTATATGGAATAGCTTCGGAATTGTAAGCCGCACAGCATTGAAATTTTGTACGAAATCGTCCCATAAAAGTGTCATTCTATTGTTAAAATTTGATGGGGGTTGGACAAGGGGCGTGGCACATTTGTTTGACCCAAACTATCCGCATAATTTTGGAAGTGTTAGTCGCATATCAATGAAACTAAGTACGAATTTACCATTTAGTCATATCTTTCCACAGAGGGAATAGGGCGGGTATTGAACAAGAGGGCGTGTCACCGCGCATACAACTCAAATCTTTTATATGGAATAGCTTCGGAATTGTAAGGCACACAGTATTGAAATTTAATATGACATCATCCCATAGAAGTGTCATTCTACTGTTAAAATTTTATAGGCGTTGGATAAGGGGCGTGGCACATTTTTTATGACCCAATCTTTCAGCAGAACTGTAAGTCGTACATCAATGAAACTTGGTGTGAACCTACCATTTAGTCATATCTTTCGGCAGAGCAAATGAGGCGGGTATTTAACAAGAGGGCGTGGCTTCGCCCAGACAACTCAAATCTTTTATATGGAATTGCTTTGGAATTGTAAGTCGCACAGCATTGAAATTTGGTATTACATCCTCCCACAGAAGTGTCATTTTACTGTTAAAATTTGATGGGCGTTGGACTAGGGGCGTGGCACATTTTTTTGATCAAAACTATCCGCATAGTTTTGAAATTGTTCGTCGCACATCAATGAAACTTAGCACGAACCTACCATTTAGTCATATCTATCGACAGAGGGAATGGGGCGGGTATTTAACAAGGGGGCATGGCACCGCCCATACAACTCAAATCTTTTATATGGAATAGCTTCGGAATCGTTAGCCGCACAGCATTGAAAGTTGGTGTACCGTCGTCTCATAGATGTGTCATTCTACTGGTGAGATTTGATCGGCGTTGGACAAGGGGTGTGGCACATTTTTTATAACCCAACAGTTACGCAGTAAACACACACACACATCAGTGAAACTTCGTACGAACTTTCCACTTAGTAGCACAATTCGACTAGAAGAAAGTTGTGAGCATTGGACAAGGGGGCGTGGTACCGCCTGCTTTTTTATATACATAAATTGTTTGTCCTGACTGACTGACTGATTGATTGATTGACTCATCATCAACTATCATACTTCTTGAAGAATGAACCTCCGCTAAGACGGTATTTTTAAAATTCTGGGTCTAAAGGGGCAAAACATGTATTAAGGTGTTGTATGAAGTAACGTGATTTAATAGACATATTGATTTCGCACCCCCTGCAAATAATGTAGATCAAAAATAATTCGACCCGTATTTTATAATTTTTTGAGAATCAAAATTTAACTGGACCAACAATGGGTTAAGATTTGTTTACGGGAAGACTCGAAAAAAACATGAACCGATAGGCCTAATGACTTCAAAAATTGTAAAAATACTTGAAATAAAAAAAATTGGACACGCGTTTCTAATTATTTTCAAAATCAAAATCTAGCAAACTAAGGGTTAAGAATTTGTTTAGAGTAAATGTGAAAACTCATGATCTAAAGGGCCTTTTGACTTCAAATTTTTGGAAACACTTGACATCAAAGATAATAGACATATGTTTATTTGTAAATCAAAATCTGACGGGGTCAACAATGGGTTCAGAATTTATATCGGGGGAAACAAGAGAGCTTGCGTGCGAGACCCAGCTAGTTTTTTATAAGAACATGTGAAACTGCTTATATAAACGTACATTTGCATCAATAAATCTTATTCTATTTAAAAAAATGCATTTATTTAAAATAAATATGTATATTTATATGTGTGTTATACGGAAAAAAACAAACACAAGTACATGTGCTTCACGGATAATAGAGGTAAATCACGGTTAATAGAGGTAAAAAAAATCAATCACGGATAATAGAGGTAAATCACGGTTAATAATAAAATCAACCACAGTATAAAATCAACCACTCAGCATCCCGGTTAATAGATCTTCCCGGTTAATGGAGGCCCGGATAATCGAGGTTCAACTGTACTAAATAACGTGTCAGTGAGCAGCTTGAGACCAAAAAAAGTGTATTTTAAGGCAAAGTGTGTCAGGAATCGCCAAACAGGTATATCACATTACCCGAATTTACTCTACTAAAGTTGACCTTTTAATTTAGAAAACGGTTCAACACCTACATTTTTTTTATTATTTCAAAGTCATTACTATTTCCGAAGTCATTTCGATACTGCTATTAACACTTTTAAAATATTTTCGTTATTAAAATTGGCGCAACCTTGCTATTCGTGAGCATTGAGGGGTTAAGTCAACTTTCCACTTTGACAACTGCCATAAACTATGGTTGTAAAAACCGTTTGAATTTTGGGCATAAATGCAGTATAGCGAACCCTCGTGAAAAAAATAAATGATGGGAAATGGGTTAGCTCTTGAATCTAATAAACTAAAAATGTTGCCTGGGAAACGCCCACAAAAGGCGTGGCTCGGGGTCAAAATTCAACGTTTTTATCAAAAAAACTCAATTAATCTCCAACTAATTTACACGATATGGGTATCAAACGAAAGGTCTTTTTCATACCTTTCTTCTGATGTGCAACATTAGATACGTAAGATGTACTAATAGAAGTTTCAAAAAACTTCGAAAGTTTCAAAAAAGTTCGAAAAACCCCATTACTAAGGTACAATAAGTTTGTTACCATATTGTAGCCTGTGGAATTCCCTTTACAATGAAATATAAAACATTTGATATTTTTGTGATTTCGCTTTTATTTTTTAATTTAAATTGAGTTAAAAGCATCTGCCTGCAATATTGAAATGGCGTTTATGAAAGTTATTGCTTAGGCGCGATCTTTTACAATCATAAGATTTGAATACAAAAATACTGTAAGCACTTTACTGATCCCGATGCCCTAGTTACTCCCATGAGGGTTATTTTTTTGAAGCCCCACAAAAGGTATTTGAATACAGAAAAACTGCACTTTACTACCACCCTCCATATAATGAAAAACTATAACCACACACAAAAACAATTGAATACAACCCTACAAGGAATGCCTAACCGAAACTCCAGAAAAAGTTCAAAATTTGTCTAAAAACTAACACATGCATAAAAATATCCCTAACCTAACCTAACACATACAAATCTGCATTTCACATTTTGGGATTTTATTTAGTAAGTGCGAATGAAACGATATATTCGCATTAGTACCTTCCATATTCTCTGTATGAAAGAGTGAGATGGCGATATAAACGTGGCGCGTCACCTGATTTCATGCACAAAATGTCATAGTGCTGCAAACTTAATGAAATTTGTGTCGCGTTGTTGAACGATCGGAGGGCTTAAAAATAAAGATAAGTATTAAAGGAGTGAAATTAAAACTAAATCAAATACAAATCTGACATTTTTTCATTTAGACAAAGTCGCGGTGATAAAACAAAAGGTTACCAGCACATTTCAACTGTGAGGGCAAATGAGGCCAACGTCCATTGGAATCTGGCTTTCGGCAAACGTCTGTCTTACGTATATATTTATTGGCTCATTTTTATTAAATGTAGTTTCTTACGTTTAACTTTAAATAATAAATAAATTTTAATTAATTTAATTTGTATTAATATCAGATAGGTCTGACTGGTTCTTCGGTTAGACGTACCTGATTTTTACGGTAGACATACCGAATCGTACGTTATGTCTACCAGATAGGTCTGACCGGTTTGTCGGTTAGACGTAACTGATTGTTACGGTAGACATACCGAATCGTACGTTATGTCTACCAGATAGGTCTGACCGGTTTGTCCGTTAGACGTAACTGATTGTTACTACATGCGAGACTCCATGTGAGTAAGCGAGGCAGCTGTACGTTTGCCAAGATTTCGGAGTGCATGCGTTAGAAGGTGATATCAAATCACACTTACACGAAATCAAGTCACACGTACACAAAAGGACTAGTCAGATTTTTCACACGGCTAGAACAAATTTGACTAGAAATATAACCGATATGTTGGTTATTTATACCGGTTATATAACTAGCGATATGACCGGTAGTCTCCTTGTAGGGTAAATACACACAAATACAATACCATAAAAGCAAAAAAGGTTTTAATGGCTATTTGGCGAAATTTAAGCTTTCAAAATAATGCAAAGCTAGAAATCTAGATCTTTTCAACTCTTTTTTTAATATGGCAGGTACTTTGTACAACCTCCTTCAGCCCTCATTGCCCGAAAGTGATGGCGAAGGTGAATATGAAATGGATCCAGAGTTAAGTTAGAAACAATTTTAAAAATATATTCAGAAAAAACAAAAGTACACATTTTTATATTTCGTTGTAAAGGAAATTTCACAGGCTCCAATATGGTAACAAACTTATTATACCTTAATAATAGATTTTTTCGAAAAAAAAATCCGTTTTTGAAAAATTTGTAGAAAAAAAATTGTTTTCGCTTTAAACTTTTTATTAGTACATACTACGTATCTAATGTTCCACATTAATAGAAAGGTATGAAAAAGACCTTTCGTTTGATACCAATATCGTGTAAATCAGTTGGAGATTAGTTGAGTTCTTTTTGATAAAAATTTTGACCCCGAGCCTCGCCTTTTGTGGGCGTTTCCTAGGCAAAATTTTTAGTTTGTTAGATTCACAAAAATAAGCTCTATATGGTTCAATTTTCTGGTTTTTTTTTCATGAGAATTCGCTATACTGCATTTGTTCCGAATTTTGTTGTTGGGTATTTTATATAATCAAACATATATTACCTCGTAGCACGTCAGCTGGTATCAGCCGCTTGTAGATTTTGATCTCGCCCTCGGTGCCGCTTGCGGTGCTGCTGCTGCTGCTCTTCTTGTCTTCCTCGGCGACTGCGCAGCAGACCAGCAACAACGCGAAAAACACAGCAAACGATTTCATGGTTGCGAAAAGACAATTACAACTGCGATTGTTTCGAAAGTGGATTACAGTGTTGTTATTTTTGTTGGTTTATTGCGAAGGGCTGCTTGCGTTTCAATCACGTCCAATCGACCGCAATAACAATGACAAATAATTTTAACGTTGACAGCGACAGTAACAACAACTTTGTAGGCGCGCGTGTGTGTGAATGTAAGACGAACAATCCGTGGCACACTGTCAAGCCGCGATCCGTTGCGATCCGCTCCGACCCGTTGACAGCTATGAACCGTTGACAACGAGCGTGAGTACTGAATTAAATTTGAAAACGGCTTAAAGGCGACTATTTATAGGCGCGTCGGGTTGACGGCGCGCGCGGCGGGCGGCGAACGGCGGCTGCCACAGACGTTGCGCATAAAGCCCATCCAGCCAGTCAGCAAAGTTTGCCATCCGCATTTGGCCGTCGGGTCTTGCGTTCAGCTTTTCGGTTCAGTTCAGCGCAACGTGTGATATTGTTGCTGCTGCTATTGTTATTGTTGTAGTTGGTGGTGGCAACGGCGGCTACCACAGACGTTGCGCATAAAGCCCATCCAGCCAGTCAGCAAAGTTTGCCACCCGCATTTGGCCGTCGGGTCTTGCGTTCAGCTTTTCGGTTCAGTTCAGCGCAACGTGTGATATTGTTGCTGCTGCTATTGTTATTGTTGTAGTTGGTGGTGGCAACGTTGTCGCTGGTGTTGCTGCTGTTCGATTGGAAAACCGCTGCAACGCGGCAGCGTTGTCGACGAAAGGGAACAACAACACTGTGCCACATAAATGTTCCTACCCCTACTTCCACACCCGCTCCCACTTTGAACGAAAGACTGAATTCATCAACGCGCCAATTAAACAACTAATAAGCTGATTAGTTAATTGTTGTTATTTCGCTGCGCTGAGGTGTTGCGTTACATAGATTTTAATAAGGAGTTTTTAAAGCCCAAAAAATGACGTAGTTGGTTTAGGAAAGTATAAATACACTTGAGCAGCAACAATAGGAGCATCAATTTAACTATATCTATATCCCGAGGCTCTCTTTGGCTGGCCGTATGTTCGTCTATCCACCTGCTTATAAGTTTGTAATGACCTGAAGGAGGCGTGGTTGGTATGAAATAGTATCTATGCAAATGATCTGAATCAACTGGAGATTAAATTAAGAATTTTGTGTCATCGGTTGGTCGCTCCGTTCATTTATCGGTGCGTTCATTCGTCTATACGAGTGTCCGTCCATTAAGTAAGTAATACATATGTCCGAACATACGTACAACTTTTTGTTCGAACGTGTTTTTGCACATCTATTTACCTGTTCCTTCGTTCGTCCATGCATACATATGTTTATAAGCTCGCACGTCCATTTTCTTATAAGCTCATTTATTTACCTACCATCCATCCGTTTGTGTGTCCGTCTCTACTCCTGTTTATCCATACGTGGTTTGTCATCTCTTCGTCTGTCCTTACATCTGTTCGTTTGCACTGTTTTCTGTCCATTCGTCCGTGAATCGGATGGGCTTGTTTCGTCCATTCATTAATACGTCTGTTCGCGCACCACATTCTCATTCGTTTGGTTTTTCGTCCGTACATCCGGTTATTCATTCATTCAGCCGTTTCTTCGTCTGTCCATACATTTATTCGTTCGTACTATTGTCCGGCCGTCCATCCTTTCAAACATCTGTCCGCTTTTAGATCTGTCCATTCGTGCGTCTGTCCGTCCGTCTATATGTCCGTACGTACATCAGCTCATATGTTTGTCCGGCAGCTCGTCCGTACGTCATTCCGTCCGTTTACCTTTCCCCACGCCCGTCCATTCGTTGATACGCCAGTACATGTGTCCATTCGTAAGCCCGTCGGCCTCGCAGTACGTCCGTCTAGCAACCACCTGATTCGCACCATTTTGGTATAACTTCTCCTAATCTACCCACCCACCAGTCACTAGCACAATGCCCATCCCCCGTTTAATATTTGGGTGTCGTCTAGCGGGTGTAGCGCACAAATAGGTCGACCTACACCGCCTAAAACCTCTCGACTTTTACTACGATACTTTGTTATTGCTGTTGTTGCGGTTTATTTGCTTCACTTCCCAATGACTCACACTCCAAACTTGGTCCATTTGGGCGAACGTCGGTGCGCCGCGGCGACCCGCACAGTGTGCCAAAAATGCAAACATGAATGTTACAAAATGACTCAAATGAGTATGACAGTCGACAGATAATACGAGTATCTCAACTAAGAAAAATCCGATTTTCGATCTTCAATATTCTACTCCGTTTCGTTTTTATGTAACTTCAAAGTTGTTGTTAAAAATACGCATTCGTTCTAAAGTTTTGCCTTAATTCTTTATGCTGAATGAAAAATCATAGAGAAATACAATTTATGAACCAACATAGTCATGTTATATAGGGTTTTTCATCATGAGCCGAAAAAGTAAATAAAGAAAAAAAATCAATTAAAATTTGAATTTTGATGAAACTTTATTATCAAAATAATATTTGGTTTGCGCCATTAGTAATGGAATATGACATCATTCAAATGACCGCCAGGAGCAGCCTGGCACACCTCGATTCTTTTTAGGTAATTTTCGATGACTTTTTTACATATAGCAGGCTGTAAGGCGCCAAGAATTGCACGTATGTTGTCCCTCAAATGCTCCAGAGTCTGCGGATTGTCTGCATAGACTTGGTCTTTCGCGTAGCCCCAAAGAAAAAAGTGCAAAGGGTTCAGATCGCACGATCTTGAAGGCCAATTGGCATCACCAAAACGCTTCACAATTCTATCATGTTCGGTCGCATTCTGTGATCTCCCGGCTTCAATTTCTGCACCAACTGAACTTTATATGGATGAAGATGCAAATCCAAATGCAAAATACGCCAAATTGAGGTGATGGAGATGTCCAATTATTGTGAACGCCGGGGAAGCGATAAATTCGGGTCGTCTTCAACACTGGCAGCTACAGCAGCAATATTTCCGGCCGAACGAGCAGGGCGATTACGTATTGGCCTCTGTACATCTTGTACAGAACCAGTTCGTTCGAATTTCGCCAATAAATCCGAAATTGTTGACAAAACAGGCCTTCCGTGACGTCCGAAATCCTTCCTTAGTGGTGCTCAAATGTTCACCATTTTTGTAGTGAATTTTTACTATGTTTACACGTTGAGCGATGCTAAATCGGTCCATTTTCATAAATGGCAAACACTAAACTACAATATTAAAACAATGCAACGACAGATGATAGCTGCGGTTGTCGAACGCAGGGCTGTCAAAGTTTTCGGTTCGAAATGAAAAACCCTGTATATCAAACAAAACTTTTGAGTTTTTCCTGTGTGGCAATACTATTTTCTGGTTTATGCTTTAAAATAACATGCGGTTCGTTTGTTATTAAAGCACAAAGAGTTTGGTGGAAAAAAGTTGAAAATCGTCTAAAAACACTTTAGTTTAGTTTCAACCTTAAATTATATAAAAAGTATGTATTAACATAATCCAGACTAATTTTTTGCTTATGAATAAATGCTTATTGGGTTGTCATTCGCATTTTCTAGTGACACCATCACTAAAAGTACGTGATTTTTTCGAAGTGTGGCGTAAAACTGAAGCCAGAAAGCGGTTAACAAAACTTGAATTTCTTACAGCTTTTCTTAAAGACGTAGATATTGATCATGAACAAAAGCAAAGTTTTACGGCTTTTTGAATTAAAATGTACCAAATTTTGGGCCTCTACTTGTACGGCGTATGCTGCTTTTAATAAAAAAAATATAATTAAATATATTGCAATGGCATATGTGTAGGTTTTTCATAAAAAACTCTTCTAGATAGATAGATTCGCGATGCATGTCCGTTGAGAAGGCGTTGTCTTCATATTACGACATGGATTTGTTTTTCAAGAAGTACAACATTCTTCGTCGCGCAATTAACGAAATCCATCAGGATTGCATGCCTAGCTATAGTTTACTGAAGAAAGCTAGAGATGATCTAATGCCAAATCCGATAGTTTCATGTGAAAGCTCAGTTCACATTCCATTGCAAAGTATTCTAAACCAAACGGGCTCGAGCTTGGTAAATATAAGCGAAGTAGCTAGTAATGCAGATGCAACGCTGTACTGCAAATGCCAATATTTAATGAAAATAAATGTCCAATTTGGTACTTCTACTTTCTAGAGAAAAAACAAGTTGTTTTTTTGATATTTTACTTGCTATTGGAGGTGGGCGTAGTTATGACCTGACTGCGCCCATTTTTTGCCATTATTTTGTTTTGAAAAAGGAAGTATATACATCGAATTCCGTTGCACTACCTTCCATAAAGCAGAAATTATGCTAATTTGAAGTTTTACTTACTATAGGAAGTGGGCGTGGTTATGGTTGGATAACGCCCATTTTTGTAGCATATTATTTAATTGTTCCCAAAACCTTATGTAGAAAATTTGGTTGCTCTGCGACAACTTGTTCTATTTTTGGCCGGAGCTTTTATGGAGACGAGACACTGTGCGCCGGTGCCACAGTCGACCTTCGCCGCGAGTGCGCCCATACGTAACGAAGGCGCATGCCCACAGCCCGCTGCATTGTTTGCGGCCAGTGGACATGTAACGCGTGCGTCTTGCTGGCTCGCTGCCTCGCGGGCCAGTTGGCTGTTGGCTGTTGGCGTACTGCAATTTTTTTTGTAGGCTCGTTTGTTGTACTGCTGTTGTCGGCATTGTTACTGATGATTAATTATCAGCGATAACCTTGTCTTCTATGTGCATGCAGCACAGCTGCCAAAAACGCGACAACAGCGGCCACAACACAAACGCGCCCAGCGATTTACCGACTGTAGTTAGAAAGAGCGGTAGCTATGAAACGGCAACGCGAGGCGATGACATCGTGAGCAGAGATCTGCATGCGGTCATATTTTAATCGCTCAATATGTATTCGTGTAAAATGCGGTGCGATATGTGCCACTCCTCAAAAAAACGGATATCAGTATGTATCCCCACCGCAATGCTTCATTCATTCCGAATACTAGTAATCCGAACGAACGAATCATCAGCTTGCAATACTAAACGATCGCAAACTACCGCATCTTCATTTCACTTCGGCTATGCGGTGCTGCCGATGATCCAAACGAACTATGCACTTCGGAATGCGGTGGTGCGAATGATTCAAACGAAGACGGCAATGATCGGCAATGATCCAAACGAAAGATGGAAATATTCGTTTGAATCATTCGCACCACCGCATTCCGAAGCGATATGAGAATGCGGTGGTGCGAATGATCCAAAGGAAAGATGGAAACACCGCATACCACCGCATTTTCATATCGCTTCGCACTTGTTCTTTGACTCTTATTGTGATTAAGCATTCGTAGAAAAGAAAAGAAATGACAGGCATTTTTTAGGATATACCCAATTTTTTTATGTTTTACAATAAATGTATATGTACATACTCAAATAATAAATTTAATGTAATCGTTTTAAACATGAAATGAAAAAATGTCCTTTATCGAACGAAGTAATATTTAATTCATAATACGTGTAATAGATTATAATAATTAATAATAATTTGTAATGTTAAAAATTGTTAGAGTACGAATGGTCGAAAAGCCTATGGCTTTGCCCGTTGTCATAGAGTATTTCATTGATGTGGGTCCAATTACCGACAATTGATTCAATCATCATATATTTGGAGTTCTATCGTGTTTTTAAAGTATTTAACCATTTTTGTTTTGCATGATTCTATAACTTTTAGACTTCAACTTGCTTAAAAAATAGCAGCAGTTGAGGTGGCAAAATCCATGCCGCAAACATTTCTTCCAAATGCGTATACTTGCTTCATACGCTCCGCGAATTGTGCATTATGTATACTTGTATGCATTGCTTTCAATCACTGCAAACAACGCATACCGCATAATGATTGAATTTGGGATACTTATGATTTGCGGTGCTTATGAGCAGTAGCACAGAATAAACAGTAATACAGAACGCGCATCTCATACAAATTCCAAAATGTTAAGGGGTCGTAATATTACGACCACTGTTAATTTAACATTACGTCCTCTGCTATTAACATTACAAACAGCACTAGACAGCTTTCGTTTCTGTTATTTCACAGAACAAACAGCACAGAGATAAGATGAAAGTAATGATCGCATGCAGCTCCGAAGGGAAAATAGCGTCAGGCTGTGGTTGCTGTTGTTGTCGGCCAACAAAACGAAGTGCCACTTGCTTCTTACATATATGGGAAGAAGAGCAATAAGGTATGGTTGTTGTTATTGTTGCCGGCTAGGAATTGAAACATTGAATTTGAATTCTTTTTGCTTTGTGGTTCATTCTGCGTGCAGCGCAGTGCGTACATACGCTGTCGGTAGCAATTTTACGACGGAGTGTAGCGTGCAAAAATATATGAGAACGAATGTCAAAAGGGGGTAACTTATCGACTTAAAAAGCCACTACGGTATAAAGATATCACACTATTTTTAATATTGATGATAGTTAAACGATGTGGCACAATCGTTATGTACGAAATATCCTTTAAATGGTGGATGTACGTACATATATCGAAAAAAAGCAAAACAAAAAATTTATTCTGCCGTCATTCGGGATCGTCGTTGCTTACTTACTTTTTTCTCATAGCTTTTTGCTTTACAATAGATATGTACATACATTCGACATGATTAAATGCACAAATTCGTAATTACGATTCTTCGGAACCTCTCATTTTTTTTTAGGTTTGACAAACAAATGTTTGGGCCAAAAAACTGGGGGCCTAGAGTGGGATAAAAGGCGTAGGGATAAAATAATTAATCACGGCGAGAAGTCATTTACGCCAAAATTAGCGAAACCTTAGAATTCAAGTGCTCATAAGGAGATACAAATTTCTTCACGCAGAAAGTCGATCGCATAATAACATGAAAAAAACTTGTTCTTATTAACTGACACACGTCGGGAATTGCCAGCCAATGTCAGCCAGAAACAAAAATTCAAAATTTACAATTTTCATTCGCTGATCAACAACAACAACGATAGCACATCGCCCTTCATTCGCTTCATTGAAAATAACAGTAACTTCTATGGCCGGCATCGAGCGCACGAACTCGCTCTGCACCACTCGGCACTTACCGAAGTTGACAATAACAGAGATCATCGTCGCACGAGAAATTAACAGAGACAAAAGTTCTGTTCAACAAACTCTGTTATCTCCCCCCTGCTGCTTTCGGCCCGCACCATAAATTCAGATTGCTTCGCTGGTCGACATGCGCATTCTGTATACTGTTTATTCTGTGGCAGTAGGTAGTAAAAAGAATGAGTGTCAATGCGGTGGTAACCAAAATTGCGCGACGCGAATTGTGCAATATGCATACGATTACGAAGTGGTCGTGTAAGCAATACGCGAAATGAATCGATGATCGCAAACTCGTGCGGGTTTTGTATGCGTGCGGTTGCGATACTTATGTTATGCAACTTTGTATAAACATAGATAAACATTGTCTTTTAATTTAGTAAAGAAATAACGACAAACGATTAAAAATGGCGGAGTTATATTAACACTTCTTGAAGTCTGAACTAAAAAGAACTAACGAAGTATACGAAACATATTATTTCTTTGCATACTACTTTTACAAAGTTGCACTGAAAGTGTAGCAGAACAACACAGCTGATCAATATTCAATAACAATGTCGGAATGTAGCACTTGTTGTTGTATTTTTGTGTTTGTAATCGTAGTAAGCTTTGTCGTATCAAATATTCTTCAGTCAAATAAAAAAAAACGTTACAAAAGAATAATGTGTATCCAATTATGTGCATCCAATGATGAAAACTAATATTTGCTGATATTAAAGGGGATAAAAGTAGTGAAAAATAACTGAAATTTGGTCATTAGAGCTCTATGTAAAGTTCGATCACCGTATTAAGTGTTATCAAAATCAATGGTCATTTTGTAGTGGAGTCTCACAGAAATACAAATATAGAGGCTAACTAACTTTCGGATATGCATAATTTTGATATCATTTGAAAGGTAATGATTAGCGCTTTTTAATAAGTGTAAAAATTTGCAAAAATTTTGGCGATAAATATAGTTTTAAATGGTAACTTTAAAAAATATTTGAATTACTAAACACAAAAATTAAAAAAAAAATATATTATAAAGTAAGGTTACAAAGAACAATAATGAGCTTAGTAGCTGTATGGAAACCCTTCAAATCGACATATTATGTGTTGACATACGAGAAAAATTGGCGGAGTTATAATAATATTTCTTGAAGTCTTTACGAAAAAGCACTAAAAAACGGTATTAAAACTTCCAGAACTCAATAAATTAACAAAAAAAATGTTTACAAAATATGTGCAATCCAAGAACTCCTGAAGGTTTATCTAACCAAAAAAAATTATTCGAAAATGTCCAACAACAAAAAAGTTACACCCAAAAAACATGATAATTAGAGGTATTTTTGAAGCAAAACCGCTAACAATTGGCTTACCTCAGAATCGCAATATTTTGCAAATAGTCATTAAACACTCTGAATTTTATTTTTAGGTGGTGACTGAAACGTGATTTTTTTTTTTTATGGAGTGCGACCCACCTTAATGTGTAGTAGGTAGTAAAAAGAATGCGTATTAATGCGGTGGTATCCAAAGTTGCGGTACTCATTGCTAATCTCTGATCGTGAGCTCAGTTAAATCGTAGTGCATCATTTTTCAAACAAAAAAATCATACAGAATTAAGTGTCGTACAACTGATTTAAGTACACCATTTTGATCCTTGTGACCTAGTTAATTATTGACTTTTATTTTGTGAAAAAAATAAAAGTTATTTTTTGGCTTTTATTTGTTTAGGCCAAAATAAAAGTCAATTTTCGACTTATTTCTGCCCGAAAAATTAAAAGTAAAAATGACTTTTATTTTTTCCCGAAGCATAAAGTGGTGAAGCAACTTGAAATATCATTAATAAAAATAACAAAGAAAAGGGGACCTATACCCTAATACTACCCTGGGGAACACCTGAAGAAGCAATAAAAGGTAAGGAAGAAACATCAACCACAACAACACATTTACGATTAGATAGATAAGAGTAGATCCATTGAAGAAAAGTAGAGTGAAAACCGAGTGCAGCCATTTTTGAGACCAGGATTGAATGACTTACAGTGTCAAAAGCTTTAGAAAAGTCCGTGTAAATCAGCGGTCGGCAAAGCTTACTCTTATGAGCAGTACGCTCAGCACACGTACACAGTACGCTCTCTCAGCCGTTGTTCAGGTATAATTTACACAGTGGAGAGAAATTTCACTGCGCTTACTAACACCATCTCATTGTCAATTTTGCCGACCCCTGGTGTAAATAGTGTCAACTTGGAGACCTTCACTAAATGCTGCTAAGCAATATTCAGAGAAAACGGCAAGGTTAGAAACTGTTGACCTGCCAGACACAAAACCATGCTGATGGGGAGAGATTACGCTTTTGACTGCGAAGTAAAGCTTCTTCTTAATCAGGGATTCAAACAATTTTGAAACAGTCGATAATTTGAAAATCGGCCTGTAGTTAGCAATATTATTCTTGTTGCCACTTTTGAAAATGGGTGTAATGGAAGTAACTTTCTACGCATCAATAAATTCGCCAGATTCCAGTGAACGATTAAAGATACTTAAAAGCGGTGAGACAAGAGAATCACAATTCTTAAATAGGCACGCCGAAAGCCCGTCTACATCAGTTTGCGTTGAGGATTTAAGACAACCAATGCCTTCAATTACGTCCTCACGAGATAAGCACAATGAACCAAAGTTTATGTGAGAGTTAAAGTTCGTCTTGAAATTTGCAGGGGCTCCAGTATCACGTACAAAATTTGAACGGAAAAAATCCGCAAAAAGGTTAGCTGCCTCAAAGGAGGTATCCGCCGTCACATCATTCAAAAATACTTTAGTAGGAATATTAGCAGAAATTTCTTTAGAATTGACGAAACGCCAAAAGGCCTTCGGATTCGATTTGATCTCAGATTCAAACTTACGAAGCGCATTGCTCAACGAATTGAATTTTTTAGAGTAAAACAGATATTTAAGTTTAAAGTGGGAATTACAAGTAACTTTAAATTTTTTATAGAACTTATTTCTCAAATTCTTTAGTTTTTTTAACTTTTTAGTAAACCAAGGTATTTTATAACATCTCTTTTTTAACAGTGGGATATGTTGCGCACAAATGTCATGCACCTTATTTTTGAAGATATCGAAACAATTAGAAACATCATGCCCTGAGAAAAGAGAGTCCCAATGCAACGAATGTAATACATTATTTACTAATAGAAAGTTAAACTTTTTAAAGTTAAAGCAAGTTTTCTGGTTAACCAAGAATTTATTCTTAAACTCATAAAATTGCATTTCAAGAACAAGGGGAACATGATGTAAACCTGAGCAAGAGAAAGGCAAGTGACATTCTTGTAAAGAAAAGTTCATGCCATCACTAATGAACACCAAATCCAGAATTCTATAAAGTTTATTTACTAAATTATTTATCTGAATTAAGTTTATATATTGAAGATTGTCTAAAACATAGGTCTCCGCAAAAGTAATTGCGTTATTAGGATATAAGGCCAAACTATTATCCAAATAAGACCATTCAATATTACACAAATTGAAATCACCCAGGACACAAAAGTGATCATTGGGATATTTCATTGCTAATGTTAAAATGTTGTCAACATGGGCCTTATAAAGATGATCCACACTAGCAGGTGGGATATAGGAAGCACAGATAAAGAGCTTTGAGGCTCCCTCAACCGCAACGCAAAGTTGATCCAGGAGAGTGTCTGAGTCCCGCAAAGGAACAAGCCATGACCGTAATTTGCAGTTAACTGCAATGAGGACCCCACCACCTCTAGACAAACCAGTTTTCACAGCATCCCTATCTTTACGATAGACATTATAAAGATTAGCATAAAAAAATTCATTATCAAAGAAATCCTTAGTTAACCAGGTCTCAACGAGGACAAAAATGTCATAATCCAGGTGAGAGCTCATTGTAAATAACGCCCCAGATTTCGTTCTGAGACTCGACACGTTTTGGAAGTAAATTCTTAAAGCCTTATTAACCCTAGTGCTCTTTGCATCCGCTAAGCACCTGTCTGAGGTACATCGGGTTTTTGAAAAAAACGGAAGTGGCGTAATTCTACGTTAGCAGGACATAGATTTGAACACAGTACCTTCTCATAACAGATTTCTGAAACTCCTAACTTAAAATTTACTTTTTTCAACGAAATAAAGCTTAGTAGTTGTATAAATCATATCGAGCCCTTCCCGCGTTTTTATCGTATGAGCCAAAAACCAAATTTTACAGGAGACGTTTTTTTTTGTTTTATCTGCATTGGCGCAACATAGTTGCATGATTTTTGGTATACACACTTTATTTAGGGTTACACACATGGAATAGGTAATTTTAGTGACTTCAGCAAAGCGCAACGGCGTTATTTTGGACATACGATAACTTGTGCGGGCACTATTATGAGCGATTCAAATATTGCAGTGGCACATACGATAAAATCGTTTCTTAGTAAAAAATAATTGTTTCCTTTGTATAATGTATTTTCATTTATTGAATACAAAATATTGTTACTTTCAGATTGATATAGTGTAATTCATAGATGATGTGGTGTAGTTTTATTTATGAAATACGAAACATTCTTTCAGAAAAAATTAAATACTATCTTCTTCTTCTGTTTGAACTAGTACATCTTTTGTCATTCCATCAATTTTTAAATCTAAATATTCATGACTAGGAGGGCCCGTGGCTTTGCACGCACTTTTAAAGTCAATGAGACCAATAAATCAAATTCTTCTTAACCCTTTGTTGATCCCGTTAGATTTTTATGGAAAAATACTTATCTCATTATTTCTCATTTGAGAAATAATTTCCCCTTTCGCCATATTTGAAGTCAATTGGCGCATTAAATCATGTTTCCCCATACAAAGTCTTAACCCATCGTTGACCTCATCAGATATCGATTTTCGAAAAAATGCAAAACACGTATTGAATTATTTCACATTTGAAATAAACAAACATTTAACCAAGTTTGAAGTCAAAAAGCGTAAAAACATATTTCTTCATACAAACTTTTAACCCTTGGTTCACCCCTTAATGTTTTGATTTTGAAAAAGATGAGAAACACGTGTCAAATTATTTTTGATTTCAAGTGTTTTCACCAACTTTGACGTCAAAAGGCCTATCGAGTCATGTTTTTTCGTAGTCTTTCCGTATACGAGCCTTAACCCTTGGTTCACCCCGTTAAATTCTGATATTCGAAAAAAATAAAAAATACGTGTCGCATTATTTTTGATTTGAAGTGTTTTCACCAAATTTTAAATCAATAAGCCTATTAAATCGAATTTCTTCATATAAAACCTTAACCCATGGTTTGCCCCTTTACACCCCGAATTTCAAAAAATCCCGTCTTAGCGGAGGTTGATTTTTCAAGATGTACCTACAGTTCAAATATCATATTTGTAGCTTTAGCGGTTTAAGCTGGGCGATGATGAATCAGTCAGTCAGGATAAACAATTATATGCATATAAGTTAACGGACGGCCCATAAGTTAACGCTCAAATAGAAAGCCAACGCAGCATGTCAACGAACCCAGCGGAGCCCCAACAATAACAACAGCGGAAAGTTGCAACACAAAAGCGCAACCAAAGAATTGCAGGAACGGGCCAAGCGACGGCGCACCATCCGCTCCAAATGAAATCGCTGACGACACCTGCGCGAGTTAAGTTCCGAAGAACTTAATCAAATTAAAAAAAAAGATTTATTTTCACTCTGAGCTTAACCGCTCAGCTCGGTGGACAATTATATTCTGTTCTTAATTTTGATTTTTACTTAAAACGAAAGTACAAAAGTGCTTACGTACTAATTTACAATAGTGCTTACTAACTAAAAAGGTTCCGTGAGAACCGTAGTTACGTAAGTAGCGGGTTCGGGTTTCTGAAGTTGGCTGGATTTTTGGTTAAACGAAAATACAAAGGTGCTTACGTACTAATTTACAATAATGCTTACTAACTAAAAAGGTAGGCAGGTATTGACAGTCGGGACTTTTGCCGAAGCTGTCAGCATGAGGAGGAGGAAGTATCCATTATTCACCTCCTCTGTCACTGTCCGGCTCTCTCTATACGAAGGTGGAAAGCCTTGGGCTCTACTTACTTCGACAATCTGGACGACCTTAGATCAGTCAACATTAGGGACTTGCTAGGTTTTATCCACAAGACAAAATGGCTTGTATAGGCACTTAACTTGCAGTAAGACAGATCATTCCCTCCTTGTGGTATCACAACGGGCCCTTTTCGTGGCCTAAGTGTGTCTTTCGGCAAGTCCCGTGCCTAGGCAGCCACTTTAACCTAACCTAACCTAACTAAAAAGGTTCTGTGAGAACCGTAGTTACATAAGTGGCGGGTTCGGGTTTCTGAAGTTGGCTGGAAACGCTGCGTCAGTGGTTATCGGTGGTGGCGTTGGGTGACAACGTAACTCCTCCCCCCTTGGAGTAGAGCGATGGCCACAAGGAAGGTGAAGTGGCTGGAGCGATGACTGGTGTTGGCGGTATTCCGTAGGTGATTCTGGTTTTTCTGGCGATGATTAGGATTGCTGCTATTGCTAATGCGCCCAGCATTCCCACTGCTGCATGTACCAGGTGTGCGCCTATGAAACCGGTAATTATTTTTGAAAAAACACGTTTATTGTGAGGAAATGATTACAATTTTATTCTTCAAAGTAATGGCCATCACTAGCTACACATTTTTCCCATCTCTCAGGCAATTTATGGATGCCTCGCCAAAAAAATGTTTCGTCTTTTGCCTGAAACCAATCATCGATCCATTTTTTTACTTCTGCGTGAGAATTGAAGCGCCGTTCCGTTAATGCGTGGCCCATCGATGCGAACATGTGATAATCCGAAGGCGCCAAGTCTGGTGAGTAAGCCGCATGAGCAAGAGCTTCCCAGTTGTACGATGCAACCAATTCTTTGGAGGCTCTAGTGCGGTGTGGTGGTGCGTTGTCATCGAGGAAAATCACTTTGTGTTGCCTGGCTTCATATTCTGGGCGTTTTTGGCGTATAGCACGGTTCAAATCGGCCAATTGTTCTTGGTAACGTTCACCGTTAACCGTTTCACCAGGTTTTAGAAGGTCATACCATATGACACCACGGTGGTCCCAGAAAACACATAGCATGGCCTTCTTTCCGAAGCGATCTGGCCTTGCGGTCGATTGCGCACTTTCGCCGCGGTTAACATACGATCTTTTTCGTTTGGGATTCCTGAAATAAACCCACTTTTCATCACCAGTTACGATTCGATGCAAAAACGACTTTCTTTTGTACCGGGCGAGCAGCATTTCACAAGTGGTTTTTCGGTTTTCTTGCTGCCTTTCAGTCAGTTCATGTGGCACCCATCTACCGACCTTTAAAATTTTTCCCATTGCTTTTAAACGTTTTCCGACGGTCCGACGGTCAACACCCAATTGTTCTGCGAGCTGTTCTTGCGTTTGGCCATCATCTTCATCGAGCAATGCTTGCAATTCGGCGTCTTCAAACTTTTTTGGTGGCCGGCCACGCTCCTCGTTTCTCACATCAAAATCACCACTTTTAAATTTATTGAACCACTCGTTACACTGTGTGCGACCAAGAGCATGCTCGCCGTAAGCTTCCACAAGCATTCGATACGATTCAGAAGCGTTTTTCTTCAAATGGTAACACAAAATTAACTGTGTCCGCAAATCGTAATTTGTAGGCACGTAATCCGACATTTTCCGGAGCGTCAAACAATGCGTTGTTGGATGAAACTTGACAAATTGTGAACTGAATATTGTTGACATATGACAGAAGAAGTAAACATAACATTTGGTACGGTTCCGAAGTTTATAAATATTCGGCTATTTACCGCTAGATGTCGTTACCGGTTTCATAGGCGCATACCTGGTATATGAGATGCTCTTCTTAGTTTCTTCCCATATGGTTAGTGCGGCTTTTTGATGTTCGAAGTGGTAGTCCTTCAGTTTTTGCAGGTTGATCGTCTCTATTATTTCTTTTGGCTGGATTTGTACGTATGTTGGTGGAGCGATGTGTACTTCATCCCAAAATATGCTGGGGTTGTCTTCGTAGGTTATACCGTTGATGTTGATGCTGCAGTTTCTGAAGTGCAGCACGGCTGTGCCCTCTACTGCGAGAACATTTTTACTGCAAGTGGAATTGATTAGTGTTTCTGGTATATTGACAAATAGGATATGATTCTCTTCAAGTTGAAGAATTGTTTCCGTTTTTCCTATATCATTGAAGACGCAATGGGGAGGTTTGTTCCTTAACAGGTTTCCAACGCATGCTGAGTCCTGCGTGTCTTCTTGGTGTGGTGAAGATGGGCAATAGTAGATGCGCTCTATTTTTGGGCATGCCTTGTCAAAGTGGTGAACATTCTTTTCGCTATATCCTACATATGGCTTTGTTACAATTTGTTTTGTTTCATTTACCGGTAATGGTATAATATGGTAAAATTTATATTGTTCTGGAGCTAATATTGGTATTTTTATATTGAATATTATATAGGAATTATTATAGTAAGCTTGCAGCCCGAGTAACTCGTATATGTGTTCTTCAGATATTAGTGTAATGGATTGGTTTTTTATGGCTTCATGAATTACTTGCAGTTCGGTTTGGCTTAATATGAATTTTGATATAATATTTAATTTAGCTAATACGATTGCTTCAGCTAGGTTTGTTAGATGGTCGGTTAATAAATCTATATTATAGTTAAGTTGGTTCAAATATTGAATTTCTTCGAGTATATTTTCTTCTTTGTTGATCCTGTTTGATGTTTCTTGTGACAATTGGTTTAAGTACAATTCTATTTTCTTTTGTTCTTTGTTTATGTGAGACGTCAGGTTTCTAAATCTTTCAATCATTTGTGTGTTTATATTATGCTGTTTTGCTAGTGTTATTTGTGTGTTAGTTTTGTCATGTTTTAGTTTTTCTATTTGGTTATTTAAATTTTGAGCGTCTTTGGCATCCATATTTCCAGTTATAAATTTTATGGCGGATCCTAACCCGTTTATTAGTCCTCGTTTTGTTCTTTTGGTAGGGGTTAGTGAGTTTAGTTTGCTTTTTAGTTCGTTAAGTTCGAGGTATGTTATTTTGATGGAGTCCGTTAACGTCCCATGTTTTTGAAAAGTTACCAATATGTTCGTGATTTCCCTGATGTTTGTGTCATATTCTTCCAGGTCTACTATGTGAATGAGGTTGCTGAAGTAATTAATTATCCGTGCTGGTCCGAGTTCTAAGTGAATTGTGCCCTGGTCCCTTTTGATGTTTTGCATTTCTATCGTTTGGGTGGCGACCAGTGGTAACCTAAAGGAGGGTGATTTTATAGTTTCTTTTTATTTTTTATTCTGGACTTATGTATCTTTTGGTTGTTGGTGGTGATTAGTGTTACTCTTTTGTTTTCTTTTACTTTGTGTTTTGTGAAACGGGGTGTTATTTTATTTCTTCTACATTCCTTCCTATAGACATTGTCATTTCCTCCGAAATTTTCTGGTTCTTGCCTAATTTGGTTCAACTTGTCGATTCTGTTGCTTACTTCTGTTTCTAACTGTTTCTTTATGGAGGGGTATAGGACTTGTTGGAATTCGTTCAGTTTCCTCAAATAGTCGTGTTCGTTATCGAATGTTATGTCCCTGTCGAATTTGTAAGTTCGTAAGTTCGTTTATGCCGCGATGGTTATTCTTTTCGTGGTACTCTCTAATTATTTTCTCTTGTTCATCGTTATACCTGATATCTATTAACATTTCCGTACATCGTATTACTTTGAAAAGTCTATTGTGTGAAAAGTGTTTGGAGTAAGTTTGTTGTACTATGCGGAAGGTTTCGTCGTCTGCGAATATTGCGTTTAACTTATTAGGTGCTATACATTTTTTTAGGATATCCGTCATATTTTCTTCGTTGAAGGTTGGTCGTCGGACGATTCTTCTTTGTTTGTTTCTAAACACCGTTTCTAGAGTCATTGGTGAGCCTTTGTTGGATTTTTCTAATATTAGTTGTAAGTTGAATTCGTTTAATAGTTTTTCTGAGATGAAGATACCGTCGTCCAAATTCTCGTCTGCTGAATGGATGGTTGTTCCTTGTGTGCCTTGATTCGATAGGGTGTCGTTTAGGTTAATACCTATCCTCACGTGTCTTGGGGTTTTCTATCCTGATTCTGCTTAAGGCGTCCGCATTTGTGTTGCTTTTTCCTTTTTTATAGATGATTTCATAGTCGAATTCTTCTAATTTGAGGCGCCAGCGAATTAACTTTGAATTGGGCTCTTTCAGGGACATTAACCAGGTGAGTGGTTTATGATCTGTTATAATTTGGAATTTGCGGCCGAAGAGGTATGGCCTGAAATATTTAGTGGCCCATACTATGGCCAGGAGTTCTTTTTCTATTGTTGAATAATTTATTTCGGATTCCGACAGAGTTCTGCTAGCGTAACAAATTGGTTTGTCGCTACCAATGTTTCCTTGTGACAGAACTGCGCCTAGAGCTACATTACTGGCATCTGTTGTTAGGACGAAGGTTTTCGTAAAGTCAGGATATTGGAGGATAGGGTCGTTTGTCAAAATATGTTTACAAGTTTCAAATGTTTTAATAAATTGTTCAGAAGGTTCTACTGACCTACCTTTTTTTAGGCATATTGTGAGGGGTTTGACCAGCTTAGCGAAGTCTTTTATGAATTTCCTATAGTATCCTAAGAGACCTAGAAATGCTTTAATGTCTTTTTGGGTTTTGGGAATAGGGAATTCTTTTATGGCTGAGATTTTATCAGGGTTTGGCTTTATTCCCTCAGTTGTGACTATATGGCCGAGAAAAGCAATTTCTTTCTTTAAAAATTCGGATTTGTCCAGTTGTATTTTAAGATTTGCGTTGCGCAATCTTTCAAAAATTTCCTTTAGGTTTCCTATGTGTTGTTGCAGTGAGGTCGAATATATAATGATGTCATCGAGATATACTAGACAAGTTTTTCCTATCAGATCTTTGAGCACGTTATCCATGACCCTTTGAAACGTAGATGGAGCATTCTTTAGTCCGAAGGGCATCCTCAAATACTCATAATGTCCTCCTTCAACCGTGAAAGCCGTCTTTTGGATGTCTTTCGGATCCATTTCGATCTGATGGAAACCGCTGGCAAGGTCCAATGTTGAGAAGTACATGCATCTTCCAAGCTTGTCAAGGATTTCCGAGATGTTAGGGATTGGATATCTGTCAGATACGGTCTTCTCGTTCAACTTCCTATAATCTATGACTAACCGCCATTTCTGTTTCCCACTGGCATCCTTCTTCTTGGGAACTACCCAAACTGGAGAGCTCCAAGGGGAATAACTTTGTCTAATAATGCCTTGGTTAATCATATTGTTTATTTGTTTACTGACTTCGTTCTTATGGATGTAGGGATATCTGTAGGATTTTGTGTATATTGGGATATTATCTGTAGTGGTGATACTATGTTTAATATTGTTGGTAAATGTAAGTGTTTGCCCTTCTCTAAAGAATACATCGTCGTATGATTTGCAGAGTGATATGAGGTGCTTTTTTTCTTCGGTGTTTAAGTGGCTTGTACGGATTAGCTCTGAAATCTCTTTGAAGGTAGAGTGGGGTGGGCCTTCTAGGTTCCAGTTATTTATTTCAATATGCCCTGCCTCGGAGTATGTTTCTGCTTTTATGAGTTGTTCTAGAAACAAGATCTGGTTTTCACCTGAAGTATTCTGGATTTCCACTTCACTGAACCAGTTACTTGCGGTGTAAAGACCTTCGGAAATGTGAAGGTGGGGTTTAATTGTTATTGACTTTATTAGTACGTCTCCGTTCTGAACGTCAACCGGAAGTTTCAACATTATTTTTGAGTAAGGGGGAATAAGATGTTTGCCTGAGGTTATATTTGGTTTCAATTTTAGCGTTATGGTGGAGTTAGAAGTTTTTAGCTGTTGGGTGGATAGGTCTATTTTCGCTTTTAGTTGTGTTAATGTATCAAGTCCCATTAGTACGTCGAAGTAGTTATGGAACTTAAATATCAGGAATGTTAGTTGACCGGGTTCTTTAAATTCTACGAAAGTGGGAAGAATTGTTTTCTTATTTATTTTGTATTTATCTAAAATTGTTGTGATCATGACGGGGTTACAGTCTATTTGGGCGTTTTCGTCAATGAATTCAGGATTTATGAAAGATGCTGATGCACCGGTATCTATTCGAAATCGTAAAGGTCTACCAAACGGGGATGAGATGTTAATATAGGGTAACGTACTATTAACATCTATGTATCCTGTTGGTTGAGCCAGGCAGGTATGCAAAAATTTTGAGGGTCTTCGATGTTAGATAGGTCATCTACATCGTTTTGGTAGCCGGGGTTCTGGGATTTATTTCGAAAGTTAATGTTATGCATTTCTCCTCTATTAGGATTCGAGTATCTTGATTGATGGGTACGTGAGGTTTGGTTGCTATTCCGTGTCATGGTTGAGGATCTCATATTGGTGTGTCCAGAATCTATGTCCATTCGTTCTGGTTTGTTAGATTGTCTGAAATTGCTAAAACCGGATCTTGTGTCCATTGGTTCAGGTTTTCCTACGTCTGGAAAGAAGCTTCTGTTATTAGGGTATTGGTTCCTGGGGGTCCCTGGGGTTCTGTTTTGATTTAAGTTTTTATATGGTTGGAAATTTTGGGTGTAGGCCGGTATTTCCTGTTGGTTTGTATAGTGTCTCGGTTGGATATATCTTGGGCTTTGGTATGGTTGGTATGTGAATCTTTGGTTATACTGTTTCTTAAAAAGGGGTCTGGTTAAATCCGTTCTTTGGTAGAATATATTTTGCTCCTTGATGCACATGGCCAAAGCTGTAGCCAGTGAATCTGGACGCATAGCCCTTACCGTTGAGCCTAATGGTTCCCTTAGCCTTACCAAGAATGAATTCAAACACATCTCCGCAAATAGCTCTTTTTTTGCTGCGATGACTCCTTTTTCGGTCTCATGAATGAGGACGTTATTACTTAGTGCGGATTGGATTTCTACAATTTGACTATAGAAGCTTTCTACGTTTGAATTGGTCTGTCGAAGGTTGTGTAGGTCTCTTATTAATGAGGTTTCAGTTCGTTTGTCAGAGTAGTGCAATGTTAGATTGTTCTTAATGTCGTCCCAGTTCAAAGGTGTGCCGTACATATTAAGAACTTCGTTTGCGGGCCCCTCGATTTTATTCCTTATTGCTCTTAGAAGGATCTTAGCGTATGGGGTGTTGTCGACTCCTCTCAAATGAAGCAATATTTCTTCGACATTAATTATGAACTCGTGGAGGAGTCTCTGGTTCCCATCGAATTTGGGTAGGTCCTTAACCCATTAAGCCCTGAGCGTTGCGTTTGCGCAACGTTTGGGAATTTCGCTATATTAAGTAATTCATAAAGACAAAAGACTTGAAAATGGGTAGAATTGGATTAGAATTGATCGTTTTAGATTCTGCCATACTCAAATTTCAAAATTATTTAAATATTCATACGTTTTTTTCGATCCAAAGTCGAATTTTGGGGAATTTTTGAAATTCAATCAAAAATACTTATTCTTCAAACCTATCAAAATCCCTAGTGGGCTGCATTTTGCAATGCTAAACTATTTAAAAATAAGTTTTGAACATTTTTTTTTTAATTTTTTAAACAAAAAATATGCTTTATGTTTTGTGTTGCGCGAATGCAACGTTGGGCCTAAACACTGCCAATTTTCATACAACGCAACGCGTGAAAATGTCAAAATCCAAGCAGCTGATATTTTATTGGCACATTTTATTTTCCGCAAATGTTTGATTTTGTTTATTTGTGTAATGTTTGCGAAAAACATGACAAAAAAAAAACATGATATGAATGTTTTGCTTGATTTTTTTTCTTGATTAGGTCAATTAATAAGATTGTGTAAAATTTTATGGAAATCGCACAAGCCTTTCTGGGGTCAGGTTTTAATGGGTTAATTGCATCTGGGATGCGCAAGGAGTTGAAAATGTCACTTGTCACTTGTGTGTTGGGGGGTGTTATACCTGTGGGCTGGGTTGCGTTGCTTTGAGCCATCATAAAGGATGTTTCTGAGTCTTCCGGTATAGTTGACAAACTTTTGCTTTTGTAGAGATTTGGGTAGGGAAGATATTTGTCTTTTGGTTGTTTTAGATTCCTGAACATTAAATTTACGTTCAATTGTCTGACCGTTGTAGGGGTTAGTATGTTAATAATAATTGCTTGTATATTTTTCTGAGGAGTAAATGTATTTAATATATTTTTTCTTTTGTTTTCTTGGTTTAAGGATCTATATGTAATTTTTACAAAAAATTTTTTTTTTTTTATTACTTTGTTAACTTGGAGGGTCCGGCTTTTTGGGCTACGGAATCGCAATTTTGAGTTTTGTTATACTGGAGTGCCCGGGGTAGGTGGGATCGCAGTACTGGAGTGCCCGGGGTAGGTGGGATCGCAGTTTTGTATGTTATCTTTTTACGGTTATTTATTTTCTTAACTAATTATAATTTTGCTTGTATTACATAGATATTATAGATATGATTTAAGATACTACTGTGTACAAAGAATACCCGGAATTCGATTTCTTCGATTATCGTGGTGTTGTGCATTATGAGTTCCTTCCGCCGGGCCAAACTGTCAACAAGGAATATTACTTGAGCGTTATGCGTCGTTTGCGTGAAGCTATTCGCAAAAAGAGGCCGGATTTATGGAGAGACAACTCTTGGTTTTTGCATCACGATAATGCACCATCTCACACGGCATTGGTTCTTCGTGAGCATTTCGCCAACTCATATCGTTCCACAGCCACCGTATTCGCCTGATTTAGCTCCTTGTGACTTCTGGCTATTCTCCAAACTCAAAAGACCACTTCGAGGACACCGTTTTGAATCGATTGAAGAGATTCAACGTGAATCGCCGCGCGCATTGAAGGCCATACCGGAAGGTGACTATTTGGCATGCTTCGAAGATTGGAAAGTCCGTTGGCATAAGTGCATTGCATCGGGGGGGGACTACTTTGAAGGCGATGAAATTGATTTGGAAGAATAAATAAAGATTTTTTGAATTATAAACAAATTCCGGGTATTCTTTGTACACAGTAGTATTATTTGAGCCATTTACAAATTGTTAGCAGTGTTCATTTGACTTACAAGCACCCAATGATGATGATGAGCCGCATCAGTATTGTCGTAGTAGCCGGTGGTTGGAGTGTGGTTTGTGTGTAGTCCTTAGGCGTTGAAACGCGCCGGTTGCGGAATAGTTGGTTGGAATAGTGTTTTCTTTTGTCACAAGTGCAGGATTTGTTCACTGTTCTTTATGAACTTCAGTTTTCTATGATATTCCGTCATAGAGTTCTATATTGACTGTTTTAGTTTTCTATGATGTTCCTTCATAGATTCACTATTCACTGTTTTAGTTTTCTATGATATTCCTTCATAGATTCACTATTCACTGTTTTAGTTTTCTATGATATTCCTTCATAGATTCACTATTCACTGTTTTAGTTTTCTATGATATTCCTTCATAGAGTTCACTATTCACTAACAACCGTGGACTACTCCGGATGACTGCGCCAGTTAAGTTCCGAAGAACTTAATCAAATTAAAAAAAAAGATTTATTTTCACTCTGAGCTTAACCGCTCAGCTCGGTGGACAATTATATTCTGTTCTTAATTTTGATTTTTACTTAAAACGAAAGTACAAAAGTGCTTACGTACTAATTTACAATAGTGCTTACTAACTAAAAAGGTTCCGTGAGAACCGTAGTTACGTAAGTAGCGGGTTCGGGTTTCTGAAGTTGGCTGGATTTTTACTTAAACGAAAATACAAAGGTGCTTACGTACTAATTTACAATAATGCTTACTAACTAAAAAGGTTCTGTGAGAACCGTAGTTACATAAGTGGCGGGTTCGGGTTTCTGAAGTTGGCTGGAAACGCTGCGTCAGTGGTTATCGGTGGTGGCGTTGGGTGACAACGTAACTCACGCGCGAGCGCACAACAACAACAACAGCAGCCGAGGGCGAATAATAAGCTTCTTCACTAATTATAAGTTCAATTGTAATTCACTCCTAAAGTAGCAGTCCAATAAAGCGCACCGTTTTGCGGTGCAATTCTTTTTATTAACTGGCGCCCGAGCAGGGACCAGTGGGCAAAAACACAAGTGGAAAAATATCGCGAGTGCCCTGAAGTAGTGCCAGTGCGAGGAAAAAGAAAAACCACGAGTGTCAGTGCAAAGGGAAAAGAAAACCGCGAGTGCCCTCAAGTAGTGCCAGTGCGAGGAAAACAAACCCTTACTGCACGAGTAGCCAAAAGGACCTCGCAGCTCCAGGCTACTCTGCCCACTGGTCGCCACGAACCAAAGTGTACAGAAAGTGCCCTTAAGTAGTGCAAAAAATAAACACTGTCACAAAAATCACTAAAGTAGTGAAGTGGCGATAGTGGCAAAAAACGAAAGTGGAAAAAACTAAAAAGTGCCCTTTCACAAAACTATTGAAGTGCGTGTTGCAGAGGAAGGAGGCCCCCAAGTAACAAGTAAAAGGGAAGTGCAAGACACTAGCCACTCCGCCCGCAAGAACAAAAAGAGAGACCAGCAACTGGTAGAAGGAAAATCAACACCCAAGATGACCGCAACGAAATTTCTAGCATTACTCGCGTTCCTGAGCACAACGAACGCAGAATTGCTGCTGACCGACTATTCTTCCGCTCATCTGATAACCATAAATGATGGAGAAGCTAAAATCCAGAACGGAACGTTTAACTTTGTTCACATGATAGACCTAGAAACGTACGAACAAGTTTTACTTAACACAGAGAAATACGTTAACATAAGTATTCAAAAAAATAATATCTATTATCCATTGCTAAAGCCCGAAATTTCCCAATCTTAAGATTTTATATAATAAAACAAACATCATGTACCTAATCAAAATTCCAATGACAACAGACACAATATACGAAAAAATGTTAATAAGAGCAGTTAAAAGAAACAAAACAATTATTGGTATTCCGTACAAATCATTATTAATTAGCGGACAGGAACTGTTTGGCATCCAGAAAGAGTGTAAAAAATTTAATTCCGTAAGCATATGTAATCGCAATAATCTGATAAATCTAGTAAACGACCAATGTACAACTAAACTAGTTTATGGCCTAAAATCCTTTTGCAATGTTACAAATAATCAACACATTCCCACAGTAGAAGAAATCTCGGATGGAGTCATACTCCTAAATAATTTTAATGGAAGTTGTTTTTTTAAAGACGCAAGTCACAACCTAGAAGGCACATTTCTAATAAAATTCCACAATGAAACAATTAAGATAAATGATAAAATATTCAGCAACACCGAGATCCCACAAATAAATGCCAAACCAGCCATAAGTCAACCAACACCCACAGAAATAAATAGATACAACATACTATCCCTAAAATCACTAGAAGAACTACACATTAACAACACACATTCAATTAAGACTATTCAAAGTAACATATTTACAATTAAAATATCATCAGCCATATCAGTTAGCACTATTACCTTGTTAATAATAGCAATTATAGTTCTTAAGTACCCACGGAAAAATGTCGAATTTACCCCAAAACCAGAAGTAGCAGCAGCAAGCTCCATTATTCATATTTCACCAACAACACCAGCCGAATTTCCGATGTTCACGGCGGCACTGCCCAGACTCAACGACCTACCTTATTTTTGACGATTGCAGACAATCGATTTGAGAAGGGAAGAGTTAACGGACGGCCCATAAGTTAACGCTCAAATAGAAAGCCAACGCAGCATGTCAACGAACCCAGCGGAGCCCCCACAATAACAACAGCGGAAAGTTGCAACACAAAAGCGCAACCAAAGAATTCCAGGAACGGGCCAAGCGACGGCGCACCATCGGCTCCAAATGAAATCGCTGACGACACCTGCACGCGCGAGCGCACAACAACAACAACAGCAGCCGAGGGCGAATAATAAGCTTCTTCACTAATTATAAGTTCAATTGTAATTCACTCCTAAAGTAGCAGTCCAATAAAGCGCACCGTTTTGCGGTGCAATTCTTTTTATTAACTTATACACGGTGGACGGAAAGTTTCTGCATACATCGTTTCAATTGTAATATACTGTTACGAAATACTAGTTCTAGTGGGCTAGTACGTATCTCTGGATTGCGCAATATAAATAAAAACACACTAAATTTCTCAAACGCAGTCAATGAAAACCAACAGTCACTTTATTTCACACTTTACACTTAATTTGTCTTTGCACTTAATTATTTTCTTAATTACTCCGTGTGGCACCTTCACTAGTCAAAATCAGACTGACTCGCTGCGCCGCACCCGGCTGTCTTTTATACCCGTCCGGCCATCGCGCAGATCGTTCTCGCACATTCCGGAGTGGACTAAAGGTTTCCATGATGATCGCGACCATCATTGCCAGATTGGACTAAAAGTTGCCATCATTGCCAGGTTGGACTAGAAGTTGCCATCATTGTCAGGTTGGACTAAAAGTTGCCATCATTGCCAGCTCGAATTATAGCACGGCGCGTAGCGACAGGGTTGCTTTGCACAGCGACAAACTGTCTTATCGTTACACTGCCCACCACTTAGACTTGTTCGTCCCGAACAAGTGCCGAGGTTCCGCTGTGATAAGGCGCCAGGCGCTGCAAATGGACTACCTTCAGCTTAGCGCCTTTATTGCTGCAACGTTGAATCCGGTATACCACGTCGTTTATCCTAGTCACGACTTCGTAAGGTCCTTCCCATGACGCTTGAAGTTTCGGAGACAAACCTTTCCTCCGCTGCGGGTTGTAGAGCATTACCAGATCGCCTTCTTGGAACCCTGCTGAGTTGGCCCGTAGATCATATCTGGCTTTCGCCTTATCGCTGACCAGTTTGGTGCGGCTCCTTATAAACTGGTGAATCTCCTCCAGTTCCGCCCGCTTATTGGCCACGTAGTCCGTCTTAGCGCCTCCCGTCGTGCTGACTACCCGAACTTCAAGTCGGCGGGCAACCGCAACTCAGTGCCGAACACTGCTCGGGCTGGAGTGAGTGATGTCGTGTCGTGCGGGGCTGACCTATACGCCATCAGGAACAGGGGGATATGCGTGTGCCAATCCTTTTGATTCCTGCCTACCACTTTCCGCAGGTATTCCTCCAGTGTCCGGTTAAAGCGTTCCACCATGCCGTCGGACTGTGGGTGCAAAGGAGTGGTACGCGTATTCTTTATTCCCAGCAGCTCACACACTTCCTTGAATACCGCAGACTCGAAATTCTGGCCTTGATCCGAGTGCAACTCCAACGGAACTCCGAACCTGGCTACCCAGTTGTTTACCAGCTTTTCCGAGATCGTAGTGGCCTCCTGGTTAGGAATTGGGTACACTTCGGGCCATTTGCTGAAGTAATCCATTACCACCAGCACATATTTGTTGCCTTGAGTACTAGTTGGGAATGGGCCGGCGACGTCCATAGCAATCCGCTCGAAGGGCGCTCCCACGTTGTACTGCTGCATGCGGCCTCGAGATCTTCTTGTTGGCCCTTTCGCTGCTGAACATCGGTCGCAGCTCTTAATCCACTCGGCTACAGACTCCTGACATCCTACCCAGTAGAATCGTCTTTTTATTTTGGCGACGGTTTTGGTGATGCCTAGGTGCCCTCCACTGGAGTCGTTATGGTATGCCTGGATGACCTCGTTGATTCTGCATTTCGGCACTAGTATTAGGGAGTTGCTGGTCCGTCCATCCGCGCTCTCCCATTCGCGGTACAGGCATCCTTCCTTCAGCCGCAGACTTTTCCACTGTGCCCAGTAAGCCTTCGCGATCGGGCTTTCACCGGCCATCTCCTGCCAGTCTGGACGTGCGCCTTGCTCTTTGCCTTCGACGATTTTTGCAAGATCCGCATCCTCACGCTGGTCCTTTTGTAGCCTCTCCGCAGACCACTCTTCCTCTGGCATAACGCTCACCAACCGGACGTCCACTATCTGTTCTTTGCTTTCGGCTCGCGAGCACGCCCTGCATTCGACTTCGCACGGACGGCGTGACAAGGCATCGGCATTGCCATGGCTACTGCCCTTCCGATGCTCTATCGTGTAGTCGTAGCTCTGCAGTCGCTCGATCCACCGCGCCAATTGGCCTTCAGGATCCTTAAAGTTCAGGAGCCATCTCAATGCCGCATGATCTGTGCGCAGGCGAAACCTTTGTCCATACAGATATTTGTGGAAGTGTTTTACGCAGTCCAATACCGCCAGCAGTTCTCTCCGTGTCACACAGTAGTTGCGTTCCGGTTTCGACAGAATCCTACTGTAGTATGCTATCACTTGTTCTTGGCCGTCTATTATCTGTGATAGCACACCGCCAATACTATGCCCGCTCGCATCCGTATCCAGCACAAACATCTCTCCAGGCACGGGGAAGGCCAGAATTGGAGCAGTGCACAGTTTTTCCTTCAGACGTGCAAAAGCCTGCTCCTGCTCTTCGTTCCACTCGAAAGCTTGGCTCTTTTTCGTCAGTTTGTGCAAGCTGCTGGCTATGTTCGCGAATCCCGGAACAAATCGGCGGTAGTATGTGCACAGGCCCAGGAAACTGCGGAGTTCGTGTAGATTGCGTGGCCGGGGCCACTCCTTCACCGCCGTGATTTTGCCTTCATCCGTATGTACTCCGAGGGCGGAAACCGTATGACCCAGATACTTGACCTCTTTTTGGAACAGCGAGCACTTCTTTGGGTTGAGTTTAAGCCCGGCTTTTTGTATCCGCTCGAATACCTCCTTTAGCTTTCCCAGGTGGTCGTCGAAGCTTTTACCCATCACGATTATGTCGTCGAGGTACACCAGACACGTCCGCCAATGCAGCCCTTTTAGCACCCGTTCCATTAGCCGCTCGAATGTTGCTGGGGCGTTGCAGAGTCCAAACGGCATGACGGTGAACTGCCACAAACCATCGCCAACACTGAAAGCCGTTTTCTCCTTGTCTTTGTCTGCAAGCTCTACCTGCCAATAGCCGCTGCGTAAGTCGAGCGTGGAGAACCACTGCGTGCCTGACAGTGTGTCCAGGGTGTCATCGATCCGAGGTAGTGGATAACTGTCCTTCTTGGTCACATCATTGAGCTTCCGATAGTCCACACAAAACCGGGTACTGCCATCCGTTTTCTTGACCAGCACGACCGGCGAGCACCAGGGGCCCGAAGAAGGCTCTATGACCTTTTCTTTCCGCATGTTTTCGATCAACTTTGTGACCTCCTCCCTCTTGGCCAGAGGAACTCGTCTTGGCGGTTGGCGGATCGGTTTTGCGCTTCCGGTGTCGATGTTGTGCTTCACTATGGCTGTTCTTCCGCCTGCTTCTGCCGCAAATATTGACCCATAGTGCTGCAGGAGTGACCTCGCCTTCTGTTTCTGATTGGCCGTCAATTCGCTGTTCCACTGATTCTCCTGCGGTATGACGTCCATGTTAAAACCGCTCTTCTTATTTCCTCCGGGTGGGCTACTCTCGCAATTGACCACTGCTACGGCTTCCCTACACTCGCCAATTACCTCATCTTTCCCGACATATCTGGGTGCATTCAGGGGGTTCAGTATTCTGACTGGTATTCTGCCATTCTTAGGTTCCACTAATGTACGTCCGATGATGATGTTGTCGTGTCCTTGTTTCGGTGCTTCTACGACCCACAGCCGACTTGTCCCATCGTCCTCGTCCACCTTTGCCCACACAACCGCCTCGGAATTCGCTGGTATCCTCCGGAGTTGACACGAGACAACTTTCCTTACCGCCACGCTTCGCTCATAGCCGGTGTGCAGGGGGAATTCAACATTGGCATACCTCAGCACATTTTCTTTCAGGTCCAGCGTAAAACCGTGCCTAATCATGAAATCCACGCCGATAATCACGTCGTCCATTATATCCGCGACGATGAACTCATGCTCCAGGCTGCTGGTGCCGATAGCACGCTCGCCAGTCGCAGTCCTCAGCTGTATGCCATGCAGTGGTTCCCAGTTCTTCAGAAGCTTCCTTTTTATGATCGAATATGACGCTCCAGTATCCAGTGTCAACACGAACAACTTTCCATCTATCTTTCCCTCAATCGTCAAGCTGCTGGGTTGTCGTTTCAACTGCGAGACAAGGACGGTGGGGCAGCAGGTTGTGGGGATCAGCTCACGCCCCTTTGGGCTGACCCTTTTTAGTTTAACGGCTCCTCGTCCTCAGCCCTGCGCTTGTTGGCTGAGCCTCGATTGTCAGCATTCCTCGCTTCAGGCGATTGCGATCGAGAACGGGAACGCCTCTTTCGTTGGCGGCAGTCTCGTGATATGTGACCCTGCTTGCCACATACCCAGCAAACAACTTTAGTGGAGACCACCCGTGGCCTGCCCGGTGTCTCAGAGCTTATGGCCTGGATCGGAATGTCGCTGTCTGGCTGGATTTGGCGTATCCTTGCAGGTGCATACCGAGTGGCCCCGATCCATGTCGCCTCATATGTCATCGCGCTGGTCACCGTCTCCTTAAATGTCGGCTTGCCCATCATCAACGCACTGCGACGTGTTTCCGGATCATGAAGACCTTCAATAAACGCCTCGATCTTCATCCTCTCGAGATCCTCAGCGCCAAATTTTGGGTAGCACAACTGTGCGAGCCGCTTAATGTCTGCTGCATATGTCTGCAGCGCCTCGTTGGCTCTTTGCCTGCGGTTCTTCAGCTCACAGTAGTACAGCGTTCTGTTGTGCTCGTCGCTGTACTTCGCTGCCAACGCCCTTATGACGGTCTCGTACTCACTTCTTAAACATTCTGGAACTGATTTTATTACCTCAGCCGCAGCACCTTTTAGAGCCAGCGCCAATCTCCGACCTTTCCTTACATCGGTCCACTGATTTTCCAGAGCAGCCAGGTCGAATTGTAGCTTGAATGTATCGAACGGCGTAGTCCCATCATAAGTAGGCACTTCTGCTCGGGTGGCAACACTTTCCGGAACCGGCGGCAACCATTCTCGCGGCTGTACCTGCCTAAGCCGCTCGTCCATTTTTCTGTTCATCGAGTCCTCCAGACTCTCAACTCGTTTGTTCAGGGAATCATCCAGGTCGTCGACTCGTTTATCCAAGTGCTCTACTCGCGTCTCCAGGTGCTCGACTTTCCCATTAATCCTGTCTGAGATTTCCTCCACTTTCTGCTCCAAGCGCGCAGAGTTTTCCTGAAGCTTGACTTCCATTCGCTCTGACACTTGCGCCGATATTTCATGGGTCGCCGTTTCCATTTTCGCTGCCATTTCTCGATTCGTAGTTTCCAGCTTCGCTGCCATCTCTTGATTCGCAGTTTCCATTTTTGCTGCCATCTGCGCCGACATTTCGCGATTTTCACGGTTGGAAGTCTCGAACATGCCTTTCATTGCAACCATTAGCTGGCTCATGTCCATTGCTTGTGGTGGCGCAGCCGCTGCAGCCGTACTTTGCATTGACGCAGCACCCGCAGGCGATTCCTCCACTTTGCCCGACGCCTCTAGCTCCTGCGTTCCGAACTCGTGCGCAGCCCAATCGATGCCTCGTGATTCACACGCCTCTCGCAAGCGCAGCTGCAACTCCACCTTTCCGCCAGCAGTCGGCAAATTCCAGGCAGCCAGCTCCTTTTTCAGCAGGTCCACCTTCAGTTGCTCGAGTTTAACCATGTCTGCATTTTTGCAATTTTATTTAATTTTTTTTTCTTTATTTATTCAGTAGCACAATCCCACTTCTGACACCAAATGTTACGAAATACTAGTTGTAGTGGGCTAGTACGTATCTCTGGATTGCGCAATATAAATAAAAACACACTAAATTTCTCAAACGCAGTCAATGAAAACCAACAGTCACTTTATTTCACAAATTTCACACTTTACACTTAATTTGTCTTTGCACTTAATTATTTTCTTAATTACTCCGTGTGGCACCTTCACTAGTCAAAATCAGACTGACTCGCTGCGCCACACCCGGCTGTCTTTTATACCCGTCCGGCCATCGCGCAGATCGTTCTCGCACATTCCGGAGTGGACTAAAGGTTTCCATGATGATCGCGACCATCATTGCCAGATTGGACTAAAAGTTGCCATCATTGCCAGGTTGGACTAGAAGTTGCCATCATTGCCAGGTTGGACTAAAAGTTGCCATCATTGCCAGCTCGAATTATAGCACGGCGCGTAGCGACAGGGTTGCTTTGCACAGCGACAAACTGTCTTATCGTTACAATACTTAAAATTCTGATTGTTTGTTTTATTTGAAAACGAAATGGGGAAATCCCCAATAATTTGATGGTTTGAAAATCCTAAGCAGTTCCCTCATAGATCTACAGTGATTTTAATGCAGGACGGTGCGCGAAGTCATATGGCGAAACAGTCAATAAGTGTTGCTAAAAGTCTATTTAAGCTAGTATGGGAAGACTGGCCGGGAAATTCGCCAGATTTTAATCCTATTGAACATATCTGGTCCAGGATTCAAGATTCAGTATTTCGGAGTCCAAAACCTGCCAATAGAATTCAACTCATTGAGAGAGTAAAACAAGAGTGGGATGCCATATCATTGGCCGAAACGTCGGTCTTGTGCGAAAGTTTTTGAAAGCGAGCCCTAGAGTGCTACGAAAAAAATGGCACACATACATAATATTAATGATCAATTGGATTTTGCTTGGATATGATTTAGTGGTTTAAATAAAAAAAATTTTAAAAGCAATACAAATGATCCTTAACGGTGTTTTTTTGTATGCAGAAACTTTCCGTCCACCGTGTAGATTCACTTTTCACTATTCAAATGTTCTCAATTGTACGATTTATTTAGAACAAGCAGTTTTTTTAACTCTCTCTCTACACATTTTTAATAAAGTTAAAAATTAACTTTTTGCAACTAAAGCAATTTTATCGTTACGCATAGCTAGTCGCAGGCACACAAAATGAGGGAAAAATTTTAAGTGGACATACGATAAAATTGTTTTTTCTCAAACTTCGTAACGGTTCATCGTAGAGATGTGAGATTTTAGGGACTGATGAAAAATTTATAGTGCTATCGTTACCGGTCAAAAAATGAATTTCGGTAAAAATGGCTCATACGATAAAATCGCGGGAAGGACTCGATATTTTAACTTTAATGCTCCAAATTTGGTTAGAAAAAGTTTTCCATACGACACATTTTTGACTGATTATTCCTATGGCAGCTATACGATATAGTTGGGCGATCTTGTTCAAAATTAGATATGCGATTCAGTATTACATAGAAATTTCAAATACGAGAATATTGTGAGGAATATCTTTAGTCTTATATCTTTTTAGAATATCTTTGTGAGAATATCTTTAAATATGCACTTGTTAGGAAATTTCTTACCAGATTTACTAATTCGCCCACTTTGGGGGGTCTGAAACCCCTTTGTTCCCTTTTCTTCCTTCCACATTTGGACCTGAAACCTCTTTAACATTACCAACTGGTTAAAAAAATTGTCTCATAAAACCTATGAAAACAAAAATATTTACATATGTAAATAGTGTCAGTCAGCGTATATAAAAATTGGTGTCAAGGTGAAGGTTAAAATTGAAAAGTAAAAAAAGGGCAAAACAAATTATATGTACCTCACTTTACTTAAAAACAACAACACAAACAAACAACAACTCCACCGCACAAAATGCCAAACATCTTTTGCACTTCTGGGTTTGCACCCCATTTTTAGTACAGGCACTCACAGTCTGTGGAAGATTGCACGAAGCCTGGCAAATCTTGGCAGCTGAAACTAACACATTATAATTAGTATTAAGAAAAAAAGATCAATGGGGGCAACGAGGGGAAACACAACTAAAACTTTAAGTGAAATTCTAGAAGTCAGACCAAAATATAAGTTAATCCACGGGCAACCTAACACTTTAGTTTTCGTTCCCACGGCTTGCAGTCTGCGCACAACACAACACCTGCAGATCCGCCAACGCAAGCATCAGGGCAGCACCGCTTCCAACTTATCCGTAGCCGCAGTCTGCGCGCAACCTAACACTTTCGTTTTCGTTCCCACGGCTTGCAGTCTGCGCACAACACAACACCTGCAGATCCGCCGACGCAAGCACCAGGGCAGCACCGCTTTCAACTGATCCGCAGCCGTAGTCTCCACCCAACCGAACGCTTTCGTTTTCGTTTTAAGCAAAATATCTTTGTAACAAAATTCAGAAAATAAAGCGCAGTTCTGTTTCGGCAGCTCAACAAGACACATCATTAACTTATACATCACTACATATATATATATATAAAGCAAAGTCGCAAAGTCCCTATGTATCCTTATAACTTGAAAACGACTGGACCAACTTGGATACTTCCTTCGGCAGGTTTGTTCGAAATTGTTACGTGAAGGTTTATAAAAAAAAAAAAGTCGGGAAAACGGGGCGTGGCACCACAAGAATACATTTTTAGACAATAACTTTGGAACCATAAGTCACACATCAATTAAATTTGGTACAAACTTTCTATTTGATCATATCCTTCAATAGAGGGAATGGGATGGGTATTGAACAAAGGGGTGTGGCACCGCCCATACAACTCAAATCTTTTAAATGGAATAGCTTCGGCATTGTAAGTCGCACAGCATTGAAATTTGGTGCACCGTCGTTTCATAGATGTGTCATTCTACTGTTAAATTTTGATGGGCGTTGAACAAGGGGCGTGGCACATTTTTTATGACCCAACATTTCAGCAGAACTGTAAGTCGCACATCAATGAAACTTGGTACGAACCTACCATTTAGTCATATCTTTCGACAGAGGGAATGGGATGGGAATTGAACAAAGGGGTGTGGCACCGCCCATACGAGCCAAAGAATATCTTCGAAATTGTAAGTCGTACAACACTGAAATTTAGTATTCCGTCGTCCCATAGATGAGTCATTCTACTGGTCAGATTTAATGGACGGTGGACAAGGGGCGTGGCATATTTTTTGTGACCCAAATATTTCGCTGCACTATAAGTCGCACAGCAATGAAATTAAGTACGAACCTACCATTTATTCAAATATTTCGACAAAGGGAATGGTGCGCGTATTGAACAATGGGGCGTGGCACCGCCCACACAAGCCAAATCTTTAATAGAGAATATCTTCAAAATTGTAAGGTGCACAGCATTGAAATTTAGTATAGTGTCGTCCCATAGATGTGTCATTCTATTGGTAAGATTTGATGGGCGTTGGAAATGGGGCGTGGCAAATTTTTTGTGACCCAATTATTCCGCTGAACTATAAATCGCGAAGCAATGAAATTAAGTACGAACCTACCATTTTCCCTTTCGACAGAGGGAATGGTGCGGGTATTGAACAAGGGGGCGTGGCCCTGCCAATATAATTTAAATCTGGTTCAAGCGCAATCCATTTCTTTACTGAAACTTAGCAGCAGTAGCTCCCTCCTCTTCCTTTAGTTGGTTTTCTTCGTCAATTTGCATCGCCATAGATTCGCCATCTCGCGTATTTCATTATAAGAAAACAAAAAATGTCGAGCGGGACGAAGTTCGCCGGGTCAGCTAGTCTATATATTGTTACGAATACCAGTTCTAGTGGGCTAGTACGTATCTCTGGATTGTGCAATTTAAAATAAAAACACACTTAATTTGTCTAACGCAGTCAATAACAACCAACAGTCACTTTATTTCACAACTTTCACACTTTACGGTCTTTACACTTAATTATTTTCTTAATTACTCCGTGTGGCACCTTCACTAGTCAAAATCAGACTGACTCGCTGCGCCGCACCCGGCTGCCTTTTATACCTGTCCGGCCATCGCGCAGAGGTTTCCATGATGATCGCGACCATCATTGCCAGGTTGGACTAAAAGTTCACATTATCGCGGCCATCATTGCCAGGTTGAATTATGGCACGGCGCGTAGCGACAGGGTTGCTTTGCACAGCGACAGACTGTCTTATCGTTACACTGCCCACCACTTAGACTTGTTCGTCCCGAACAAGTGCCGAGGTTCCGCTGTGATAAGGCGCCAGGCGCTCCAAATGGACTACCTTCAGCTTAGCGCCTTTATTGCTGCATCGTTGGATCCTGTATACCACGTCGTTTATCCTAGTCACGACTTCGTAAGGTCCTTCCCATGACGCTTGAAGTTTCGGAGACAAACCTTTCCTCCGCTGCGGGTTGTAGAGCATTACCAGATCGCCTTCTTGGAACCCTGCTGAGTTGGCCTATAGATCATATCTGGCTTTCGCCTTATCGCTGACCAGTTTGGTGCGGCTCCTTATAAACTGGTGAATTTCCTCCAGTTCCGCCCGCTTATTGACCACGTAGTCCGTCTTAGCGCCTCCCGTCGTGCTGACTACCCCGAACTTCAAGTCGGCGGGTAACCGCAACTCAGTGCCGAACACTGCTCGGGCTGGAGTGAGTGATGTCGTGTCGTGCGGGGCTGACCTATACGCCATCAGGAACAGGGGGATATGCGTGTCCCAATCCTTTTGATTCCTGCCTACCACTTTCCGCAGGTATTCCTCCAGCGTCCGGTTAAAGCGTTCCACCATGCCGTCGGACTGTGGGTGCAAAGGAGTGGTACGCGTTTTCTTTATTCCCAGCAGCTCACACACTTCCTTGAATACCGCAGACTCGAAATTCCGGCCTTGATCCGAGTGCAACTCCAACGGAACTCCGAACCTGGCTACCCAGTTGTTTACCAGCTTTTCCGAGATCGTAGTGGCCTCCTGGTTAGGAATAGGGTACACTTCGGGCCATTTGCTGAAGTAATCCATTACCACCAGCACATATTTGTTGCCTTGAGTGCTAGTTGGGAATGGGCCGGCGACGTCCATAGCAATCCGCTCGAAGGGCGCTCCCACGTTGTACTGCTGCATGCGGCCTCGAGATCTTCTTGTTGGCCCTTTCGCTGCTGAACATCGGTCGCAGCTCTTAATCCACTCGGCTACAGACTCCTGACATCCTACCCAGTAGAATCGTCTTTTTATTTTGGCGACGGTTTTGGTGATGCCCAGGTGCCCTCCACTGGAGTCGTTATGGTATGCCTCGATGACCTCGTTGATTCTGCATTTCGGCACTACCATTAGGGAGTTGCTGGTCCGACCATCCGCGCTCTCCCATTCGCGATACAGGCATCCTTCTTTCAGCCGCAGACTTTTCCACTGTGCCCAGTAAGCCTTAGCGATCGGGCTTTCACCGGCCATCTCCTGCCAGTCTGGACGTGCGCCTTGCTCCTTGCCTTCGACGATTTTTGCAAGATCCGCATCCTCACGCTGGTCCTTTTGTAGCCTCTCCGCAGACCACTCTTCCTCTGGCATAACGCTCACCAACCGGACGTCCACTAACTGTTCTTTGCTTTCGGCTCGCGAGCACGCCCTGCATTCGACTTTGCACGGACGGCGTGACAAGGCATCGGCATTGCCATGGCTACTGCCCTTCCGATGCTCTATCGTGTAGTCGTAGCTCTGCAGTCGCTCGATCCACCGCGCCAATTGGCCTTCAGGATCCTTAAAGTTCAGGAGCCATCTCAATGCCGCATGATCTGTGCGCAGGCGAAACCTTTGTCCATACAGATATTTGTGGAAGTGTTTTACGCAGTCCAATACCGCCAGCAGTTCTCTCCGTGTCACACAGTAGTTGCGTTCCGGTTTCGACAGAATCCTACTGTAGTATGCTATCACTTGTTCTTGGCCGTCTATTATCTGTGATAGCACACCGCCAATACTATGCCCGCTCGCATCCGTATCCAGCACAAACATCTCTCCAGGCACGGGGAAGGCCAGAATTGGAGCAGTGCATAGTTTTTCCTTCAGACGTGCAAAAGCCTGCTCCTGCTCTTCGTTCCACTCGAAAGCTTGGCTCTTTTTCGTCAGTTTGTGCAAGCTGCTGGCTATGTTCGCGAATCCCGGAACAAATCGGCGGTAGTATGTGCACAGGCCCAGGAAACTGCGGAGTTCGTGTAGATTGCGTGGCCGGGGCCACTCCTTCACCGCCGTGATTTTGCCTTCATCCGTATGTACTCCGAGGGCGGAAACCGTATGACCCAGATACTCAACCTCTTTTTGGAACAGCGAGCACTTCTTTGGGTTGAGTTTAAGTCCGGCTTTTTGTATCCGCTCGAATACCTCCTTTAGCTTTCCCAGGTGGTCGTCGAAGCTTTTACCCATCACGATTATGTCGTCGAGGTACACCAGACACGTCCGCCAATGCAGCCCTTTTAGCACCCGTTCCATTAGCCGCTCGAATGTTGCTGGGGCGTTGCAGAGTCCAAACGGCATGACGGTGAACTGCCACAAACCATCGCCAACACTGAAAGCCGTTTTCTCCTTGTCTTTGTCTGCAAGCTCTACCTACCAATAGCCGCTGCGTAAGTCGAGCGTGGAGAACCACTGCGTGCCTGACAGTGTGTCCAGGGTGTCATCGATCCGAGGTAGTGGATAACTGTCCTTCTTGGTCACATCATTGAGTTTCCGATAGTCCACACAAAACCGGGTACTGCCATCCTTTTTCTTGACCAGCACGACCGGCGAGCACCAGGGGCCCGAAGAAGGCTCTATGACCTTTTCTTTCCGCATGTTTTCGATCAACTTTGTGACCTCCTCCCTCTTGGCCAGAGGAACTCGTCTTGGCGGTTGGCGGATCGGTTTTGCGCTTCCGGTGTCGATGTTGTGCTTCACTATGGCTGTTCTTCCGCCTGCTTCTGCCGCAAATATTGACCCATAGTGCTGCAGGAGTGACCTCGCCTTCTGTTTCTGATTGGCCGTCAATTCGCTGTTCCACTGATTCTCCTGCGGTATGACGTCCATGTTAAAACCGCTCTTCTTATTTCCTCCGGGTGGGCTACTCTCGCAATTGACCACTGCTACGGCTTCCCTACACTCGCCAATTACCTCATCTTTCCCGACATATCTGGGTGCATTCAGGGGGTTCAGTATTCTGACTGGTATTCTGCCATTCTTAGGTTCCACTAATGTACGTCCGATGATGATGTTGTCGTGTCCTTGTTTCGGTGCTTCTACGACCCACAGCCGACTTGTCCCATCGTCCTCGTCCACCTTTGCCCACACAACCGCCTCGGAATTCGCTGGTATCCTCCGGAGTTGACACGAGACAACTTTCCTTACCGCCACGCTTCGCTCATAGCCGGTGTGCAGGGGGAATTCAACATTGGCATACCTCAGCACATTTTCTTTCAGGTCCAGCGTAAAACCGTGCCTAATCATGAAATCCACGCCGATAATCACGTCGTCCATTATATCCGCGACGATGAACTCATGCTCCAGGCTGCTGGTGCCGATAGCACGCTCGCCAGTCGCAGTCCTCAGCTGTATGCCATGCAGTGGTTCCCAGTTCTTCAGAAGCTTCCTTTTTATGATCGAATATGACGCTCCAGTATCCAGTGTCAACACGAACAACTTTCCATCTATCTTTCCCTCAATCGTCAAGCTGCTGGGTTGTCGTTTCAACTGCGAGACAAGGACGGTGGGGCAGCAGGTTGTGGGGATCAGCTCACGCCCCTTTGGGCTGACCCTTTTTAGTTTAACGGCTCCTCGTCCTCAGCCCTGCGCTTGTTGGCTGAGCCTCGATTGTCAGCATTCCTCGCTTCAGGCGATTGCGATCGAGAACGGGAACGCCTCTTTCGTTGGCGGCAGTCTCGTGATATGTGACCCTGCTTGCCACATACCCAGCAAACAACTTTAGTGGAGACCACCCGTGGCCTGCCCGGTGTCTCAGAGCTTATGGCCTGGATCGGAATGTCGCTGTCTGGCTGGATTTGGCGTATCCTTGCAGGTGCATACCGAGTGGCCCCGATCCATGTCGCCTCATATGTCATCGCGCTGGTCACCGTCTCCTTAAATGTCGGCTTGCCCATCATCAACGCACTGCGACGTGTTTCCGGATCATGAAGACCTTCAATAAACGCCTCGATCTTCATCCTCTCGAGATCCTCAGCGCCAAATTTTGGGTAGCACAACTGTGCGAGCCGCTTAATGTCTGCTGCATATGTCTGCAGCGCCTCGTTGGCTCTTTGCCTGCGGTTCTTCAGCTCACAGTAGTACAGCGTTCTGTTGTGCTCGTCGCTGTACTTCGCTGCCAACGCCCTTATGACGGTCTCGTACTCACTTCTTAAACATTCTGGAACTGATTTTATTACCTCAGCCGCAGCACCTTTTAGAGCCAGCGCCAATCTCCGACCTTTCCTTACATCGGTCCACTGATTTTCCAGAGCAGCCAGGTCGAATTGTAGCTTGAATGTATCGAACGGCGTAGTCCCATCATAAGTAGGCACTTCTGCTCGGGTGGCAACACTTTCCGGAACCGGCGGCAACCATTCTCGCGGCTGTACCTGCCTAAGCCGCTCGTCCATTTTTCTGTTCATCGAGTCCTCCAGACTATCAACTCGTTTGTTCAGGGAATCATCAAGATCGTCGACTCGTTTATCCAAGTGTTCCACTCGAGTTCCCAGGTGCTCCACCTTCACATTTAGCTGGTTGGCGATTTCTTCCACTTTCTGCTCCCAGCGCGCAGAATTTTCCTGAAGCTTGTTTTCCATTCGCTCTGCCATTTCCCGGTTGGAAGTCTCGAACATGCCTTTAAGTGCAACCATTAGCTGGCTCATGTCCAATGCTTGTGGTGGCGCAGCCGCTGCAGCCGTACTTTGCATCGACGCAGCACCCGCAGGCGATTCCTCCACTTTGGCCGACGAATCTAGCTCCTGCGTCCCGAACTCGTGCGCAGTCCAATCAACGCCTCGTGATTCACACGCCTCTCGCAACTCCACCTTTCCGCCAGCAGTCGGCAAATTCCAAGCGGCCAGCTCCTTCTTCAGCTGGTCCACCTTCAGTTGCTCCAGTCTAACCATGTCTGCGTTTTATAATTAATTTTTATTTTTATTTTTTACTTTCAGTAACACAATCCCACTTCTGACACCAAATGTTACGAATACCAGTTCTAGTGGGCTAGTACGTATCTCTGGATTGTGCAATTTAAAATAAAAACACACTTAATTTGTCTAACGCAGTCAATAACAACCAACAGTCACTTTATTTCACAACTTTCACACTTTACGGTCTTTACACTTAATTATTTTCTTAATTACTCCGTGTGGCACCTTCACTAGTCAAAATCAGACTGACTCGCTGCGCCGCACCCGGCTGCCTTTTATACCTGTCCGGCCATCGCGCAGAGGTTTCCATGATGATCGCGACCATCATTGCCAGGTTGGACTAAAAGTTCACATTATCGCGGCCATCATTGCCAGGTTGAATTATGGCACGGCGCGTAGCGACAGGGTTGCTTTGCACAGCGACAGACTGTCTTATCGTTACAATATATAAAAGAGAGTGGCAGTATGTGTGTGATCGCATCACGCTCAAACGGAACGGCCGATTTTCATGGGGTTTGTTTTGTTCGATTCGTATTAGGTCAGTTCAGGTTCGTGCGAAAAGAAAATTCCAGAAAATCGATTGGGAAAGTCGGAAAATCCATGCCTTATTTGACCGTGAATTTTGCACATTTTCAGATAATAACTTTGGAACCATAAGTCACACATCAACTAAATTCACTACGAACTTACTATTTAGTCATGTCCTGCGACAGAGGGAATGCGGCGGGTATTGGACGAGGGGGTGTGGCACCACCCATACAAGCCAAATCTTAATAATGGAATATCTTTGAAATTGTAAGGCGCACAGCAATGAAATTTGGTATAGCGTCGACCCATAGATGAGTCATTCTATTGGTAAGATTTTATGGGCGTTGGACAAGGGGCGTGGCACATTTTTTGTAACCCAAATATTTCGCTGAACTATAAGTCGCATAGCAATGAAATTAAGTACGAACCTACCATTTATTCATATCTTTCGACAAAGGGAATGGTGCGGGTATTGAACAAGGGGGCGTGGCACCGCCCATACAAGCCAAATCTTTAATATAGAATATCTTCAAAATTGTAAGGTGCACAGCATTAAAATTTAGTATAGTGTCGTCCCATAGATGTGTCATTCTATTGGTAAGATTTGATGGGCGTTGCAAATGGGGCGTGGCACATTTTTTGTGACCCTATTATTCTGCTGAACTATAAATCGCGCAGCAATGAAACTAAGTACGAACCTACAATTTATTCATATCTTTCGACAAAGGGAATGGTGCGGGTATTGGACAAGGGGGCGTGGCACCACCCATACAAGCCAAATCTTTAATATAGAATATCTTCGAAATTGTAAGGTGCACAGCATTGAAAGTTAGTATAGTGTCGCCCCATAGATGAGTCATTCTACTGGTCAGATTTAATGGGCGGTGGACAAGGGGCGTGGCACATTTTTTGTGACCCAATTATTCCGCTGAACTATAAATCGCGCAGCAATGAAACTAAGTACGAACCTACCATTTATTCATATCTTTCGACAAAGGGAATGGTGCGGGTATTGAACAAGGGGGCGTGGCACCGCCCATACAAGCCAAATTTTTAATAGAGAATATCTTTGAAATTGTAGTCATTCTACTGGTAAGATTTGATGGGCGTTGGACAAGGGGCGTGGCACATTTGTTGTGACCCAAATATTTCGCTGAACTATAAGTCGCTCAGCAATGACACTTAGTACGAACCTACCATTTTCTCCTTCGACAGAGGGCATTGTGCGGGTATTGAATAAGGGGGCGTAGCCCTGCCAATATAATTTAAATATGGTTCAAGCGCTATCCATTTCTTTACTGAAACTTAGCAGAAACATTGCTTATTTGAGGTCCTCGATTGCGTTAATCAGTAGCTCCCTCCTCTTCCTTTAGTTGGGTTTCTTCGTCAATTTGCATTGCCATTGATTCGTCATCTCGCGTATTTCATTATAAAAAAACAACAAATGTCGTGCTGGACGAAGTTCGCCGGGTCAGCTAGTATACTATAATGTCCTGCATGAATACCCATCGGGAAAGTTGGGAATGCATGAGGTTTTTCATGCACGAATTCGTATATGAAAAACCCAAATAGAAAACATATATTACCACGTAAGCGAGGGTGTAATGCATAGCTTTCGTTTCTTAAAATTGTGCTTTGTTTTTTATACCAAAGAGATTGCACCTTCCGAAGAAATTCTGAGAGAGCGGCGCAATCTTTCTTAGAATAAAAAACTGTTTCTTTGAAAAGGCCGCTTCTATTGATTTTCGGAAAAATAACTTCAGTTGTGATAGAAAAATCGGTGAGGCAGCAAGCGCGCGGATCGTTGCATCAAACGAGGTGAGTTTTAATAAAGTTTAATTTGCAAAGACAATTAATTTTATTAATCTTTTTTAATATATTTTTAGCAGCTCCCAGCGTTTTCATACATATATCACGAAGCCCCGTGGATTAACCGAAACAAGAAATAAGTATTTACAAAAATATTCAAAGCAACTTTGGTAAGTATGAATTTACAAAACCACTTTGTTTACTGGATTTTTTTTAATATTGAGTTATTTTCCTTTTTCAGAATGCCTGTCCAAAGACGAACAACGAAGCAAAGGGATCTTATTGAAGTAAGTGTATTTTAGTTTTTTCATTTTGTCTAATGTATTATATATATTTAATGTATTATATATATGTATGTATATATATTTAATGTATGTATTTATATGTAATCTATTGAACTTGAATTACTTTAAAAATAGAAACTAACATAAAGCAAAACCACAAACATTTTAATTTGGGTGTACAGGTTTTTGGTAGATAACACTGTGCGACAGCTTTTTCTAACCCGGAACCGACCAAGACTAATCGATAGTACTCTTATAGAGTAACAAAACCCTAGCTGGGTTTTGCAAAGTTAGTTGCCTTTTAAAATTTACAGCCGTGTAAAGTTTGTGTGTATTAGGGTTTTTATAACCAGTTTTTTCTTTATAAGTCTTAAGATATTCAAAATTTTGTATTGCTGTCTTCAGCAAACTTGCTGCTAATGCTTAGATGAACAAGTTCTCTGAACACTGTGTAACAAAATTATTACACCTTATCGAAATTTGGAGGCCAATGTTAAAAAAATCGACTTTTTTTGATTGTAATTAAAAAAAAAGGTGTTTTTATTCGATTAATATTAATGCCAAACCGCATTTGTATTGCCAAAAATTAAAAAAATATACTAAACCCTCTAACGTCACAAAGACATGTTTTTTTGCAAAATAAAGTGAACAAAATTTTCAAGTCTAAGTTTGAAATTTTACTGTATACATATTTCAGTCTGTTTGAAAAGTTTTGTGCATTCGATTTAAGCGTCGTTTTCTCCTAAAAATCCTCCGGTTGCGTTTGCTGACTACACCAACAAATTTCCGCCAGTATGGCTTCAGGAGATTTCTTTCCTTTGTATCTGAGCAAATAAATTCACTTTTTACAATGAAAATTTTAATTAATTAAAATATGTGTTTATGGTAAGTACCTTATCTCAAACGGAAGCGCGGTCTGATGATATCGCTCGCCTTGTTCTTCTGATTCTGTTGAAAACTTCACTGGTTATAGCCTCAAAAAAAACCAGACTGAAATATGTATACAATAAAATTTCAAATTTAGACTTGAACTTTTTTTACTTTATTTTGCAAAAAATCATGTCTTTGTGGCGTTAGAGGGTTTAGTATATTTTTTTTAATTTTTGGCAATACAAATGCGGTTTGGCATTAATATTAATCGAATAAAAACACCTTTTTTTTTAATTACAATCAAAAAAAGTCGATTTTTTTAACATTGGCTTCCAAAATTTCGATAAGGTGTAATAATTTTGTTACACAGTGTTCAGAGAATTTGTTCATCTAAGCATTAGCAGCAAGTTTGCTGAAGACAGCAATACAAAATTTTGAATATCTTAAGACTTATAAAGAAAAAACTGGTTATAAAAACCCTAATACACACAAACTTTACACGGCTGTAACTTTTAAAAGGCAACTAACTTTGCAAAACCCAGCTAGGGTTTTGTTACTCTATAAGAGTACTATCGATTAGTATTGGTCGGTTCCGGGTTAGAGTCCATGACCCCAAAATTGTCGCACAGTGTAATTTTATGCATTACCGAGTAATGTACGATTTCCTACATGCTAGGTGATTTATGAAAACGTATATGTTTTTGGGATGCATGTCTTCATATACTCCCAGGTAATGCAAAAAAGGGAAGCATTACATTTCGTAGGACATCGCCGTGAGAAAATTCATGCATGTTGTAATGCATAGCATGCAAGCAAATATGCATTCCTATACATTTCTTTTCCCGCTGGGATATATTCATTTTGGCGACTACATTACTGTACATACTGTACGGGTACTTGGTATTCGAAAAATGTGTACAACGAAACGAATAGAAACGAGAACCAGCGAGCGTCGCTTCTCGTTTCTATTCGTATTCGGTGAATAGCGAACACTGCAGTGCTCGTACTCGGTAATGGAGAACTTTGCGAAGTATTCGAAGATCAACAGTTTCATCGAATATTTTTATGCGCAGTATGTCACTTTTACATGTGTATACTTGTAGTGCGGTTGAAGTGGCTTATTAGTAAATACGCAAAATGGAAATTATTAAAGTAAGTAAGCATAACAAATAAATAAATATTTAAATACAACATAAATATTTCTCAATAATCTTAGGAATCCAACCAATCAGTAAGAAGTGAATCGAACACAATTATTGCACAAATTGCAAGCGGGGAGCTAACTTTAAGTAAGAAAAAAGGAAGAAGCAAGGTTTGGGAGGTTTCCGCCAAAATAGTTGATTGCAACGGGGTAGAAAAGAAAAATTTCGTTAGCTGCAGAAATTGCCAAAAACTATTGCGATACAATAATCAATCAACCTCGAATTTAGTGAAACACAAGTGCTATGTTTTACAATCTTTATCCAAGAGCGATTCAAAGGTTGAAATTGACCAAGCCACCAAAAGAGTCGTTACACAATTGATGACGAAATGGGTTTTAAAAAATTGTAGACCATATAACTTGGTAAGGGATGATGGATTCCATGAAATTTTGCAAGAGTTTGCATTGATTGGAGCAAAACATGGTGCCAACATTGATGTGAAAAAAGCGCTTCCGCACCCAACTACAATTTCAAGGAATGTTGCAGACATCTACGAAAAATATTTAAAAAATGTGAAACAAGAAATAGCTGCAATTAAAGAAAACGGATATGGTTTGACAGCAGACATTTGGACCGACGATTATTAAAAAAAAAAACTACATTGCTTTGACAATGCATTTTGTGAAGAATGGCGTTTTGTCGACTCGTTTACTGGGTATGAAATCTATGGAAGGCGAAAGGTGTACAAGTGAGTATTGTTTATCAAGGATACATAAACAGAACCACAATTGGCTCCGATGAGTTTGTACAACGACCCAACATCTGCTTGTGCTTTTTTACAACTTGCGTACAACCAATTTGTTAAAAGTGTATCAATTATAAATTAAAGACTTAACCGTGTCTTTGTTTGATTTCTTTCTCACAATAGCATTTCTTTGTGTAGTTGTGGATTTCTGTATTAAGTGATTCGTTACTAACATTTTTTTCATTTACATTTTTAGGCGAAAATGTACTCAAAAAAGTTCAGAAACTTCTCAATGATTTTGGTTGTGAGTTTTCTTATAAATCAATAACACAGCACAACAAAAAAACACTTTTTTTCTGTTGCATGGAGTTTTTCTACTGTTTCTTACTAATTTGGGTGCGCTGATTTCGAATCTATCCTCAAATTTTTTCAGTTTTTCCTCTACTTTTTCCATATTTTTGATCGTAATTTCTAAACCAAAAAACCGATCGACATGATTTTCACCTTATCGCACTAACAACACCACACGGCTTCTTTTCCGATACAACTTATTTTCATAAGTTTTAAAATGCCGCGGTAATTGGACCTCAAAGTAGGAAAATATTGAATTTCAAGGCGTTTTTTCTGATGGCGAAAATTGTACAGATGTTTCATAAATCAAGTTACGAAGTATATGAATATCTTAAGAAGAAACATCAAACAATACAAAACAGCCAAATTATTTGGCGGAATACATATTCGCATCGAAATAATAGCAAAAATGTACCATAGTCATTTTCATCAAAATGTATGCAATTTCCCTAAAAAATTAGGAGCCTCAAAATATGCTCTTTTATATGTTACATTTCTAGTCTGAAACACAAGCAAAAAATAAAAAGAGTTTGAATTGCTCGAAACAAAAAAAATTAAAAACTGCATATTTTGAAATTCAATATTTTCCTACTTTGAAACCTTATTACAACGCCAATTTAGAACGCATAAAATTGATTAATGCCAATAAAGATGGCGTGAGATGTTGTAAGTGCAACGATATAAAAATCATGTCGATAGGATTATCGGTTCGGAAATTACAGTCGAAAATGTGAAAAAAGTCGAGGAAAATTCGTAAAAGTGCCACGCCCATTTTTTGCGAAAACTAGAGCTGTTACATAAAAACGGAGTATAGTTTTGAAATCAGTGTGGAAAAACGATTCAGATTCATGTAAAAAAGTCCATGCAACAGACATGCTGTTGTGCAGTGTAATAGTAACGGATAGAGGCACAAATATGAAGAAAGCTTTCCGCAATACGCAACATTTAGCTTGCGTAAGCCATCTACTCAACAATACGTTGCAGAAATCAGTGGAGGAGGTCGCTGAAGTTGCGGATCTCGTAATTGCTGCGCAAACTTAGTGAAATATTTCAAGAAATCAGGCCTAAATTCCAACTTAAATCACTCATTAAAAACTTAATGTCCAACTCGTTGGAATACAGTATTTCATATGCTTAGCTCAATAGAAAAGAACTGGGGTGAAATCAACCACATCCTTCAAAGCAAAACTGAACTTCACAGAATTGAGTCCATAAACATAAATTATTTAAAAGCTGTAGCAAAAACTCTTGCGCCGTTCGAAGAAGCTATTAAAGCCTTGGAGGGAGAAAATTATCCCACATTGCATTTGGTTCTGGTCTACCTTCACCAATTACATATTGCTTGTGATAGAAGTAGCTGCGATTTAGATTTAGTTCAGAGCCTTAAAGAAAAGTTGCGATATAACTTAGATACGATAGTTATGAGTAATCTTACAATTTTTCATAAAATAGCACTTTTTCTGTATCCCCCCACCAATAAGCTATTGCAGTGTTCTGAAGCCGAAAAGCAACTCATTGAAGACGAATGCGTATGACTTTTGAAATGCTTTCAAAACGAAACACAACCCATTCAAGAAGCTCCGACTACATCTTCGGCTATGTCTAAACACAAAGAACTGTTTTTAGATTTTGTAGAACCTGAAAGAATCTATGATTCCAATGAAATAATTACTCAAGAGCTTCAACTGTATAAAAACACAAGAGTTGTGAACAGCACGGACTTCAATTTTTTTAAATTGGCGGGAAACGCAAAAAAATAACTTTCCCTTTCTCTATAAGTTGACTTGTATTATCTTAGCAACACCAGCAAGTAGCGCCTCCTCGGAAAGAATCTTTTCAGCAGCCAAAAACTTATTATCTGAAAAAAGATCTGCGATGGGTTTAAACGAGACGGCGATAAATCAAATTATGTTTATACATTGTAATGTTGCTAAAGATGAAATAAACAACAAATGTTTAAGTGAAGAGATGTGAAGACTGAATTTGATTTAGGTTGGTTTTGATTTTTTTGTTTGTTATTGTTTTTGTTTTTTATTATTTTTTCTTCTGTAAATTGATTTTAATATGTACATTTGTTAAATATGAATTAGTTTTATTTTATGAAGACGACTGATTTTTTGTTATCTTTTACGTGATATTTGTTTTTAATTCTTTATTTACAATAAAGCACTGAAATAGTGAAATGATGAAGCTGAGTGGAATTGTTTTTTATTTTATTTATTTTAATGCATACAATAATTCCTCCTCTTTAATAATGCGCAATAGAAAATTTCCTTCTGTTCAATAAATCGAGTATATTCGAATATTCAAGCAGTGTGTACTACTATTCGAATGCTTTTGTCCTCGTTTTCCCGCTTCGAGCGAATATGAATAAATAGTGTACGTCAACTCGTTTCTGTTCGGAGCTTACTCGTACTCGAAGAGAGCTGTACTCGTATTCATTCGGACCGGTCCGCAGAGATGAAGTGAAGTATTCTATTCAAAAGCATTTGAATGTTTTCGAATAGCAAAAATGAATACTCGTGCAGGAGTCTAATACACTAGCTGGGCCCCGCGGCTTTGCACGCGCGCTCATGTTTACGCCGATACAAATTCTTAACCCATTGTTGACCCCATCAGTTTTTGATTAAAAAAACAACATGTGCCTAATTATCTTTGTTTTCAAGTGTTTTCAAAAATGTTGAAGTTAAAAGGCCCATTAAATTATGTGTTTTCACATTTACTCTAAACAAATTTTTAACCCTTGATTTACCACGGCAGATTTCGATTTTCAAAAAAACTAAAAGCACGTTTTAATTATTTTAATTATTTTCCGAGTGCTTTTACTATGTTTGAAGTCAAAAGGCCCAATAAATCTTGTTTCCCCATATAAACTGTTAACCCATTGTTGACCCGTTAGATTTTAATTTTCAAAAAAGTGAAAAGCACGTGTCAAATTATTTCTCACTAAGAGTACTCTCACCAAGTTTGAAGTCAATGGGCCCAATAATTCATGTTTTTCACAGTTTCTCCATACAAACTTTTTACCCGTCGTTATTTTGCATTTGAAGTACTTCGTCATGTTTGAAGTCAAAAGGCTCAAAAAAATGGTTTCTCCATACATACTTTTAGCCCGTCGTTGATCCAGTTTGATTTCGATTTTGAAAATAATGAGAAACACGTGTCAAATTTTTTTAGTTCAATTCTTTTTAAATTTTTTTAAGTCAATAGGCTCATCGGTTCGTGTTTTTTGTTTCGGAATCTTTCCGTAAACAAACCCGAACCCATTGTTGGCCCAGTTAAATTTTGATCTTCGAAAAGTTACAGAAACCGTGTTGAATTATTTTTGATTTAGAGTATTTTCAGAAAATTCGAAATGAGTATGTCTATTAAATTACTTTTCTTCCCACAACACCACACCATGTTTTGTCCCTTTGGACCCCGAATTTCAAAAATTCCCGTCTTAGCGGAGGTTAATTCTTTAAGATGTATCTACATTTCAAATTTTATGTTTGTAGCCTTAGCGGTTTGGGCTGGGCGATGATTAATCAATCAATCAGTCAGCCAGGACAAACAATCTATGTATATAAAAATGGAGGCGGTACCACGCCTCTTGTCCAATGCTCCTTCTTCCAATGCTCTAGTCGAATTGTGTTACTAAGTGTTCGTACCAAGTTCCATTGATGTGAACTTACAGTACTGCGTAAATGTTGGTTCATAAAAAATGTGCCACGCCCCTTGTCCAACGCCCATCAAATCTCACCGCAGAATGACACATCTATAAAACGACGGTACACCAAATTTCAATGCTGTGCGGCTTACAATTCCGAAGCTATTCCATATAAAAGATTTGAGTTGTATGGGCGGAGCCACGCCCTCTTGTTCAATACCCGCACCATTCCCTCTGTCGAAAAATATGAATTGTGGTTTATATATGATGAAATTACTTTTTATTATTCTCACTATTACAAACGTTCTTTAGATTCCTTAAAATTATTGTATATACCAAATATATTTTTTGATAGCTCGGCACGTGCCGCTGGCGGAAGACATCCAGAAAGAAAGAACAAAAAGGAAGGTGGCAGCAGTGCTGTTAGGCTCAGTGCTGCCAGGCTCAGCTTTTACTTTCGACATGTGCAGCGTTGCATTTGGGGACCCAGTTACAACGCGCCACATTACTCCACCCTCTTAAAAACGAAAACGAACTCGTCGTCCAGAACGTGTTCGGTATTCCGATTTCTCGCCTGCCGCCGAAACATTTTGGCTTTCGTTGACGATGTACGCTGCCTTAAGACGGTCGATGCTCACGTTGGTCTGTTTCCCGTTAATGTCGATCTTGAAATATTTGTCGCATCGTTTAAGCACAGGATATGGACCTTCGTACGGGGTTTGCAGTGGCCGCCGTACTCCGTCCGTCCTGACGAAAACGCAGGGTGTCTTGTCGAGTTGTGTTTCGATGAAAATTTGTGGTTTGGCGTGATCTGCTGTTTGCGTAGGTGTCAATTCGCGCATTTTTGTTCTTAGGTTGTGAACGAAGTCTTCTCCCAGCAGGCCGTTGCTGTCGCTTTGCGAATGGTGGAAAAATTCCCCAGGAAGCCGGATCGTTTCACCGTAGACTAGCTCCGCTGGCGTAGCCTTTACGTCTTCTTTGTAGGATGCGCGGTAGCCCAACAAAATTAGCGGCAGCACCTCGACCCAGTTTTGCGTTTGGTAACACTTGATCGCCGTTTTGAGTGTTCGGTGGCTACGCTCTATAATGCCGTTTGCAGCGGGGTGGTACGCAGTTGTTTTCAGATGTTGCGTACCCAAAAGGCGATTTAGGTCGCGAAATAATGACGACTCAAACTGACGTCCTTGATCGGTGGTGACTCTCAATGGCACGCCGAATCGACTTATCCAATTGGTGTAGAAAACGAATGCGACTGATTCGGCTGTGATATTTTCGAGGGGGTAGGCCTCCACCCATCGCGTGTAACGGTCGATGCAAGTGAGGCAATATCGATAGCCTTTACATGGGGGTAATGGGCCTACGATGTCCATATTAACGTGTTCGAATCTCTTACCCGCTAGTAAATACCTTGCTACCGGCGATTTGTTGTGGCGTTGGATTTTTGCTTTTTGGCAGGCCAGGCAGCCTTTGGTCCATTCGCGGCAATCTTTCCTCATATTTGGCCAAACGAATCTTTCTGCAACTAGTTTTATGCTTTTAGCTGCTCCACCGTGACATATGTTGTGAATTGAATCAAACCCGATTCTTCGAAAAGGTTCTGTAAGAAAAGGTCGTGCGTTACCCGTACTTACGTCACAATAAATTTTAGCATCGGTACCAGGAACGACAAGCGCTTTGAGATCGAGACTGGAGTTGTTGTTTTTCACTCTCTGGAGTTCGTCATCTGTTGACTGGCTCTTCGCCAGCTGTGCGTAGTCGATTGTTTGTGTCGTGTGGATTGCGTCGATACGGGATAGTGCGTCAGCTATGGCGTTCTCCTTTCCGGGCAGGTAACGGATGTCCGTCGTAAACTGGCTGAGAAAATTGAGGTGCCTAATCTGTCTGGGCGAAGCGTTTTCCAGTTTTTGCTGGAAAGCGAATTGTAATGGCTTATGATCCGTATAAATGCAAAATTGCTGTCCTTCAACCATGTGTCGAAAGTATTTTACAGCTTTATACGCGCCTAAAAGTTCGCGATCGTACGTGCTGTATCGCTGCTGTGCTGGGCTGAGCCGCTCCGAGTAGAAACCTAGGGGTCGCCACTGTTCGCCGTCGTGTTGTTGTAGCACGGCGCCTAAAGCTGCGCCGAACGCGTCGACATTTAGAGCTAATGGTGCTCCCGGCTTAGGAAAAACCAATAATGATGCTCTGGCTAACTCGTTTTTGCAATGCTGAAAAGCCTCGTTTGCTTCTTCGCTCCATTCTACTTTCGATGTGTCGTGTTTCTTGTTTCCCTTTATCAGGCTGGACAAAACGCTTTGGCTAGCCGCTGCTTTGGGCAAGAAACGACGAAAAAAATTTAACATACCCAAAAAACGTCGTAAGTCGCACGCACGCTCCGGTCTCTTGAATTCGATGATAGCCTTTACCCTCTCTGGGGGTGGTTTTACCCCTTGCGGCGTGATAATATATCCGAGGAACGTTACCTCTGGTTTTCCGAGGACGCATTTCGAAGGGTTGATGATGAGGCCGAATTCGCGTAGCTTTTCGAATACCGCACGTAAGTGACGTCGGTGCTCTTGCTCATCTTTGGAGGAAACCAAAATGTCGTCTAGGTACGGCCAAGCAAAGTCGAGATCTCGCAGCAGGTGGTCCATGAAACGTTGAAAAGTCTGTCCAGCGTTGCGCAGCCCGAAACACATATATACGAACTCGAACATGCCGAACGGTGTCGTTATGGCTGTCTTTGGGATATCGGCTGGTTCTACCGGAAGTTGGTGGTACGCACGGCGCAAGTCGATTGTTGAAAAAATTTTGCATCCGTGCAGTGTGTGAGTGAAATCGTGAAGGTGTGGGATGGGATAGCGATCGGGCTCGGTCACGCTGTTCAGCCGTCTGTAATCCCCACACGGTCTCCACTCACCGTTCCTCTTCTGCACCATGTGTAAAGGGCTCGCCCATGGACTTCGTGACGGTCGGCAAATACCTGCGTCGAGAAGCGCTTGTATCTCTGCTTTCGCTGCTTTCAGCTTGTCGGGCGCTAAACGTCTAGGTCTTGAAAAGACTGGAGGGCCTTTTGTGATGATAAAATGAGTTACGCCATGATTAACGTTCTTAACAACCGTGCTCTGTTGTGTCAGCTCCTTAAACTCGCTCAGTAGCTCTCGAAAGGGTGAGTCGTGTTTAAAAAATGACAATTTACCTGATTCGTCGCTGATTTCTCGAATAGCGCAGACTTGAGATGCGCTGGTTAGACTATCCACTAGCTTGCGTTTGTGTAAATCGACTAAAATGTTGAATCGTGCCAGGAAATCAGCTCCCAGAATAGGTTGTGAAACATCGGCAACAATGAACCGCCACGGAAAGTTTCGGCGCAGCCCGATGTTCAAACAGAGTAGTTTTTCGCCGTACGTTTTTATTTTCGATTTGTTTGCGGCGTACAATTGTAAGTCAGCGTTTGGCTGCTGCCGTTGCGCTGGTGTGGGTGGTATGACACTGACCTCCGCGCCGGTGTCCACTAAGAATTTTATTTTGCTGTTTTGATCGACGACGATGAGACGGCGACTAGTCTCGGCGGGCCTGTCACGTACCGTCGTTGGTGACAGGGCCGTTAGTTTAAAGCCTTAGCGCATGGCTCCCTGCATTTAGTTGCTTTTTCGCCGAATTTCTTGTGGTACCAGCATACATCATTTCCGCTGCCTGGCGTGCTCGTGCGTCTGCGTGAACTTGATCTCCGTCTATGTCTCCCGCGCTGCTGAACTTCGGCTTTGATCTCGGCTATCTCTCGTGTCAGGGTGCATATTTGCTGCGACAAGCTTGCCTCCGCGCTCTTCACCGCTACCGAGTGTACGTACGGGCCGTCACTGACCTCGCATATCTTGTCTGCGAGCAAAGCGATTTTTTCTAGTGGTTCGGTGCTGATAGAGATTATTGCCCGTATGTGTTGCGGCAATCTGCTCAGCCAAATCGATTTCATCATACCGTCGTTCATCTCGTTGCCGGCCAGTTGACGCATTTCGCGTAGCAAATGTGATGGTCGTGTGTCGCCCAGCTCCAAATCTTGCAGTAGCTTCTTTAAACGCTTTTGCTCGGAATCGGCGAACTGCTCCAGTATTCGTGTTTTTAGAGTTTTGTACATCTCGGTCGTTGGCGGATTCAGAATTATGTCGCTTATTTGCGCTAGTACGTTGCTTTCTATAGCGGCGACTACGGTGTGGTATTTGGATTTGTCACTCGTTATGCCGGCCGCAATAAATTACGACTCGGCTTGTGCCAGCCATAGTTCGGGCCTCGCGTGCCAAAATGGCGGAATTTTGACTGTGACTTTCGCAATCTCGTGCTGTGCGTCGCTCCCGCGTGGCTGCTCGTCGCTTGGGGCGGCTGTAAAATCTACAGCCTGGTTACCGGACTCCATCGCGGTCTCTGCCTTTGGCATTCCGTGTTAACTCCGTTGTCGGGGCCTGTGCGATGTTCTCGAGGTCGCGTGTTGCCTCTGGTCTAAAGTTGTACGTTCAGGCTAGCTTGTTGCGGTCTCCGTAATGCCAGTTGTCGGGGTCACCAATTGTGGTTTATATATGATGAAATTACTTTTTATTATTCTCACTATTACAAACGTTCTTTAGATTCCTTAAAATTATTGTATATACCAAATATATTTTTTGATAGCTCGGCACGTGCCGCTGGCGGAAGACATCCAGAAAGAAAGAACAAAAAGGAAGGTGGCAGCAGTGCTGTTAGGCTCAGTGCTGCCAGGCTCAGCTTTTACTTTCGACATGTGCAGCGTTGCATTTGGGGACCCAGTTACAACGCGCCACAGAATAAATGGTAGGTTCATACCAAGTTTTATTGATGTACGACTTACAGTTCTGCTGAAATATTGGGTCATAAAAAATGTGCCACGCCCCTTATCCAACCCCCATTAAATTTTAACAGTAGAATGACACTTCTATGGGACGATGTCAAACCAAATTTAAATGCTGTGCAACTTACAATTCCGAAGCTATTCCATATAAAAGAATTGAGTTGTATGGGCGGTGCCACGCCCCCTTTTTCAATACCCGCACCGTTCCCTCTGTCGAAAGATATGAATAAATGGTAGGTTCCTACTAATTTTCATTGCTGAGCGACTTATAGTTCAGCGAAATATTTGGGTCATAACAAATGTGCCACGCCCTTTGTCCAACGCCCATCAAATCTTACCAGTAGAATGACACATCTATGAGACAACGCTATACTAAATTTCAATGCTGTGCACGTTACAATTTCGAAGATATTCCATTATAAAGATTTTGCTTGTATGGGTGGTGCCACGCCCCCTCCTCCAATACCCGCCCCATTCCCTCTGTCGAAGGATATGACTAAATAGTAACAGTCAAACCTAAATTGGAGCGTTAGCGGCAAGCAACTGTCAAAATTGCTTCATGCCCATACAAAATGTATGGGGCAAACCGCAATTGAAACGCTCTAACGCTGAGCTATTCGAATTTCCAATTTTGACAAGGCGTTAGCAGTTGAAGTTGGCTGCGACAAACAAAAACAGCTGTTCATACACAGCTGTTGATTTGATTTCAATTGTGAGAAATTTGTGCAAAGAAGAGGTACGAATTTTAAAATATTAATAATTTGCTGTAAGTATTAGATTTTAAGTTCGTTTGGTTATATTATTTAGCAGATGTCAGCAGAAAAGCTAATCGAGTTAGTGCGTGCACAACCGTGCATGTATAACAAGAGGGAGATGAAATATAAAGATGTCAAATTCAAGGAGAAGATTTGGGAAGAAATAAGTCGCGAGTTGAAGATTGAGGGTAGCTGAAGTCGATTCGTTACAACCAATTTGAAATATACATGTTAAAAGTCTTTTCGTTTCAGTGAAGGAGTGCAAAGTGAAGTTGAAGAGTCTACGCGACAGATACCGCAAGGAAAAAATGGCCAACGATTGCCCCTCAGGTTCCGCAACGAAGCATGGAGAGCCATAGAAGTTTTTTGACAGCCTTCACTTCTTAGCAGACTCACTGGAACCTGCTAGGTATTGAATTGTACCAAAAAACAGAAATGGGCAAATTAAATACATATATTAACATTTCTCTTCCAGCACATCCGGAAATGTACAAGATGGAGATGAAGATTGGCTGTGTGAGGAAGACAGCCTGGCATCGGTATCGCAGTCTCGCACTCCAAACTTAAAACGGAGAAATGACGACATGATTGCGGAGGTGCTTGAGGCAATGAAGAAGAAATATGAAGGGCCAGTCCAGAGTAGCACGCATGATAAATATGAAAATTTTTTTGGAATGCTACGCCATAAGCTCGACAAACTTCCGGAGGAGGATGTTGACGAGGTTGAGCTCGAAATTTTGCGATTAGTTAATCAAAGAATATATTTAAAAAAGTAATTTTGTAATTGATTGCACCTTGTGTGTCCCATAAAAAGATTCACGGCCGCGCATGCAAATAAAGTTTACACTGGATAATTGCAAAAACGTTATAATTATATTTGTACGTATGTATGTATGGTGTTGATATTGTTACGAATACCAGTTCTAGTGGGCTAGTACGTATCTCTGCATTGCGTAATTTGAAAATAAAACACACGTAGTTCCTCAACCGCAGTCAATAAAATAAACCAACAATCACTTTATTTCACAGGTTTACACTTTACTGTCTTTACACTTAATTATTCGCTCAATTACTCCGTGTGGCACCTTCACTAGTCAAAATCAGACTGACTCGCTGCGCCGCACCCGGCTGCCTTTTATACCTGTCCGGCCATCGCGCAGATCGTTCTCGCACATTCCAGAGTGGACTAAAGGTTTCCATGATGATCGCGACCATCATTGCCAGGTTGGACTAAAAGTTCACATTATCGCGGCCATCATTGCCAGGTTGAATTATGGCACGGCGCGTAGCGACAGGGTTGCTTTGCACAGCGACAGACTGTCTTATCGTTACACTGCCCACCACTTAGACTTGTTCGTCCCGAACAAGTGCCGAGGTTCCGCTGTGATAAGGCGCCAGGCGCTCCAAAAGGACTACCTTCAGCTTAGCGCCTTTATTTCTGCATCGTTGGATCCTGTATACCACGTCGTTTATCCTAGTCACGACTTCGTAAGGTCCTTCCCATGACGCTTGAAGTTTCGGAGACAAACCTTTCCTCCGCTGCGGGTTGTAGAGCATTACCAGATCGCCTTCTTGGAACCCTGCTGAGTTGGCCCGTAGATCATATCTGGCTTTCGCCTTATCGCTGACCAGTTTGGTGCGGCTCCTTATAAACTGGTGAATTTCCTCCAGTTCCGCCCGCTTATTGACCACGTAGTCCGTCTTAGCGCCTCCCGTCGTGCTGACTACCCCGAACTTCAAGTCGGCGGGTAACCGCAACTCAGTGCCGAGCACTGCTCGGGCTGGAGTGAGTGATGTCGTGTCGTGCGGGGCTGACCTATACGCCATCAGGAACAGGGGGATATGCGTGTCCCAATCCTTTTGATTCCTGCCTACCACTTTCCGCAGGTATTCCTCCAGTGTCCGGTTAAAGCGTTCCACCATGCCGTCGGACTGTGGGTGCAAAGGAGTGGTACGCGTTTTCTTTATTCCCAGCAGCTCACACACTTCCTTGAATACCGCAGACTCGAAATTCCGGCCTTGATCCGAGTGCAACTCCAACGGAACTCCGAACCTGGCTACCCAGTTGTTTACCAGCTTTTCCGAGATCGTAGTGGCCTCCTGGTTAGGAATAGGGTACACTTCGGGCCATTTGCTGAAGTAATCCATTACCACCAGCACATATTTGTTGCCTTGAGTACTAGTTGGGAATGGGCCGGCGACGTCCATAGCAATCCGTTCGAAGGGCGCTCCCACGTTGTACTGCTGCATGCGGCCTCGAGATCTTCTTGTCGGCCCTTTCGCGGCTGAACATCGGTCGCAGCTCTTAATCCACTCGGCTACAGACTCCTGACATCCTACCCAGTAGAATCGTCTTTTTATTTTGGCGACGGTTTTGGTGATGCCCAGGTGCCCTCCACTGGAGTCGTTATGGTATGCCTGGATGACCTCGTTGATTCTGCATTTCGGCACTACCATTAGGGAGTTGTTGGTCCGACCATCCGCGCTCTCCCATTCGCGATACAGGCATCCTTCTTTCAGCCGCAGACTTTTCCACTGTGCCCAGTAAGCCTTGGCGATCGGGCTTTCACCGGCCATCTCCTGCCAGTCTGGACGTGCGCCTTGCTCCTTGCCTTCGATTTTTGCAAGATCCGCATCCTCACGCTGGTCCTTTTGTAGCCTCTCCGCAGACCACTCTTCCTCTGGCATAACGCTCACCAACCGGACGTCCACTAACTGTTCTTTGCTTTCGGCTCGCGAGCACGCCCTGCATTCGACTTTGCACGGACGGCGTGACAAGGCATCGGCATTGCCATGGCTACTGCCCTTCCGATGCTCTATCGTGTAGTCGTAGCTCTGCAGTCGCTCGATCCACCGCGCCAATTGCCCTTCAGGATCCTTAAAGTTCAGGAGCCATCTCAGTGCCGCATGATCTGTGCGCAGGCGAAACCTTTGTCCATACAGATATTTGTGGAAGTGTTTTACGCAGTCCAATACCGCCAGCAGTTCTCTCCGTGTCACACAGTAGTTGCGTTCCGGTTTCGATAGAACCCTACTGTAGTACGCTATCACTTGTTCCTGGCCGTCTATTATCTGTGATAGCACACCGCCAATACTATGCCCGCTCGCATCCGTATCCAGCACAAACATCTCTCCAGGCACGGAGAAGGCCAGAATTTGAGCAGTTTTTCCCTCAGACGTGCAAAAGCCTGTTCCTGCTCCTCGTTTCAGTCGAAAGCTTGGCTCTTTTTCGTCAGTTTGTGCAAGCTGCTGGCTATGTTCGCGAATCCCGGAACAAATCGGCGGTAGTATGTACACAGGCCCAGGAAACTGCGGAGTTCGTGTAGATTGCGTGGCCGGGGCCACTCCTTCACCGCCGTGATTTTGCCTTCATCCGTATGTACTCCGCGGGCGGAAACCGTATGACCCAGATACTTGACCTCTTTTTGGAACAGCGAGCACTTCTTCGGGTTGAGTTTAAGCCCAGCTTTTTGTATCCGCTCGAATACCTCCTTCAGCTTTCCCAGGTGGTCGTCGAAGCTTTTACCCATCACGATTATGTCGTCGAGATACACCAGGCACGTCCGCCAATGTAGCCCCTTTAGCACGCGTTCCATTAGCCGCTCGAATGTTGCTGGTGCGTTGCAGAGTCCAAACGGCATGACGGTGAACTGCCACAAACCATCGCCAACACTGAAAGCCGTTTTCTCCTTGTCCTTGTCTGCAAGCTCTACCTGCCAATAGCCGCTGCGTAAGTCGAGCGTGGAGAACCACTGTGTGCCTGACAGCGTGTCCAGGGTGTCATCGATCCGCGGTAGTGGATAACTGTCCTTCTTGGTCACATCATTGAGCTTCCGATAGTCCACACAAAACCGGGTACTGCCATCCTTTTTCTTGACTAGCACGACCGGCGAGCACCAGGGGCCCGAAGAAGGCTCTATGACCTTTTCTTTCCGCATGTTTTCGATCAAATTTGTGACCTCTTCCCTCTTGGCCAGAGGAACTCGTCTTGGCGGTTGGCGAATCGGTTTTGCACTTCCAGTGTCGATGTTGTGCTTCACTATGGCTGTTCTTCCGCCTGCTTCTGCCGCAAATATTGACCCATAGTGCTGCAGGAGTGACCTCGCCTTCTGTTTCTGCTTGGCCGTCAACTCGCTGCTCCACTGGTTCTCCTGCGGTATGGCGTCCATGTTAAAACCGCTCTTCTTATTACCTCCAGGCGGGCTACTCTCGCAATTGACCACTGCTACAGCTTCCTTACACTCGCCAATTACCTCATCTTTCCCGACATATCTGGGTGCATTCAGGGGGTTCAGTATTCTGACCGGTATTCTGCCATTCTTAGGTTCCACTAATGTACGTCCGATGATGATGTTGTCGTGTCCTTGTTTCGGTGCTTCTACAACCCACAGCCGACCCGACCCATCGTCCTCGTCCACCTTTGCCCACACAACCGCCTCGGAATTCGCTGGTATCCTCTGGTGTTGACACGATACAACCTTCCTCACCGCCACGCTTCGCTCATAGCCGGTGTGCAGCGGGAATTCAACGTTGGCATATCTCAGCACATTTTCTTTCAGGTCCAGCGTAAAACCGTGCCTTATCATGAAATCTATGCCGATAATCACGTCGTCCATTATATCCGCGACGATGAACTCATGTTCCAGGCTGCTGGTGCCGATAGCAATCGTTTTTGTAACATTTCCTCTTACCGGCGCACGCTCGCCAGTCGCAGTCCGCAGCTGTATGCCATGCAGCGGTTCCCAGTTCTTCAGCAGCTTCCTTTTTATGATCGAATATGAGGCTCCAGTATCCAGTGTCAACACGAACAACTTTCCATCTATCCTTCCTTCAATTGTCAAGCTGCTGGGCTGTCGTTTCAGCTGTGAGACAAGGACGGTGGGGCGGCAGATTGTGGGATCAGCTCACGCCCCTTTGGGCTGACCCGTTTTAGTTTAACGACTCGCCGTCCTCAGCCCTGCGCTTGTTGGCTGAGCCTCGATTGTCAGCATTCCTCGCTTCAGGCGATCGCGATCGAGAACGGGAACGCCTCTTTCGTTGGCGGCAGTCTCGTGATATGTGGCCCTGCGTGCCACATACCCAGCAAACCACTTTAGAGGAGACCACCCGTGGCCTGTCCGGTGGCTCAGAGCTTATGGCCTGGATCGTAATGTCGTTGTCCGGCTGGATCTGGCGTATCCTTGCAGGCGCATACCGAGTGCTCCCAATCCATGTCGCCTCATGTCTCCGGATCATGAAGACCTTCAATAAACGCCTCAATCTTCATCCTCTCGAGATCATCAGCGCCGAAGGACGGGTAGGACAGCTGCACGAGCCGCTCAATGTCTGCTGCATATGTCTGAATTTTCCTGAAGCTTGACTTCCATTCGCTCTGACACTTGCGCCGATATTTCATGGGTCGCCGTTTCCATTTTCGCTGCCATTCTCGATTCGTAGTTTCCAGCTTCGCTGCCATCTCTTGATTCGCAGTTTCCATTTTTGCTGCCATCTGCGCCGACATTTCACGATTTTCACGACTGACATTCTCAATTTTCGCAGAAGTTTCCTGAAACATGCCTCTCATTGCAACTATTAGCTGGCTTATGTCCATTGCTTGTGGTGGCGCAGCCGCTGTACTTTGCATCGACGCAGCACCCGCAGGCGATTCCTCCACTTTGGCCGACGAATCTAGCTCCTGCGTCCCGAACTCGTGCGCAGTCCAATCAATGCCTCGTGATTCACACGCCTCTCGCAAGCGCAGCTGCAACTCCACCTTTTCGCCAGCAGTCGGCAAATTCCAAGCGGCCAGCTCCTTCTTCAGCTGGTCCACCTTCAGTTGCTCCAGTCTAACCATGTCTGCGTTTTATAATTAATTTTTATTTTTTTTACTTTCAGTAACACAATCCCACTTCTGACACCAAATGTTACGAATACCAGTTCTAGTGGGCTAGTACGTATCTCTGGATTGCGTAATTTGAAAATAAAACACACTTAGTTCCTCAACCGCAGTCAATAAAATAAACCAACAATCACTTTATTTCACAGGTTTACACTTTACTGTCTTTACACTTAATTATTCGCTCAATTACTCCGTGTGGCACCTTCACTAGTCAAAATCAGACTGACTCGCTGCGCCGCACCCGGCTGCCTTTTATACCTGTCCGGCCATCGCGCAGATCGTTCTCGCACATTCCAGAGTGGGCTAAAGGTTTCCATGATGATCGCGACCATCATTGCCAGGTTGGACTAAAAGTTCACATTATCGCGGCCATCATTGCCAGGTTGAATTATGGCACGGCGCGTAGCGACAGGGTTGCTTTGCACAGCGACAGACTGTCTTATCGTTACAATATGTACAGTCTGTCTCAATATTTCTCATACACAAGTGATTAGCTGGTACTATTGATATAGTTGCAAAGATCTGTTCGAAATTGTAAAGCATCTTGAGGTGATGCATTTGCTGTATGTAGCTCCGATCTGTTAATGCTTGTTAAGGTGGCATCGCTGCGTTGCTCAGCAGATGTGGAGTCTGCATTCGATGCCATTAATCGCAGATAGTTGTGAAGCACTACCGTGGCCAATACAACCTGGAAATATAATAAAGGTTAAGCTTCGTTACAGTGTTGCTTTCATAGAAACCTTTTTCGCATTCTCAGGTGAAAAGCAAATGCACGTCCTCAAAACCCTCCAGCGAGCAGTTAGTATGCCTGAAGATAACAGTAGATAGATAGATATGTAGATAGTATGCTGAATATAATCAAAATAATGGAAAATCATCTCTCACCAAAAGCGATCTCAATGCGGATTCTGGCGCTGCACAGTTTTTTGTTGAATTTTTCTTTGCTGCTGTCTGTAACTTTCGCATATGGCTTCATTATGTTCTCCCGCAACGGAAATGCCGCATCAGCGACGAAATAAAACGGAAATGGTATTTCTGAGCCGGGAAGCTTAGCTCTTGTTGGGATATCGAGTTGGTTGCTCAATAACTTTTTCCCAAATGCTGCATTTTGGAGCACGCCACCATCGCTTTGGCTCCCGTATGCTCCAACATCAATTAGCGTGAAAGCATAGTTGCAGTCACATACTGCTAATAGAACCTGCAAGTATAAGAGTTAATTAATATGCGGAAATGCGTTGCAACAGAGCAGCATAAATGCACTTACAATGCTGTTGAACTTCTTGTAATTGAAGTATTGCGAGCCTGATTTGGGTGGGCAAGTGATGCGGATATGTTTCCCGTCAAGTGCCCCCAAACAATTCGGCAACCCGGTCGTCTTGTAAAATGTATTGGCAATTTCCACCCACTCTGCCTTATTTGGAGGAGACACATAAAGGGATCCCAAGACCTTCCACAAAATGTCACATGTCTCCAAAACTATGCTTCTCGCCGTTTCCAGGCCGATTCTGAATTTCATGGATATCACATGCAGTGGACATCCATGAGCTAAGAAACTAAAAATGGAAATAGGAAAATTATGATGACCGTCAGTTGAATTGATTGCACTTACTGCATTGTAATGTATAACCTCTGCTCAGGCTCGATAGGCTTTCTTCGTGAGTGCTTTTGTAACCAAGGCTCGATTAAGTTAACCCTCTAGCAGGCCAATTTTGTATTGCTGTAAAAAAATTACAGTTGGTTAATTTCGTCATGAGAAAGACGAAAATGATATTAACTTTTGTCTCAGGCGAATAGTTTCGTCGCTAGGTGTGTTTAAAGGTAGCCCGCCTCCAGGCGGGGCTGCCGAAAATACAGCATATTCAGGTGCATAGACGCAAGTGATGAGAAGGTAGGAAAATCAAAAGAAGTGATGGTAAATGTTTGGCAATGTTATTTATTTTTTTGTGAAAAGTAAAAAACAGTCTTTGGTGTTGCTGAAACACAAATATAAGTTGCATTTAAGGGGGTCCTACCATGTAAACGCCGTTTTTCGAGGCGTTTTTTTGGGATCTTGCAGAAGGAAAAGTATTCAATATTTTCCAATGCGGTTTTTTTTACATTTTTATTGGTCCTTTTAGTATAAAAAAAAAATCGAAGTTTAAGAAATAAGTGTTATGCTGTAGCCACAGCACCCCTGCGAAATAAGGCCTTCCAAAAGTATGTGGGTTGATGCTACACACGATTTTGCAAAAACTGTTCGTCTGAAACACAAAAGGAAAGGTTTTTTACAATCTGCAGACTTGCCGCTATCGTACGGTAATAATTCACATAATTATCTTTACAATTGTCAAAATTGCGGATCATGAAAAAAAAAATCTCATTTTTCGGTTTTTTAAGCAGATAAAAACAATTTTTTTATTATTTGTTTATAACAATTGGAAGCTCATCTTGTACCGAACGATAGCGACAACATTTACACACATTTAAAAAAAAAATATCAAAATCCGTCCACTTTAGAGTATTACAATCTCTAAGACAAAGTAAATACATCCTAAGCATCTCAGTTCAAGCTATAAACAAAGTTGACGTAAACCGGCAAGACCGCCTGCAGGCGCTGTGCAACATGACGTAAAACGGCAACCCCGCCTGCAGGCGGTCTTGCTTTAGGGGGTGGCTGTAGGTCTCCCAATGATAATTCTCATAAACAAAATCAATTATATACAAATACAAATATTGGTTTGCTTACTGAAATTTTCTGCAGCTTCAATCTCTAAGATTTATTAGTCTTTTTATTAAATGAAAAACTCATACTCGCGAAAATAATTATTTTCGTCCGAATTCGACAAATTCTCACTTCAAATGGGTTTAAAACCAAAAGTAGCTCACTTATGGTCACAAAATGTATACCGTTAGTTAAAGGGAACTTTTCCAAATCATTATCAGCCATATTTAAATAAATAAAGTTCGTCGCCTACTCAGCAAACGCATTTTGGTGTACCCCGCCTGGAGGCGGGCTTGCCCGCTAGACGGTTAAGTAATGATTTGAACTGATCGTAGGACATCCTGGTAGATTTGAAGAAAATTTCCGGATCTTTGGTTATGAGGACATTAACCCCCGTATTATAAAACCCGTACTTTTCGCGGCTTTTAAAAATGTATCGGTTCCCGCGGCGGGAATGGCTATTTGCCACAAGTGTATGCAAGAAAATTATATCTCCAATTTCATCCATTTTTAGAAATAAAGAACTCGATTTTAAATCAAACAACTTTTTGGCAACCAAACGGTTTCTTTTTTGACATTTGTTGTCATTTCATGATTTTGACAGCCTCAACGCAACGCTTCAATTTCGGTATGCCGCACTGAGCGAGAGCGTTGCGTCAGAAAACGCAACGCTCAACGCTCCAATTTAGGTTTCACAGTAAGTTCGTAGTGAATTTAATTGATGTGTGACTTATGATTCCAAAGCTATCGTCTGAAAATTTGGGCTGGTGAAAAAGTGCCACGCCCCGTTTTCCTAAAATTTTCTTTCATACAAACCTTGTTCTGACAACTTCGAATACAACAAAAAAAAACCAACCAAATCGGTCCAGCTGTTTTCAAGTGATTCGCGCTCAAATATGGCAGGGATTTTCCGACTTTTCCAATAGATTTTCCGGAATTTTCTTTTCGCACGAACCTGAACTGACTCAATATGAATCCAACAAAAAAAACTCCATCAAATCGGTCGGTCCGTTTGAGCGTGATGCGATTACACACATACATCCACTTTCTTTTATATATAGGGTTTTTCATCATGAGCCGAAAAAGTAAATAAAGAAAAAAAATCAATTAAAATTTGAATTTTGATGAAACTTTATTATCAAAATAATATTTGGTTTGTGCCATTAGTAATGGAATATGACATCATTCAAATGACCGCCACGAGCAGCCTGACACACCTCGATTCTTTTTAGGTAATTTTCGATGACTTTTTTACATATAGCAGGCTGTAAGGCGCCAAGAATTGCACGTATGTTGTCCCTCAAATGCCCCAGAGTCTGCGGATTGTCTGCATAGACTTGGTCTTTCGCGTAGCCCCAAAGAAAAAAGTGCAAAGGGTTCAGATCGCACGATCTTGAAGGCCAATTGGCATCACCAAAACGTTTCACAATTCTGTCATGTTCGGTCGCATTCTGTGATCTCCCGGCTTCAATTTCTGCACCAACTGAACTTTATATGGATGAAGATGCAAATCCAAATGCAAAATACGCCAAATTGAGGTGATGGAGATGTCCAATTATTGTGAACGCCGGGGAAGCGATAAATTCGGGTCGTCTTCAACACTGGCAGCTACAGCAGCAATATTTCCGGCCGAACGAGCAGGGCGATTACGTATTGGCCTCTGTACATCTTGTACAGAACCAGTTCGTTCGAATTTCGCCAATAAATCCGAAATTGTTGACAAAACAGGCCTTCCGTGACGTCCGAAATCCTTCCTTAGTGCGCGAAAAGTGGTGCTCAAATTTTCACCATTTTTGTAGTGAATTTTCACTATGTTTACACGTTGAGCGATGCTGAATCGGTCCATTCTCATAAATGGCAAACACTAAACTACAATATTAACACAATGCAATGACAGATGACAGCTGCGGTTGTCGAACGCAGGGCTGTCAAAGTTTTCGGTTCGAAATGAAAAACCCTGTATATAGACTAGCTGACCCGGCGAACTTCGTCTCACGTGACATTATTTGTGGTTTTTATAATGAAATACGCGAGATGGCGAATCCATGGCGATGCAAATTGGCGAAGAAAGCCAACTAAAGGAATAGGAGGAGCTACCGAATAATGCAATCGAGGCCCACAAATAAGCAATATTGCTGCTAAGTTTCAGTAAAGAAATGGACTGCGCTTGAACAAAAATTAAATGATATAGGCGGTGACGCCCCTTATGCAATACCCGCACAATGCCCTCTGTCGAAAGAGAAAATGGTAGGTTCGTACTAAGTTTCATAGCTGTGCGACTTATAGTTCAGCAAAATATTTGGGTCACAAATATGGCCACGCCCCTTGTCCAACGCCCATCAAATCTTACCAGTAGAATGACTCATCTATGGGACGACGGGGTACTAAATTTCAGTTTTGTACGACTTACAATTTCGAAGATAGTCTATATTAAAGATTTGGCTTGTATGGGCGGAGCCACGCCCCATTGTTCAATACCCGTACCATTCCCTTTGTCGAAAGATATGAATAAATGGTAGGTTCGTACTTAGTTTCATTGCTGTGCGATTTATAGTTCAGCGAAATAATAGGGTCACAAAAAATGTACCACGCCCCTTGTCCAACGCCCATCAAATCTTACCAGTAGAATGACTCATCTATGGGACGACACTGTACTAAATTTTAATGCTGCGCACCTTACAATTTTGAAGATATTCTATATTAAAGATTTGGCTTGTATGGGCGGTGCCACGCCCCCATGTTCAATACCCGCACCATTCCCTTTGTCGAAAGATATGAATAAATGGTAGTTTCGTACTTAATTTCATTGCTGTGCGACTTATAGTTCAGCGAAATATTTGGGTCACAAAAAATGTGCCACGCCCCTTGTCGAACGCCCATCAAATCTTACCAGTAGAATGACTCATCTATGGGTCGACGCTAATTCTAATTCAAATTTCAATGCTGGGTGCAAATTTCCATTATTAAGATTTGGCTTGTATAGGTGGTGCCACACCCCCTCGTCCAATACCCGCCGCATTCCCCCTGTCGCAGGACATGACTAAATAGTAAGTTCGTAGTGCATTTAATTGATGTGTGACTTATGAATTCACGGTCAAATATGTCAGGGATTTTCCGACTTTTCCAATAGCTTTTCCGGAATTTTCTTTTTGCACGAACCTGAACTGACTTAATACGAATCCAACAAAACAAACCCCATGAAAATCGGCCGGCCCGTTTGAGCGTGATGCGATTACACACATACTGCCACTCTCTTTTATATATATAGAAGAAGATATAGACTAGTCAGAAAAAGGTTACGTACAGGCAAGTCTAAATTATGTTATCATCAATTTTGACCTCAAAAATGGGTTCTCTGTTTACCAAAACTTATCCACATTATTCATATATGCCTTAACTGCACTTTTTGTTGTGTTTTAGATGCATTAAAACAATAATTTTCCATATATTCGTATTTATTGACAATATACTCACAAAACGGTGCAGAATAAGTTTGCGTACAAAACGGGAATTTCCAGTTATGCTTTTTATTTTTATTTGGAAATTTGTATTCCATTGAGCAGTAAATGGACTTGTAAATTATTTTTTATACTACTGTGTACAAAGAATACCCGGAATTCGATTTCTTCGATTATCGTGGTGTTGTGCATTATGAGTTCCTTCCGCCGGGCCAAACTGTCAACAAGGAATATTACTTGAGCGTTATGCGTCGTTTGCGTGAAGCTATTCGCAAAAAGAGGCCGGATTTATGGAGAGACAACTCTTGGTTTTTGCATCACGATAATGCACCATCTCACACGGCATTGGTTCTTCGTGAGCATTTCGCCAACTCATATCGTTCCACAGCCACCGTATTCGCCTGATTTAGCTCCTTGTGACTTCTGGCTATTATCCAAACCCAAAAGACCACTTCGAGGACACCGTTTTGAATCGATTGAAGAGATTCAACGTGAATCGCCGCGCGCATTGAAGGCCATACCGGAAGGTGACTATTTGGCATGCTTCGAAGATTGGAAAGTCCGTTGGCATAAGTGCATTGCATCGGGGGGGACTACTTTGAAGGCGATGAAATTGATTTGGAAGAATACATAAAGATTTTTTGAATTATAAACAAATTCCGGGTATTCTTTGTACACAGTACCCATACCGGAGCTATGGGTATGCAATGTTGGACGAAGGGTCCTCAATTACACTCCTCGAAGACAATGTTGCTGTCAAACTAGGTCTTAGGGTCAAAATGAGCCATTAACCCTGCAGTGGTACGGTAACAGCCAAACAAGAGAGAAATCTCGAAGAGTCGCTCTTAGCATAAGGGGTGAGGACAGTGCTGCAGAATTTCAGCTCAAAAATGTGCGTACAGTGAACTCACTGAATTTGCCCCAACAGATGAATTTGCCAACAAATTTTGGAAAAAATCCCTACCGCATCTCAAGAAAATCCCTATTTTTCCTTACGCAAATATATATTTTCCCTACAAGTTTCCCTACATATATTTTCAAACATCGAAATCAAACGTCGCAAGCTGCACACTTGCATTTGAAATTATTTGTTTAGATTTTTTCAAGCCATCCCTTGAATTCTTCCATTTCCAGCCAGCTGTCGTTAAATTTTTGCTTTCGATACTTAACTTTTGCTCGCTTCGTAGAACCCGTTTACAAAAAAAAGATGAATTGCACATTGTTCTATAAACAATTTTAAGTATTGAAAATTAAAAAAAAGTATAACATTTGGAGAAACTTACGAATTTCTCTCCTTAATTCAGAATCTGGTTAATAAATAATATAAATTGAAAAATGTAGGTACTCGAAAACGCGGCAAAAGTGAAATTAAGCAAATATGCTGACAAAAGTGTATGTTCAAGCACAGACAAAATACATGAAAAACCTTGCTAGCCAGTGGGTGTGTTCAAGGATATATAAAGATTTTACTTGCCAAGATTGCCACATTGAAAAATTTCAACGCATTAATCATAAAAATAAATTATATGCGAACAGAAAAATAAAATTTTTTTTTTAATTTTTAATTTTTTAAATTCCCTACATTTAAGTAAATATTAAAAATCTGTCCTTTTTTCCCTACATCGTAAATTTAAGGCTGAATTTCCCTACATGTAGCCTCTTTTCCCTACGGTTGGCATCACTGCACTCACTGCAAGAGCTGCAGAAGTTGGTGAACGAGTATTTTTCGATCGAGAGTTTTGGGGTGCGCGGTACCACCGAACAAACAGTATACAGAATGCGCATCTGGTGTAAAGAAAATTTTCTTTACGGGTTCCAGCGGTAGCACCCGTTTGTCGATGCGGGGGGAAGCAGTAAAGGCATATATGTAATACTTCTATATTGGCACTAAGCTCAAGGTACATTCGCCAACATCACAGTACAGCAATAGTGAAATATGAGCGAGAAAGCGTATAAACGAATGTACCTTGACATATGTCAAAAGTCAGGTGCGGTGAAAATTTACTGGAAATAAATAAAAATTTGTCGAAATTGATTGAAAAGCCTACCTTTTTCTTCAACCGCCCCTGGAGCAGTTTGACAGTTGTTCATGTGTAGAAGTGCACATGTATACACGCATAGAAATACATTCGCAAAATTTCGTGTTTTCTGTCTCACCGCTTGTCTCCCTTTGATTTCCGAATGAAAACACATTGTGAAGATAGGTTAGTGCCAATATAGAAGTATTACATATATGAGTAAAGGGAACGAGAACGCACAGAGCGCGAGAGCGTAAACTGAGAAGCTGTGAGAGCGGTGTATGAAACAGTGGCGCTCCACACACTGTGGTTTTTGTTGTTGGGCAACAAAGCGAAGTGCCGCTTGCATGTTGGTGGTGGCTCGCGCTTTCTTTTTTACAAACAAGAACAAGAAGTGGACAGGTAAAGTTCGCATAGAAAAATTGATTGAGCGATCGCCAAGGCGCATAAATAAGGTGGTAGCACTACGGAAAAAACTTAAATTCAATGGATTTTATTAGTTCTTTTGGTCTGCTTGTAAAAAAGAAGTTGTAAAAAGTAAAATGGCTACAATGAAAATAAATATATGTGTAAAAATATTGGAACACCCAATGCGCATTAAGAAAGTGATAATAAGTGGAAAACTATTGTTACAATGTTGTGCCAATAATCAAAGAATCAGTTCTGTTGCTGCAACTACCTATTGAATTTGCCTTGGCGATCGGTTTGCCAAATCAACCACCATTTCAATGTGCACGAGTAAAGCCAAGCTGGCTTGCTGCGGAAAGCAACAACATTGCGTGTTGTTGTCGAAATGAGAATAAAGCACAAATCTATGCGTGCGGTTCCCTTTACATTTTCCTCACTTTTGTTGCTTCCCGCCCGCATCTGAAATGAAATCGCAAAATTATTTCAGATGCGCCTTCTGTATACTGTTTATTCTGTGGCAGTACTGATGTAATTTTGGAGTCGGATAACAACCGCCGCGCCAAGGCGATTTTGCTTCAAACAACGAAGGACATCGGCAAGCGATATGAAGTCGGTTTGCTGTGGCGAGAAGACGAGCCTGCACTTACCGATAGCTACGATATGGCCTACAAACGTCTGACGAATTTGGAGTCGAGAATGGTAAAAGACGACATATTTGCCGTTAATTACCGGAAGTACAGGAGTAACCGGAGTATAGGAAGGTGGGTGCCGCAACGCGGTATTTGCCACATTTTGGGGTGATAAATCCACACAAGCCAAATAAACTGCGAGTCGTTTTCGACGCCGCCGCCACTGCGTCAAACGTGTCGCTAAACTCAGCCCTGTTAAAGGGGCCGGAGCACGCCCAGTCGCTGATAACAATCATGCACAAATTTCGCCAAGGGATAGTTGCCGTCGCCGCTGACATTCAGGAAATGTTTTCGCAAGTTGGCATCAGATCTGCCGACCAAGATTCGCAGCGCTTCTTGTGGCGCGATGGGGATCCTGCCAGTCCAGTCTGCACATACGTCATGTCATCGATGATTTTCGGAGCCATTTGTTCGCCATGCTGCGCCGAATATATTAAAAATGTTAACGCCGCCAAATATGAGTCCGTCATGCCCCGAGGGGTTGCAGCTGTGGTGAATAATATTTACGTTGACGACTTGGTCGTCAGCTTCAACAGCCAACAAGAAGCAGAAGAGGTAACGAACGAAATCATTGCAATCAACGCAGAGGCTGGATTCAGACTGAGAAAGTTCATTTCCAACGACAAAGTCCTTCAACCCAGGTTGTGCGCTGGTGTTGGCGAAGTAGCAGACGTCATGAATATGGAGCGAAAGTCAACTGTTGACAAGGTATTAGGTTTCTTTTGGAATACGGCTACGGATTCGTTTGAGTTTCACATACAATTTCATAAAATCGCCCGAGATGTGTTGAGTTGTGCACGACCGCCGACAAAAAGAGAACTTTTGGGGATCATCATGGCGATTTACGATCCGTTTGGACTTCTCGCTAATGTTACCGTTTGCATGAAGCTACTTATGCAGTCTCTGTGGAAACGCCAGATCGAGTGGAACGAGCCACTTCCTCACCAGCTGCACATGCAATGGTCAGCATGGTGGGAGAGCTTTCAAGATGTAACAAATTTTTCGGTCCCGCGTTGCTACTCACCACTCCTGATGTCAGCAGATGAAATTCAATTGCATGTGTTCGTGGATGCCAGCTCCAGTGCTTATGCAGCGGTGGCTTATTTACGCGTGGCAAAAGGGGCGGAGGTTTACATCGCATTCGTCGCCGCTAAAGCGAGTTGCGCGCCTTTGAAGGGTATGACTATACCACGTTTGGAATTGCAGGCCGCAATTCTTGGTTGCCGCTTGGAAAGATCTGTGAGAGAGTGTCACGATTTTCCTATACATCTAGTGGTATTTTGGAGTGACTCCAAAACTGTACTGCTCTGGATTCGTTCCACCACCAGAGAGTACAAAGAATTCGTCGCCAGCAGAATAGCAGAAATCCTCGGGAGCACCCAGCCATCACAATGGCGCTGGTTGCCAACCTCAGCAAATGCCGCCGACGATGCCACAAGAGCCAAGCCAATATCTGCAGTCCGATCAAGTTGCCACTGGATTATTGGGCCAGCATTTTTACGTCAATACGAAACTGAGTAGCCAGTAGAACCCTCGCCGCTTACATCAAACCATTGTGCCGCTGAAGAGAAGGAAAACTGCTTTCTGGTCTTGCCAACATCAGGCGAGTATGCTTTGAAATTTGTTAAATTTTCATCGTTTTTGAATTTACTCAGGGCCATGAGTTGGGTCTTGCGTTTTGCTCACAACGCACAGTGAGGTAATTGATGCCGAAAATGCCGAAATTAATTCACCCAGGCTATTTAAATATGAAATAATGTAATGTAATGTAATGATAATGGGTAGGGACAATGCCCTTGCGCACTGCAGCCTAGTAGGTTTATTGTGCCCCTTGAATCATCTGGTGTTTTATGTGCTCAGGTATTGAATCAGACCTTTCTGCGATATTTGCATCAGGTCCTCATCACCGAGAATATGTTTCCCTAGAAACTTTGCACGTCTATGTGCCAGGGCGGGGCAGTTTATGATAACGTGTTCCATTGTTTCGTCGACCTCATTGCAGTATCTGCATGTTTTGTCGATGACCAAGCCTAGTTTGTGGAGGTGGTAGTTACAAGAATAGTGGCCGGTTAGGGCGCCACATAGGATTTTGAGCTGTCTTCTGCTAAGAAGTATAGCAGATTTGGCTCGTTTTGTATTAAAGTTTAGGAATCTTTTCGAGTGACGTAGTCCCTCAATATTATTCCAGTATTTTTGTTTTTGTCTCTGGATCCACTTGTGGATGTCCTGTTTTAGGTCGGTTTTACCGAATCCAAACATCGGGCCCGGCCCTATGAATGGGCTTTCTGCGCCATTTTTGGCTTGTGTGTCTGCCCTTTCGTTGCCATCATGGCCCTCATGCCCAGAAAACCAGACGAGCACAACCCTGTTCTGGGTCCCTAGGGCGTTGAGTTCCTTGTGGCATTCAAGCAGGATTTTTGATGTGTAGGAGTAGCTGTCAAGGGCTTTTAGAACTGACAGACTATCCGAGAGTATGGTGAACCTTGTTCCTTGAGGGTGCATTTTAGCAATTGTTCGAACTGCCTCATATATTGCATAGAGTTCAGCTTGAAATATTGAGGTATTGTAGCTCATCGGAAGGGCTAAGTTGACCCTAGGGCCCACTACTCCAGCTCCTACACCACAAGGTGTTTTAGAGCCATCGGTGTACCATTTTTGAGCGTCCTCTTTAACCATTTCGGGTTGTTGTCCCACTGTTCCCTAGACGGAAAGTCAACTATATATTTCCTTGTTGGGCTGAAATGGGGTTTCATGAAGTCAAGATATGATGATTTGTGGAGGGTGTCCTCTATTTGTTTTAAAATTGCCAAGTGGCCCGTTAGGTTGCACTGTTTAAGTAGGTTATGCCTATATAGCGTGAGTGCACTTGAGATTGCTTCCTCTTTGATGGCTATACAAGGTGCGTTCCAAAGTAAACAGGACTTTTATAAAATAAAGAAAACGGATGATTATTTTTGTATAATTCTTTTTATTTATTCAAAATACTCTCCTTCTGCTTCGATACAACGTTTTGCACGGTCCAAAAGCATTTGGAATGAGTGTTTTAGGCCATCGGCCGGCATCGCCTTCAGAATGTTGGTACAAGCCTTTTGGATGTCTTCAACGTCCTTATAACGTTTTCCTTTCATCGGCAAATGCAACTGACCGAATAAGTAGAAGTCACAGGGAGCCATATCAGGCGAATACGGTGAATGATTGATGGTTAAAATGCGATTTTTGGTCAAATAATCGGTCGTAACTACGGCTCTGTGAGCCGGTGCATTATCGGTCGGTTAAAGTGTGCGGAATGAAGCGAGAACACACTTTACGGAGACCCAAATGTTCGGTTAAAATGCGATCAATTGATGTTTTGGAGATGTTCAATTCCATTTCCATCAATTTCAATGATGATTTTGGCTGCATTTTGATAAAATCACGCACAGTTTTGATGGCATCGTCAGTAATCACAAATTTCGACTGGCCGACGTGTTCGTCGTCATTCAAGTCTTCACGACCATTCTTGAATCGATTAAACCACTCATTAACACGGCCACGGGATAAACAATCATCACCATAAACTTGCTTTAACAATTTAAACGTTTCGGTAAAAGTTTTACCAAGTTTAAAACAGAACTTAATATTAGCTCTTTGTTCGATCGACATTCTCGTACCAAAGTTAAAAACATACTGTCACATTGAGCGGGATATTTCGGCTTCTACTAGACCAAATGTCATGAAATTTTGACAGGATGTGAATGAAAGATGTTCCAATGCATGTCCTCACACATAGATGGCGCCACCAGAAACGTCCCTATTGTAAAAGTTCTGTTTACTTTGGAACGCACCTTGTATGTAGCGGTGTTAGATCGAGTAAGGCTTCCATGCCGGCAGTTGAGGTTGTTTTCATTGCTCCCGTAATGCTAAGGCATGCAAACCTTTGAACTCTGTTTAATCTTTTTATTGTTGTGCTCTGATTGGTTTTCCCACCATACTAGAGCACCGTATAGTATGATGGGTCTTACCATTTGTTTGTACGCCCAGGATGTCATACGGGGTGAAAGGCCCCAAGATTTACCCAGTAATTGTCTTAAGGTCCACAGCGATTTCGTTGCTTTTTTAAGCACTGTGTTTAAATGCGGTTCCCAAGTGAGTTTTTGATCTAGGGTAATTCCTAGATATTTGACCTCAGCCTTAACTGGAACAGTTATATTATTTATTTTTAGTGTTGGGAGATTGAGCTTCCGTTTTCTCGTAAATGGAACGATGGTAGTTTTATTGGGGTTAATTGATAGCCCCTCTCTACTGCACCAGTTCCAGGTTTCGTTTAGGGCATTTTGCATAAGGTCGCACAATGTGCCTTCATGCGTGCCCTTTGTTATTACTGCTAGGTCATCCGCGAAGCCTATAGTTTTATGTCCTTTGGAATTTAGTAATTTAACTAATTCATCAACCAGTATAGACCATAATAGATCATAATCAGTGCTGTGATAGTTGATTTGTTCTTTTGGTATGCAAATTGATATTTGTGTAGTGGAGTTTGTAATAGTACCTGAAATAACTATTACGTTAAATTATTAAATTTTTTTAAAAAACGGTAAAAACTAAAATAGTTTCAAATGATAAATCTTGCACATTTCTAATGAAAGTTAAGTTGAACAGTTTAATTGAAACATTTCATGCCACCTCTTGCAGCCAATCCAATATCATCATTATGATGATGATTATCATCATTATAATCTTCATCATCAACATTATAAGCCTCACCATCACCATTATCACCATTCCTCATTAGTATCAACTCCATAGTTAGCAACTTTGGGCATAATATACATATGATGCACTTTTTTGTGGCAATTTTTGCATACTTGATATAATGGGATCAGAATTTTAAAAAAATCTATTAAAAATGTTTTCAATGATATTTTTTCAGTCCACTTTCGTAAAAAATTCTCCCTCCAACACTTGAAATCTTTATTCCGTGCTTCTTGAGCTTCTTCCGACTGTTGGCAGATTGGCAACAAAGCATGCGATATGATTTGCGGTCGATGCAAAAACTATTTGTGGAAAATTATGGGCATCTTTTACCAGGAATAGCATTGTAAAATATATTTTACAGTTTTTAATCCATAGCTGCGAAAATTTTCTATTTCGATTTGATGTTCACTAGAAACAACCATAAAATGGTGTGAATGTTTTGATTCATGTCTACATCGATTTCTATCATTGATGCAGATATTTCTGCATTTTGAAAAACAATAAAAACAACAATAAAACCTTTTGCTTACTTGTTTTCATCTAAAAAATAAACAATTTAAAAAAAATGTATTTTGCACATGTCTATTTGTTCTCATACATGGCCCATTTGGCCCATGAAATCGCACACAAAAATCGAAATGCTGGAAAAGTGCGCAACATTCGCGCAACTTTTTTTTTCATAAAACGTTACTAAATATCTAAGCTATACGCTAAGGAAAACAGTTTTGCTCGATCTCACAAGACTCGCAACTATGTATATGTCTATGAAAAGGTAAAAAATTGGACAATTATTAAGCTTTTAAACAAAAAATCAAATAAAATACTTAAAAACATTTTTTAACAAAACAAAATACACACTGCATTACTGAAATACCTGAACATAAAGGTGGCATAATTAATTTTCAAATACCTTGAGAAATTCACAAAAAGAAATCGTTTTGAAGTAAAGGAAAAAACGCATTATCGCTGTTCGCACAAAAACTGAAAAGAAATGTCAACGTTCACAGCGCTTTGCGTGAAAACGGTAAAATATTTTGCAACAACTCTTTCACGTAGTGATGCAGAATTATCCACTTTAACCCGGTACCAAAAACATATTTGTATCTTTATTTTTCGTTTTTGAATTAATCGGCACTTTACTTATATATTACCCCACTGTGCAACGCAAGAAGCCGCAGTCGTCGTTCGGGGGAGCTAACAGCAGCCGAAATCGTGGAGGCAGAGAAAATGGTCTGCCGCCGCGTGCAAGAAGAAATGTACGCTCCCGAATTGCAACTGCTGCGTACAGAGCAGCGGTTGCCAAAGTCCAGCACATTGTACCAGTTAACACCGATGTACGACGATGATGGTCTCATCAAAATCAACGGTCGAATTGACGCCGCCTATTGACCACCAATGTCATGCAGAAGTTTTGGGTACGGCACATACGATCAGTGCTGAGATCGGTTAAAAAGCACTGCCACGTATGTATCGCCCACGTCGCCAAGCCAACTACGCCGTTAATGGGTCAGCTGCCTGTTGATCGACTGACGGCGTATGTACGTCCGTTTAGTTACATCGGGGTCGATTACTGCGGCCCATTTGTTATCACCATTGGCGTCGTCACGAGAAGCGGTGGGTGGCACTGTTCACGTGTCTTACAGTGCGTGCCGTGCACCTGGAGATAGTGGCGGACTTGTCCACCGATGCGTTTTTGGTGTGCCGAAATTTTGTTAACCGATGAGGCGTGCCTGTAAGATTGCGGAGCGATAACGGCACCAATTTCATTGGTGCACAGAAGCTACTTCACACCGAGAAACGACTGTGGGACTTCGACCGTATTGAGCGATATGTTGCCAAGCAGGGCATAGAATGGCTGTTTAACTGTCCTGCCAATCCATCAGCGGGTGGCTGCTGGGAAAGATTGGTGCAGTGCGTCAAGCGCCTTCTGGAACGAGCTCTTACCGAAACAGCGTCGCTTGGAAACGTCCAGAAGTGTACTAATTGAAGCTGAGAATATAATAAACAGTCGTCCACTTACAGATATTCCAGTTTCGCATTAAGATGAAGACCCGCTGACACCTAACCACTTCTTGCTGGGTTGTCTTAACTCCACCCAAACTCCCAGTCAAGAAGAGGAGAATGTTTGCCTACGGAAGCAGTGGAGAATTGCCCAAGCCCTTAAAGACCGCATGCGGAAGCGATGGACCGTCGAGTATTTGCCATCCCTACTACGCCGCTCAAAATGGAGAGAAACCGCTAAGCCTTTGCAACCGGGACAACTTGTAATTATCTGCGACTCGAGCCTGCCAAGAAGCCAAGTGAAGGGAAAAATAATTGACATCAATAATTAATAATTGACTGGCACGACAGCCCGCTTACGCGAGTTACGTACCCCATAAACGATGTCGACGACATCATTCAAAAATACTTCAAAGAAAATAAACCAATTAGTGCATAATAAGCATATTTCAACATTGCCGCAAAAAATAAACATAAAAGTGATAAACAAAACAAATTTAATAACTAGGGCAGGAGGTTTCGATGTCACTGCAAAAAACACAAGAAATGTAAATTGACAAGCAAAGCAAAAGTCGGCCTGACACAATAACGAAATTATTATGAAATCGTAGTGTAAAAATTCGATTATATAAGTCAGTTGTAAAATTCTGTAAAGTCAGTCTTAAGACCGAGTTGAATGAATAAAGTTCAATGCAGAAAGTTCTCCGAGTTTTATTCGACACGTAATTTCGGCGTAGAAAGTTCTGTAATTTTCGAAAACATTAACTGGCGCAGTCGACGGTTACACCTCCCAAGAAGTGTAATAGAACCGCTCCCCAAAATCTAAAGATTTGGGATTCATTCAAAAAAAGTGCTGAGGAAAAGCAGCAAACAACGAAAGTATCATAAAATAATGGAAAACCAGGAAATTGAACAATTACGTTTGGTAATCCAACGACAGGAGGAAATAATTAACAACCTCCACCAGCAGCACCAGCAGCAGCAGCAGCACCAGGAGCAACAACAACAGGCACAACAAGGACAACAACAGCAAGCCCAAATGCTCCAGAACCAACAACTAAACGACTTAGGGCTGACCCCGAAGGATATAGCAAACCAATTCAGGGCGATCCAACCACTAACGGATGAAACATACCTAATACCATTCATTAGAGCGGTCGAACAAATGATGCAGTTATGCGGAACGAACGAACAACTGAAATCTTTTGGTCTCAACATCATTATCAACGAAAAAATAAGGGGAGAACCGGCAAAAGTTATTCAGGACCTAAACCGCAACCCAACCTGGACCGAGGTCAAGTCGAAGCTAAAACAACAATTCAAGCCGAGAACAACATTCGCACAAATTTACAACAAATGCAGAGCTGTTGAAGTAAGTAATCTAAGAGAGCTATTCCAATATTTTGAAAAAGCAAAAAATGATTTGAACACCTTGTACGAATTAGGAGATAGTGTGTCCTTTTTGTATCAGCCAATAAATGTTGATCGAGATTTAGTAGATATACTTGTAGAGAAATTGGATTTTACTGTCAAATTAGACATAAGAGAAAACATGAAATTAGAAGAAATAATTTACCTATTCTCAAAACTAAATCTGTTAGACAATATAAGAGCTATTGACTATAACCATAGGAAACCAAGACAAGATAGACAAAATAAAGAAAGAAACAGCATTAACAAACAAATAAACGAACAGCCTTCTACAAGCAGACAAAGTAACTACAGTAACAGACAAAACTATCAGGATAATCGTAACACTAACAACAGACAAAACTATGAGGATAATCGTAACACTGATAACAGACAAAACTATCAGGGCAATCGTAACACTAATAACAGACAAAACCAAAACCACAACTCTAATCAATCAAGCCAATCACATATGAGCGTAGACCAAACAAATCAAACCAGACAAACTCAATATATGGAAATAGACAATATCCAACAATGTGATGAAACCCCAAGATCAAGGTTACCAATAATAGTAGTAAAAATCGACAAACAAATTTTAAAATGTTTAGTAGACACAGGGGCAGATACCAGTATTATAAAACCAACCGCTCTTAAGGGCTTTAGGCCACAACCTCTAAAAGAAAAACTACACTTCAGCACTATCAACGGCCTGAACGAAGTATCACACCACATCATAACCCCGATACCAATTGCTACTGGGACAATTTCATGGAAAATAATAAATTTTCCAAACAAATAGTACGATGCTATTATAGGTCAAAACTTCCTAATACCATTCAAAGCACAAATAAACTCTGATGGCAGATACATCGAGATATTCGGTAACCCAATATTATTCGAAGATTATACACTCCCATTTGTGTATGAAGAAATATCTACTCTAGAAACCATACAAGAAGGAAATCTAAATAAAATTGTTAACTTAAATCACTTGAATAAAGAGGAAAAAATTAAAATAACAAACTTATTAACTGAATTTAGTGACGTATTCTTTAAGGAAGGAGACAAATTAACGGCAACCAGAGAAATCTCACACGAAATCTTAACAAAAACAGACAAACCATTATACTCAAAAATATATAGGTACCCACAAATACATGAAAAAGAGATAGATCGTCAAATCAAAGAAATGTTAGAACAAAATATTATGCAACCTAGCAATTCACCATATAATAGCCCACTATGGATTGTACCCAAAAAACTAGACAACTCCGGCAAACAAAAATGGCGCTTAGTCATAGACTATGGGCTCCTTAATGAAAACATAATAGACGATAAATTCCCTATTCCAAACCTTAACAACATCCTAGATAAGCTGGGAAGAGCCCAGTATTACACCACACTAGATCTAGCTAAAGGATTTCACCAGATAGAAGTTAAAAAAGAAGATAGATCTAAGACCGCATTCTCTACCCCATTCGGACATTACGAGTTCATAAGAATGCCATTTGGCCTGAAAAGCGCACCGTCCACATTTCAGCGATTAATAAATTCAGTGCTAAAGGAACACATCAATAAAATCTGCGTCGTCTACATGGACGATATACTAATTTTCAGTACATCCCTCGAAGAACATATAAACAATATAAGATCTATTCTTACAACACTCAGAAATTCAGAGTTAAAAATTCAACCTGACAAATGTGACTTTCTAAAGAAAGAAACTCTATTCTTAGGTCACATCCTAACACCACAGGGAGTCAAAACGGACCCTCAGAAGGTGAAAATAATTCAAAACCTTAAATTACCAAGCACGCAAAAACAGATAAAATCCTTCTTGGGGATGACAGGGTTTTATAGGAAGTTTATAAAAGATTATGCTAAAATAGCAAACCCTATGATAAAATATTTACAAAAAGAACAACGAATAAATAAAAACGACCCTAACTACATTTGCGCTTTTGAAAAACTTAGACATTATAACTAAAACACCAATACTCAGATACCCAAATTTCGCACAACGATTCAAATTAACTACCGATGCAAGTAACTTCGCTCTCGGAGCAGTACTAACCCAAAACGGGCACCCAATAGCTTTTGCATCAAGAACACTAAATAAACATGAACAGAATTACTCAACTATTGAAAAAGAATTACTCGCCATTGTCTGGGCAGTAAAATACTTTAGACCGTACATCTATGGTCGCGAATTCGGTCTTCAAACAGACCATCAACCACTTAAGTGGCTCCAAGCAAAATTTGCAGGTCAAGATATCAACCCAAGGTTACAAAGATGGTTGTTACAATTAGGTGAATATAATGCTAAAATAGATCATATAAAAGGAAAGGATAACAAAATAGCAGACTTTTTGAGCCGAATAAACGTTAATACCTCCGAAATAAACTGTCTAAACATATCACCCAACAAGGTTGACGAAAATCTGAACCAAAACAGAGAAGAACAGGGTTCAATGAATGTTGAAACAGTCCACTCTCAAGAAGAGGAGTTAAATAACCATATTCCCATCTTAGACACCGTTGTTAACAGATTCAGACAACAAATTATTTTGCAAGAGAAAAAAATAAACAATGTGAAACTATTTTTGGCAACAAAAGAATCTTCCTTGATAAAAATGACTGCCTGCAAAACATTGCGGCCAAGCTCATTTCACAACACTTTCCCAAAGGAAAAATAGCAATATACTCGGAAGTAAACGACAACAGATTACAGCAGCTACTAATTTCGAAGTTTCAAAGGACGCAGAATTTGTAAAATGCTCACACTTAGCAGCAGATATTACTAATGAGGACGAAATGCTTAAGCAAATATCTCTTTTTCATAAAAACGAAACGGGGCACGCTGGTATAATACCAACATACGAAGGAATCAAACATAAAATACACAACCCATCCCTAAAAGAGAGCATCTACAAGATTATAAACAACTGCGAAACATGTAGTGGTGGAAAATACGACAGGAAACCTATCAAAAACAAATTCCACACAACTGAAACACCAAAAACCACCAACGAAATAATCCACGTTGACACATATGTCAATAGTAGGCAAACATTCATTATTTGTATGGACAAATTCTCGAAACATGCAGTCTGTTTTCCACTGATGGACAGAAATAGCCGAACACTGGTAGCAAAAATTCAAGAGTTCCTGTCCATCAAAGGCAAAGTGAAAAAGTTCGTTTTTGACAATGAGTTCAATAACACTAACGTTAAAGAATTTCTAACACAAGAAAACATTGAGTTCCACCTAACAAAACCAAACAGCCACACAGCAAAGTATCATATATCCTAAGTACCGCCACTCTTTGACAACCAGACGTCGATTCTGTATGACAAAAACTGTCAAATTGTTGTTGTTCACGTGTAAAACTGAGCTCACCACGGTGGCCGGTCACTAGTGGCAGGATTGCGTGTACGTGAAAAATACTGAACAAATTGCTGTTTCTATGAATTTCTTAAACGTAATTTAAGACGATTTTATAAAGGAACCGCTGACTTTTGATGTTGGTATCGCCAAAGAGAGGAACATTGAATAAAACTCTCATAAATTAGTTGATTTTCGGCAAAATTTTTGAACAAATTTTAATTATTTCGTTTGCTGTTCAAAATCAACTCTGCCTGGATATATATATTCACCACAAATAAATGTTGGTATGACTTTGAAATTTAATTTAAAATTTTGCTTATTGCTGGAATTGGTACATGATGAAATGATTTAACAAATTATTTACAATAAGTAATAGTTCATTTCATCATGGAATTGGTATAAACGGTATAATAACATATATGACAAGACTCAGCGAGCCAGTCTGCTAGCTGCTCCGGCGACTGATGCGCAATGTGGCTACATGAAAGCGACAATACGTTTAAGAAATAATACATGATTGCAGACTATTTGGCACCGCACCACAGGCGGGCAACATTGCAAACACTGCGTTTTGGGCCAGTTTGCACATTTTCCTTGATTTTGCGCGACTTTCCGTGACATTTTTTATAAACAAATGGGGTTATTTGCGCACCGTGTGGAATATTTACACATTGTGAGGTGAGAGTGGTAAAATTATTATAAGACAGGGTTGAAATTTTTGCTCTCGATGGTGAATAAAGAAATGTATTTAGATGGGAAATGTTTGTTATGATTATTATTTCATTTAAATTATTTCATTCAGTTCAGTCGCATCAAAGATATTTAATAATGAATACGAAAATGTTCTTCTGAACACATTCATCATCTTTTGATTAAATTATCGTGTTGTGAGTTAGTATTACCAACCAAAATGAATGAAAACATATTTTTAGTACGTATTAAGAGTTCTGAAGATGCACGACATTACTATAACACACAAATTTTGAAATAATTTATTACAAGAAACTTTGTCGTTCGCATTTTACCTTATACGATAACAAAATTACCTTGATATTGATTCGGAATGTTTTATGTTTTCATCATGAAATTATTTGTGCGAAAGCAAAATAGAAATTTGTATTAAAATGTTGTATATTTTAATCAATTGTGGTTATAACTATTGTATTTCTACAGTAATTTTACAGTTCCGTTAAGATATTTAATCTTTCAAACATTTCTTTATTTGTTGATTGGAAAGAGCAAACAGAAAATTAGGCACAAAATTTGCTCCCAAAACCAAACGAAAATCGTTGTGGGTTAACACTGCTTGTGCGGCAACACTGCCACTAGTGTCCGGCCAAAAAGAAGTCGCGCTACTTAGGATATACTTTGCACACAGGTAATGCAGATGCCGAAAGACTAAACAACACACTAACGGAAAAAATACGAACTCTTAATATAGAACAAAAAATACCCATTATTGAACAAATGAACAAAGCCATCTACTGGTATAACAACACATACCATAGCGCAACAAAATGCACACCGTATGACGTACAAAACAACAGGGTAAACCACGACACAATATACGAAACACTGAAACAAAATAAAGAGCATAGAATCGAAAAGGCAAACATGAATAGAGAAGAATATAACGAACATAGAAAGCAAGGTTTCATTAAGAACTACAGAAATGTTAGGCACAAAGAAGAACCAAAATTTCTATATAAACCTTTAGATAACGTTCACAATAGCAACATTAAAAGACCCTTAAAATACCAACTAATTCCAGATAATCCAAATCAACGACCACTTTGACAGAACGATAAAAACATTAAAACAAACAATCAACAACGACAGAGAGAAAATACAATCATTACTCAACGTAATAGGAAAAGGAAATGAGGCAATAGTAAAAAGACTTATCTATCATGACCAGTTACAAACAATCCACAACATCAGGGATAAAATAGAAACAATTCAAGACAACATTGCCTCTGCTAAATATAATATCCTGCACCCATCTATCCTATCACCCGAAGAAATAGAAAAATACGATATATCATAGATTTCTTTAAAATTAAACTTTTGAGAATGGGTGTAATGAAATTTAAAAATAATTCGATCATAATTGCAATTAAAGTTCCGATCAGTTTCATAAACGCTAAAGTTAACTTGTTATATCCAATCTCAAACAACAACAACTTTCGTATAGACGAAAAAGCAGAATTGACTACCAAAATAGGAAATAACACATACACCTATATAAAAGACAAATCCATAAAAGAGCTAAAATTAAGCAAGAATTGCGTGTTGAGGAACGATTGTAATCTGATATATGACAATAACACAAAGATTGAATACATCGATGAGGAAACAATAATCATTCAAAAGGCCGAAAATCTTAAAATTCACTACAAATGCATCGAAGATGCAACGGAAGAACTCAATGGCAATTACATTATTTCATTTTCAAATTGTACAATAAAAATTCAAAACGAAATATTTGCAAACCAGAAAAACATATTTAGGCAAAAATTTGTAGAAACTAAAAGAAACAATAATTTCACGTTCAAACACAAAATTAATTTCGACGAAATCGTAGCAGAACAATTTAACAACATAAAAGAAATAGAAGAATTAAAATTCCACAAAAATATATCTTACACAATTACTACAACAACTATAATTATGGTACTACTATCAATAATAGTAATAGTAATAGAAAAACTCAAGCAAAATCGTTATCACAAATAAAATTCAGGAGAATTTAAAGACAAAGAGGGGAGGAGTTACGTACCCCGTAAACGATGTCGACGACATCATTCAAAAATACTTCAAAGAAAATAAACCAATTAATGCATAATAAGCATATTTCAACATTGCCGCAAAAAATAAACATAAAAGTGATAAACAAAACAAATTTAATAACTAGGGCAGGAGGTTTCGATGTCACTGCAAAAAACACAAGAAATGTAAATTGACAAGCAAAGCAAAAGTCGGCCTGACACAATAACGAAATTATTATGAAATCGTAGTGTAAAAATTCGATTATATAAGTCAGTTGTAAAATTCTGTAAAGTCAGTCTTAAGACCGAGTTGAATGAATAAAGTTCAATGCAGAAAGTTCTCCGAGTTTTATTCGACACGTAATTTCGGCGTAGAAAATTCTCAGGGTAATTTTCGAAAACATTAACTCGCGAGACTAAGGCCTAGCTTCCCGCAACCACCCGTGTTGTGCGTGTGAATTTGTACGCGGGTGGAAAGGACCTACAGTTTTATGCCGGTTCCGAACGGCAAGTTGGTAGCTGTTTCATAAGCAATTTTTACTCTCAGAGGTTTGCCATTTCCAGCTGAGAGGACAGCCACCGAAAGAGAAAACGAGTTTTCCCGTTATTTTTTTTAGGTGTTATTACAGGCAGTATTTGAACCTGGGTCGCTGCCTTCGACTCGCGGTCCAACGCACTAACCAACTTTGGCTCAACAAAGCCAAAGATGGACAGGTTCGTTCCGCCACAGTCCGCACCAGCCAAGGAATTTTTCGACGACCAGCCAACAAGCTAGCCGCTTTGGAAGTTTGTGAATCCCTATAAGAATTCACCGCGGGGTGGGATGTCGCCGCAAATATGTACAAGCCTTAAGCGAAGCAACTCCATATCATCGGCAAGTGCTGCCATGCCCTAGTTTAGTTTTTGTGTGGACTTTGTGGATTCAAGTTATTGAAGTTCAAGTTCAAGGCCAGAAGTTCATACCAAAATTTGAACGCAAACACAGACGCAACCACACACGTATATACACACACACATTTTTGGATCGTGGGAGACAAGCGGGAAGAAGAAGGAGAGTCGAAAAGAAGCCGTCCACGTGAGCGGACGTCGACATATTTTTGTATGCGAATAAAGTGTAATAACCGTCAATAAATTTCAAATAAATAAAGTTTTGCAAAACCATCCACAATAATCTTACGCTAGTTGCATCCAATATCTTCAGAAATGTACAGAAATATTTTATAAAACCCAGTAGCAGTGCTTTTATAAGAAAAGTCATGAAAAAAGCATATTTCCCCTACATAATAGCATGTAAGAAGCCCATATTTAGCTTACTAACAAAGAGCACAGAATTGCTTTCGTGAAAGATTCCATCAAAGAGTCTAGAAAACCGGATTTCCGGGACTATGTGTTGTTATCTATGGAGTAGGAAGATTTATTATTCTCTGATGATGGTTTGGCCTATTTGGCATTAAAAGGCATCAACTAATTTGAAGAGGATTTAGTTAATAACAAAAATCTTACATTAACAGTAAAGCATAGCATTTGAGGGGGTATGGTATGGGGCTGCATGTCTAGTAAAGAAGTGAGCAGACTGTGTTGTTTTATTCAGAAATGGTTCCGAGGGGTTATTTACATATTCTAAAAGCTTATCCCATTCGAGACCGATTGCACACCGTGTGTGCAATGGATTTCCGAGGCTATAAGACAGCCTGCACACCGTGTGTGCAATAACAGTAATGTGCAATTATCAGTTATTCTGAGTAAACTAGTCGTCGACATAAGATTTTTCTGGAATTAATGAAATCTGTAAAGTACAGGAAAACAAAATTTGGCATTGGTTTTACTGTGTACCAAAAAATCTAAAAATTATCTGAAGCCTTTCTTACATGAACAATAAAAAGAAAAAAAATTTCGCTCCTGGGGACCGTGTTCGAAAAAAATCGTCGTCTCGAATGGGTTATGCAAGCCAAGGTTTTAAAATTTTGGATCAGGTTCCAACATTTCTCTTCAACTTTACGATGACCTTAACCCGGCATTGGTGTGGTGGGGTATACCATACCCCAGAGGTTGTATTTTTGTGAATAACACGGATATCAGTTTTATGTGGGCACTATCGCTTCTAGTAGCTGTTTATAATAGTCCAACCATACACATTTGCTATCCTAAAACAACTTGAGTGTGACCAGATTTCAGTCACATCCCGCTAAAGTTCATACCCCACCACACCAATAACGTATCTTTTTGTGTAAATGATTTTGAATTCAAATTGATATTTTCAATGGTCTAGTAGTCATCGATGTATTCAAAAATTTACCGTATGGAAAAATAAGAGGCAAATACCAAATGCCTAACTGCTACGTCCAAGAAAAGCTCCCAGTTCAGTATTCGCATTTCGTCGCCGTAGAAAACGGTCATATCATTATTATTAAATATCATTATTTTTCTACATCATCATGATTCTGTAAATCCTTGAGATAAGGCGAAGCTGTACCAAAACGTCGTCAGTACAGCACACGATGTTCGGTTTGTCCAAGAGCAAAAACCTTATACGACTCGCGAAAAATGCGCTAATTTTGGGACCCTGTAATTCGGTACTCTTTCATGGTAGCTACCAAAAATTTAATGTCGCATGACTATATTTTTTTGGAAAATTATATAAAGAAATTTTTTTAAACCCCATTATATGGAGTCAACTTATAAATATCAGTATTTTTCTTTTATTTTTGTTAAATTTGGTATTTTCTTTTACAAATTGCTTGCACATGAAGTGTTTTTGTATTTTCTTACGTAAAAGTAAATGAAGAATAACACAGCACAACAAAAAAACACTTTTTTTCTGTTGCTGGAGTTTTTCTACTGTTTCTTACTAATTTGGGTGCGCTGATTTCGAATCTATCCTCAGATTTTTTTCTAGCAGCTCTAGTTAGTGAGATATAGGTACCGTGTCATTTTTTCAGTTTTTCCTCTACTTTTTCCATATTTTTGATTGTAATTTCTAAATCAAAAAACCGATAGACATGATTTTCACCTTATCGCATTAACAACACCGCACGGCTTCTTTTCCGATGCAACTTATTTTTATAAGCTTTAAAATGCCGCGGTAATTGGCCCTCAAAGTCGGAAAAAATTGGATTTTAAGGCGTTTTCTTTGATGGTCAAAAACATACACAATTTTCGTAAATCAATTAACGAGTTAGGTGTATAATGAAAGCCGACACATCAAACATTACAACACAGCCAAATTATTTGGCGGAATACACATTCGCATCGAAATAATAGCAAAAATGTACCATAGTCATCTTCAATCGTTTTCCTTAAAAAATTAGGAGCCTCAAAATATGCAAAGTTTTTAATTTTTTTTGTTTCGAGCAATTCAAAATATTTTTGTTTTTTGCTTGTATTTCAGACTATAAATGGAACATATAAAAGAGAATATTTTGAGGCCCCTAATTTTTTAACCCTCGCTTTAGCGGACGGTTCTGGCCAGACCTTTTTCATTTTCATTCGAAAATTTTAACGAAGCTATTTTACATAGCGACTTGTCCTTCTAGGTAGCTTCCTAAAATTTTATTCTCTTTCGATCTATACATATATCCTTATGAAAAAAGTCCTTGCAATAGGAGAAAAAAGGATGTTTAGAAATTACCCCTTCGGTTTAGCGGATGGTGTCTGGCCAGACCCTTATATATTTTGTATGGAAATACATGTAATTTGAGCCTTTTATCTTTTTTTTTGCATTATTCATTGTAAATATATACTTTTGTGCTCATATATGCGAAGCTGACTTTCATGTAAGTATGTACACACACGCACACACACGCACACATGCACGGACACATACAAATACGCACATAAACACGCGCGCTTATGTGTATTTTGGTTTTTTTTCTGTATCTTTTCTTGTGTTTGTATTGCTTTCGTCTTCTCTTTCTCCTATTCTACGCTTCAGTTGTCTGCTGAACGTTGAACGAATAACATACGCATTACTGCGAGAATATATTTTTTACGCGCAATAAAATAAATTTTTTGTGTGAAAGATGAGTGATGAAGTGGAATTTGTGTATAATACACGATTGCGTGGAAGAAGCATAACTACCGATTTTCACGATCGTTTGGCCAGTGCATTGATGATGGATTTTGGCAACGGAACCGATGATGAAGAAGAAGAAGATCGTCCATTTGAAGACGATGTAAGTGAATACATGCCAAAGACATTGAGGACGATTTAGTGATTGAGCCGAATGAAAATTTTGAAAGCGATGATGAAGCAGAAGGAGAGAGACAAGATGTTGGCCCAGAAGAAACCGAAACCTGTTTGTACGGGAAAGATGGCACCAAATGGGAAAAAGCCGAGCCGAATACAGCTACTCGTGTCCGTCAACACAATTTGATGCGATTCGAATCTGGACCGAAGGATGAGAACTCCATTCCGGTCGAGGTATTCAAGAAATTTTTTACTGAAAATATTTCATTCATCATCATAACCGAAACAAATCGACATGCAAGAGAGTTCGTTCGCAAATTCAACGAAGAAAATTCCGGCTCAGCCAATCCACTAGAGTGGAAAGATATGACCAAGACCGAGCTCAATGCATTCATTGGTATTCTTTTCGCTGCTGGACTTTCGCATAACAATACGCAAAAGGCCACAGAGTTGTGGCGTATGAATGCTCTTCCGATATTTCGTGCAGCTATGTCATATAATCGTTTTATTGCAATCTTACGATTCATTCGGTTTGATGATAGTCGCACGCGTGCATTTCGTCAACAAACGGATAAAGCCGCTGCTATTCGAGACATTTGGAATTGTTTGAATGAAAATCTCGCCAAAAACTACGATCCGCACGAAAATATAACTATCGACGAGCAACTATTTCCATATCGCGGCCGAACAAAATTTACACAATTCATCCCATCTAAACCAGCAAAATATGGTATCAAAGTGTGGTGGGCATGCGATTCAAAGACAAAATATCCTCTGCAAGGAAAGCTATACACGGGAAAAGCCGATGGACGACAGCGCGAGACAAATCAAGGCGAAAATGTATTGCTTCAATTATCTGGTTGATATTCGAATAGCGGTCGAACGATCGTAGCCGATAACTTTTTCACAACGTTGAATGGAGCAAAGCGATTGGCTTCTCTTGGTCTTGCATACGTTGGCACTGTACGAGCGAACAAACCATTTTTACCTGAACAGTGCAAAAAGAAGTCTTCTCGTCCTGTTCTTTCGTCTATTTTCGGCTTCCACGAAAATTTGGTTTCTCTCTGTAGCTACGTTCCAAAAAAAAACAAAGCCGTAAATTTGCTATCAACGGTGCATTACACGAAATGTTGTGAAGGTGAAGCGATGAAACCGGAGGGGTTTTATATTACAATAAAAACAAAGTCGGTGTTGATTGCATGGACCAAATGGGCACACATTACACTACGAAACGGCCAACACGACGCTGGACTTTGGCTTTTTTTTTTAATATGCTCGATGTTATGGCACTGGCAAGCTATTTGTAAGGAGATTGATAAGAACAATAAAAAAGACGCAAGACGACAATTTCTCCAAACTCTTTCCGATACATTGGTGCTTCAAAACGTCGAAGATCGTATGAACAATGTTCATTGTATCAAGCATTTTTATGTTCATTCAGCTGTTGAAGCATTCTTCGGCAGACCAATCAATATTCCAACAAATGTTGTGGCTACACAAAGAAGCGGCGCTGATACACTTACCAGCAAACGAGACTGCCGTCTTTGTTTACAAGGATGCGAAAAGCTTCGTCGCAAAACTCGTTTTTTTTGTTCGAAATGCGCCCTACCAGTTTGCCAACAACATTCAAAGGTCGAGTGTCTGTTCTGAGTTGCTGTTTTTCATGCAGCCAGAACTCATAAATTTTTCCTTTCATCATAAAATCCATTGAAAACCCATTTTATATGCTTCAAACAACATGCACACATACAAAATAAAGGGACAAAAAATTTCAACGAAAATGTGTTTTTCTTTACAAATCGAAAATTCCCAGGTCATATTTTTACTTTTTCAGCTTATTGAGGATTTGTCATACACGAATGGGTAGGTAAGAAACTCAAAATATGTGATCAGCAGGTAAAAAAATGGCTTAGAACACACTAGTAAAAACCCATTATTCCCATATAAATGCATGTGAATACATAGGGGTATACCTGTTTTTCATGCAGCCAGAACTCATAAATTTTTTTTTTATTATTTGCGTCGTATTCCTTTCATCATAAAATCCATTGAAAACCCATTTTATATGCTTCAAACAACATGCACACATACAAAATAAAGGGAAACAAAATTTCAACGAAAATGTGTTTTTCTTTACAAATCGAAAATTCCCAGGTCATATTTTTTACTTTTTCAGCTTATTGAGGATTTGTCATACACGAATGGGTAGGTAAGAAACTCAAAATATGTGATCAGCAGGTCAAAAAATGGCTTAGAACACACTATTAAAAACCCATTATTCCCATATAAATACATGTGAATACATAGGGGTCTGGCCAGACACCATCCGCTAAACCGAAGGTAACCGAAACATCCGCTAATACGAGGGTTAAGGAAAACGACTGAAGATGACTATGGTAAGTTAGGTTAGGTTGGAGTGGCAGCCTCCTATGTGAGAAGCTCACTTAAGCACAACTTATGGCTCATTGTGATACCACAGTGGATGGCGCGACTCCCCCTTACTGCGCTGAGAACCACGAAGATTCCGTTATGAACCTGGCTATATCCCTGATATTCAGAGGCGATAGCTCGGTTAGACTGGTAAAGAAAGCTGAGCCGAGAGACTTAAGTCTTCTTCTGGCTAGTGAAGGACACTGACACAACAGGTGGAGAACGGTCTCCTCCTCCTCCTCGGACCCGCATCCTCGACAGTAGTCGTTGGATTGCAGTCCCAGTCTCTCCGCATGCTTACCCATAAGGCAGTGACCCGTGAGCACCGAGACCGTTGTGCTTATTGAGTGACGGCTAAGGTTAAGCAGCTGGTTAGTCCGTTTCAGGTTGTAGGAAGGCCAGGTTAAACGAGAGATACTGCAAGTCTGTTCCTCAGACCACAGTTCATTCGCTACTCTTTGGTAGAATTGTCTGAGCATCAATTTGATCGATGCAATAGGAGCTCCCACTGGGAGGAAGGACGAGGCCTCTGCGAGCAATGTGCCTGCTCTGGCTAATTCGTCCGCCTCGCAGTTGCCTACAATGCCTCTGTGCCCTGGCACCCAGAGTAGTGAGACGTTGGAGCGCCTAGCTAGACTGTTCAAGGATTTTCGGCAGTCAAGGACCAGTCTGGATGAAGTGGTCGCCCCGGCGAGCGACTTAATGGCTGCCTGACTATCCGAATATATATGGATATCCGTTTCATGCGCGTTCTCGCGGATGAGCCAGATTGAGGCCTGGTAAATGGCCATTACTTCTGCCTGAAAGACACTACAATGGTCAGGCAGGCGGAAGGAGAGACGAAGCTCCAGTTGGCTACAGAAAATCCCGCAGCCAACCTTGTTCGCCAATTTGGAGCCGTCAGTGTAGATATTGATGGAGTTTCCGGAGGGTAGCTCGCTGCCGGTCCACTCTCCTCTACTAGGGATACGGACCGTAAATCCGTGATCAAATTGAGTGGGGGTGCAGATGTGATCGATGACATCTGGCACCGAACAATCTTGAGTAAGAATCTAGCCCAGCGGGAAATCGCGTTTAGCCTGACTGCAGAGCATTTCGCATGTAATTTGACCCGCTGCGCGGTTGGGAACCAGTGGAGAAGGGTAAACAATGCTTTCGTGGGTGTAGTGCGGAGAGCCCCTGTAACCAAAATGGCCGCCATCCTCCTGACTTTATCAAGAGGTTTCAGGTTGACCGCCTTACTTATGGCAGGCCACCAGAAAACAGCACCATAAAGGAGGTTAGGCTCTACCGCCGAGTGAAGCCAGGACATGATTCGGGGTTGTAGTCCCCATCTAGCACCTAGGGCCCGTTTGCAGCAGTAAAGAGCACATGAGGCTTTCCGTGCCCTTTCAGCAATGTTAGCCTTCCAATTTAGTTTAGAGTCGAGGATTAGACCTAAGTACCTAACATTGTTGCTGAGGCTAAGTCTAACACCGTTTAGCTTAGGTAGTGCGAACTGAGGTATCTTATACTTCCTACTGAAAAGCATAACCTCGGTTTTAGAGGGGTTGACATCGAGGCCGAATTCCCGGCACCATTGAGATAGAATCCCAAGTGCATAACTTAGTTTCTCAGAAAGTGTAGAAAGATATTTGCCGGAGACTGCTATCGCAATGTCATCCGCATATGCAACAATTCTGCACCCAGTACTGTCAAGACGATTTAGAAGAGAGTTTACTGCCAGATTCCAGATTAGAGGAGATAGCACACCACCTTGCGGCGTGCCCCTCTTTACTGTACGCTTGATGCGCGTGTTTCCGATTGCGGAGCTAACGACACGCATTTTGAGCAGACACTCGACAAATCTTACCAGCTTCGTGTCTAGGTTCAGATTGGAAAGTGCGCCAACAACCGCCTGAGGACAGACGTTGTTAAAAGCTCCTTCAATGTCGAGGAATGCCGTCAGAGTAAACTCTTTGTGGGGGAGAGATCTTTTGACCGTCTCGAGAAGGGAGTGTAGTGCGTTTTCAACAGACTTGCCCTTTGTATAGGCATGTTGTGACTTAGATAGGAGAGACGGATCGATAGAATTCCTGATTTGATGGTCTAGAATTCTCTCGAAGGTCTTGAGAAGAAATGACGATAGGCAGATGGGTCTGTAGTCCTTAGCGTTGACATGGGACATTTTCCCCGCCTTAGGTATGAAGACCACCCTAGATCCCCTCCATTTGAAGGGGATGTAGGAGAGGTCCAGGCAAGCCCTGTAAATACGTAGCAACCAGGGTGCCACTGACTCAGCGCTGTGCTGGATGTCAGCTGCTATGATACCATCTGGCCCTGGGGACTTAAATGGGTCAAAAGACTTGATGGCCCAATGTAGATGGGATTTGGTTAACCAAGTTGAGGGGGGTGCTCTTGGGACCCGGTCGACCTCAGGAAGACTGTGATCGTGGTCGTTGAAAATTACGCTACTAGGATCCAGCAGAACTTCTAGTGTTTCAGTACCTGATGTTGACCAGCTACCCTGGGGTGTCTGGACACAATCAAGGTGCCTCGGGGACGAACTAAGTATTCTACGAAGTCTGCTGGTCTCAGAGGAACTTTCGATATTTTCACAAAAGCTCCTCCAAGTCACCCTTTTAGCTTTCCTGATGGCATATTTGAGCTCCCTTTGTTTGTGTTTGTAAGGAGACCAGTCATTGAGGACTTTGGCCCTATTGAAAAGTTTGCGACATTGCTTGCGAAGCTCTGCAATCTCCGGGTTCCACCAGCGAGGCTTTGGTTTACCCCTAGGTGTCGAGGAGACGCAGGCTGCCTCGGCAGCAGATTTCAATAAAGACGTGACAGAGTCAACCGCTCGTTCAATGTCCGAGCAGTTGTCGATAACAGAGGGAATAGCATATGCGCCTGCTTCAACACAGGCCCTAAATCTATCCCAATCAGTGCGCTTCCTGTTAATAAGGTGATCAGTACCCACGACTTCGTTGGGATCATGGTCACCTAGCGCGAATAACTAGGTCGTGTGCAAGAATAAAATCAAAAAGAGACTCACCGCGCTCGTTGTTATCGGTGCTGCCCCACATTTCGTGATGGGCATTGGCGTCCGCGCCGATGACGACAGGAACATGGTTCCGGGATGCCTCGGAGACCATTGTTTTCACCTTATCGTGAGGTGGTGAGGAGCCGTGGTCGTGTGTCATGTAAGTGGAGGCAACCCAAGTCACCACGGCGTTGATGAGGACCGGTACAGCCACGTTGTCCGAGTCGCTGAACCTGGGAAGGAGAAGAGCATTAAGATTGTTCTTGACAAGGATGCAGGATCTGGGATTACCTTGACCTACCATGTACACAACCCGATAGCCATCGAGGTTGAGACCGCAAACCCGACCATTTACGATCCAGGGTTCTTGGATCAGGGCTATGTCTTCGCCTGTTTGTACCAGGCGAAGAAGAAGAGCTGCCGAGGCAGCGATGGAGTGGTGCAGATTAATTTGGACAATCCGCACCATCTACAGGACTGGGTATTATTGTGGCGTTTGAGTCCTCCTCATCGGACAAGGGGGACTCAGCGGCGCGGACACTCATAGCCACGTGGTCGAAGAACTCACCGACATATTCGGAGGTCGACATGACACTGCCGGTGTCGTCGGATGGGTATTCTTCCAACGGGGCTATGGTGCTAGTAGAAGTGGGTGGACCTGGTTCGGGAGCCGTCCCCTTTGGTATCTGGGTGATACCTTGTAGATCGCACCTATATACGCTGAGGACGATCGACCCAAACGCGTAGTTAATTTCTCCGTCTTTAGCAAGAATTGGAGCTAGCGACTCTTCGTTAATGACGATGAGCGCCTGCCGAAGATGTCCTCTCGGCTCGCTGACCTTGGCAACCTTCCAATCATGAGTCGGGAGGTGCACATTGCTCAGCTGAAGGTGCTCCAATATCTCGCTTGGAGAGGAGGGTTCAGCTGGGATCCAGGCCTTTGCACGCGGGCGATTTGGGATTTGATCCATCAAGACCGCGGCTAGCTTCGCGCCGGGCCAGACCTCGCCAATCTTGTTGATCGCCTGCTTGTACAGATCCGCTGAGCGTTGATCTGCACAGGCGATGAGCTTGACATGCCCTTGATACCATCCGGCATCGCGGCATGTAGGTGAGAAGCCTGGGTTGGCCGAAACGATGTCTTTATAGACAGTTATGAGCTTGGCCTGTACTAATCTCCAGTTCGCCCCGGAGATAGTGCCATCGCTGTTACCACGGTCAATGATAGCCCAGACGATACCTTCTTTGACCACCTCGCTGAACGGTCGCAAAGGTTTTGGCTTGACGACCGCCAGCCTGGGCCGTTTTGGGTCCTGGGCTGCGGGAGGAGCAGGTTGCTCACCCGATCTTTGGCGCTTCACGGCGACCTCCGGCAAGGGGATTGGTCGGTCGTTCTTATGTTGCTGCGCCCAGAGGAGAGCAGCTTTGTCCTTGTCGGACAAGGTACTCGGGTCCGAGGAACCGAAACGGCTCAGTATCCTCATAGCCGATCTCCTGTTTCTGTACGCCCGTGTTGAAGCGCTAATATGTTGCGGGCGGACAGCAGCAGAAGTGGAGGTGCTGGGACCAGCACCAGTAGAACCTGGTGTTGGTTTGGTAGCCGGTGTAGCGACCACACCGACAGGGTGGACGGATGGGGTATGGATCCCCCTACGCGGTGCCGAGACCGGTGCCGCGAGGGGGCGTTTACTATGAGTGGGGGCAGCTCGACCCTTGAGTGGTGCAGAAGTAGACGGACCCGGCCTTAAGGCAGTGGATCTCGCCTGCACCACAGGTCTTGCTGCGGCAGCGCCTCCCGAGGAGGGTGGCTCTTGATTGGTCGGCTTTTGCCGAACCAAACGTTTTGGCTCCCCTTTTGGGTTGGCCGAAGGAGTTTTTAAAAATTTGGACTTGTCCATGCGAAATGGGTCCCCACTTAAGGCCGCTATCCCGATCGGAGCGCGTAGTCACCTTGATGGTCCCATGGTTGTCTATGCAAAATCAGGGAGGCCATGCGAGGGTTGACACGCACCCTTATGGAGTAGTGTGTTCAGAGCCGAACCAGTGCAAATTGGGAGTTTATCTCAACCAAACCTACGCCACCAACTTAATGGTGACCCATCAGGAACGTACCCTAAGGCCTGCCAGGGTTTTAACGGGACGGAGATGAACTGTGACCTTAGACCGGAGCCGTTCGCACAAGGTTTCACCCCGGTGGTACTAGGTCCGGAAGCCACAGCCACCAGCTCGAAGGCGAACGAAAATTAGTCGGAAGACAAAAGGGAGTCCGTAGACGAAGCCAGATCGTGCCAATACCCGATACCCAAACCTAGCGGTTGTGAGCACCGGGAGGGGGAGGTGGTGTGGGCCATTTAGCGTTACCCAGGATGCACCACGAGGGGGCGACCCACTTTACATCCATGACTATGGTACATTTTTGCTATTATTTCGATGCGAATGTGTATTCCGCCAAATAATTTGGCTGTGTTGTAATGTTTGATGTTTCACCTTAGGATATTCATATACTTCGTAACTGGATTTATGAAACATCTGTACAATTTTCGCCATCAGAAAAAACGCCTTGAAATTCCATATTTTCCTACTTTGAAACCTTATTACAACGCCAATTTAGAACGCATAAAATTGATCAATGTCAGAAAAGATGGCGTAAGATGTTGTTAGTGCAACTGTATAAAAATCATGTCGATAAGATTATTTGTTCAGAAACTACAGTCGAAAACGAGAAAAAAGCCGAGGAAAATTCGAAAAAGTGACACGCCCATTTTTTGCGAAAACTAGAGCTGTTACATAAAAACGGAGTATGGGTTTGAAAACAGCGTGCAAAAACGATTCAGATTCATGTAAAAAACTCCATGCAACAGACATGCTGTTGTGCAGTGTAATATAAAATTGCTTTCTTTTACATTTGTGTTGTTTCGTGAGGTTGCTGCTATATAAAGTTGTGGGGGTATGTCATACCCCACCACACCAATAACGTAATTTTTTTCCACCACACCAACGCCGGGATAAGGTGCAATGCATACGATGTGAAGCTATCTTTGCTATTAACTGGCTCAAAAAAGTTGAAAAAGTTCCTCCCTAGTCACCTAACGTGCATTTAATTAAATATATAAGGGTTTACTTGAACCCTGAGCCCAACAACACTCCATCTTCAAAGATATAGTAAACAGATGCTCGTGTTACAGATGTAACCGAGTTCGAGCAGCAGGTCCTACAAACTTTCGGCGCTGCAGCTGTAAATGGCCTTCCAACAATACAAGCACTAGGGCTGCAGGTAATTGCACCAGTTCAAAAAACAAATTTCGCTCCATATGATAGTCTTTTTTGCACAATTAGGAATCAACACAGAACGAACTGCAAGCCATTCCATTAAATGATGCTGAGCGCGATCCGCCCCGTGCTGATAGTCTTATCACAGCGGCTGAGCAAGGTTCACCTGAGGCTACATCTCTTCCTACGGCTGAAGGAGCGCCGGCACCTGATGCTGCCCTTCGTCATACGCCAGAGGAAACACCAAGAAATACCAGAAGCTCGCCAGTGAAAATAACATTGGAAACTATCTATTCAGATACGGCCAAAGCTATTCAAGAACGCAATAAAATAAATAGCAAGATGCTCACAGTTCTTGAGGAAATTAGCCGAACCCTGCAAAAATTAAACGAAAAGTTAAAGATAAAATGTAAATACAGTCGCCGACTAACCTCCGCACTATGGCCCAACGGTCGGTAAAACGTTGCAAAAATCAAAAATTTCATGAAAGCGTTCGATAAAATGAATACACGCATCTTATTGAGAATTTTCCAGGGATTACGAATATGTAACTTTCATTAAATTCAGATTAGTAGTTTGGGAGGTAGAGCCGCTCAAAGTTGACAATTTTTCCACATCGAGAAAAATGTGTATTTTTTGGTTTTTTTTTTTTCTCTTTAAGATTGATTTGTATGTAAATGAAGCGACCAATCGGTAACTTGTTGGTTTTTTCTAAAAGGTACGTTAATTGTTAATATAATAAAAATAAAAAATGTTTATTTTGTTTTAAAAGTTGTTCGATCTACCGATTGCTCGAAAAGTCTATATTTCGACCTTTTTTTCAACTTTCATCGAAAATAAAAAAAAAGACCAAAAAAGACCTCCGCGAAATTGAGGGAGGTTATTTGCTATTTAATTATTTACCTAACTTCCAAAACTCAACTGCAACTTTTTCCAACTTTACTTTCCAGAGCAATAAAAGTGAAGCAATCTCGGGTCGAAAAACACGCAGGTATACAAAAAATCACTCACATTTAGTTCGGTCGACAACCCATTTTGTGTTGCTGGCATTTGTATCATATATAAAGTTATATTTTTTGGTTACGAATGGCATAATACATTTGCTATCCATGTTTTGCTTATTTTATTTAGAAAAGTGTTTCCTAACAAGCAGTTGTGAATTTTTTCGCAATATTTGGGTGGCGCTCCATATACTGAAGGAAGATTTGTTCCTAGGCAGAGTTTCCTCTGAAATTCCACGTCCCATGGTTTTTACAGCTTAAAACAATATTTTTTCCATCATAATACTTACATTTCCACGAACAGCTCATATTCAATATTTAAACAAAAACGCTGAAAAAACGGCAAATTCTCTTAGATGCAGCTACCTGCTTCAAATCGTTAAAGGGAAATCCCATCACGTTTTCAGTGCGAATTGTTTCCGAAAACTATTTGCAGCACATGCCTGATAAACCTATATTTCGTTGTCTTGTCACAGTCGTTCTTTGACTTTAAAGCTTATCGCAAGTATTCTGTGCAGCTTGAATTAGCCGTGAATAGTATTTTTAAATATAATTCGCAGTATATTTTTTATTGAGTCATACGAGTGTAAAGCTTATTGCAAGTATTCTGTGCAGCTTGAATTAGCCGTGAATAGTATTTTTAAATATTGTAACGATAAGACAGTCTGTCGCTGTGCAAAGCAACCCTGTCGCTACGCGCCGTGCCATAATTCAACCTGGCAATGATGACCGCGATAATGGGAACTTTTAGTCCAACCTGGCAATGATGGTCGCGATCATCATGGAAACCTTTAGTCCACTCCGGAATGTGCGAGAACGATCTGCGCGATGGCCGGACAGGTATAAAAGGCAGCCGGGTGCGGCGCAGCGAGTCAGTCTGATTTTGACTAGTGAAGGTGCCACACGGAGTAATTAAGAAAATAATTAAGTGTAAAGACCGTAAAGTGTGAAAGTTGTGAAATAAAGTGACTGTTGGTTTTTATTGACTGCGTTTGAGAAATTAAGTGTGTTTTTATTTTAAATTGCAGTTAAAGGCATGTTCGAGACTTCCAACCGTGAAATGGCAGCCAAAATGGAAAATGAAAATCGCGAAATGTCGGCGCAAATGGCAGCGAAAATGGAAACGGCGACCCATGAAATATCGGCGCAAGTGTCAGAGCGAATGGAAGTCAAGCTTCAGGAAAATTCTGCGCGCTTGGAGCAGAAAGTGGAGGAAATCTCAGACAGGATTAATGGGAAAGTCGAGCACCTGGAGACGCGAGTAGAGCACTTGGATAAATGAGTCGACGACCTGGATGAGTCCTTGAACAAACGAGTTGACAGTCTGGAAGACTCGATGAACAGAAAAATGGACGAGCGGCTTAGAGAGATTCAGCTGCGAGCAAGGGTGCGGTCTGTTGAGGAAAGTTTTGCCATAGAAGTGCCTACTTATGATGGTACTACGTCGTTCGACACATTCAAACTACAGTTCGACCTGGCTGCTCTGGAAAATCAGTGGACCGATATCAGGAAAGGTCGGAGACTGATACTGGCTCTAAGAGGTCCTGCGGCTGAGGTAATAAAAACAGTGCCGGAAAGTTTGAGAGGTGATTACGAGACCGTCATAAGGGCGCTGGCAGCCAAATACAGTGACGAGCACAACAAAATGGTGTATTACTGCGAGCTGAAGAGCCGTAGACAAAGAGCCAACGAGGCGCTGCAGGCGTATGCGGCAGATATTGAGCGGCTGGTACCGCTGACCTACCCCGAATTCAGCATGGAAGTTTTGGAAAGGCTGAAGATCGAGGCGTTTATCGAAGGCATTCTTGACCCGGAGACTCGTGTGAGTACCTTGATGATGATGAAGCCGACGTTCCACGAGACGGTGACAAGTGCATTGATGTATGAAGCTGCCTGGAGGGGAAGTTTTCGACATTCATCTGCGGAAAGGCGTCGAGTCCAATCTGGACGTGCCACGCAAAGCCAGCCAGTGAGCTCAGAGGTACCAACGAGGCTGCGGGCAATGTCATCTAGAATCAGTTGCTGGCGATGTGGCAAGCAAGGCCACAATTCACGAGACTGCCATCTGCGAGAGAAGCGTTCCGGGGAACAGGCGTCACCAAGATGTGCTGACGCGCTGCCACTCCATCCGTGCAAAATCAAATGCAGGCCGTGCTTGCGAGCCGAAAGCAAAGAACAGATAGTGGACGTCAGGTTGGTAAGCGTTATGCCAGAGGAAGAGTGGTCTGCGGAGAGGCTACAAAAGGACCAGCGTGAGGATGCGGATCTTGCAAAAATCGTCGAAGGCAAAGAGCAAGGCGCACGTCCAGACTGGCAGGAGATGGCCGGTGAAAGCCCGATCGCCAAGGCTTACTGGGCACAGTGGAAAAGTCTGCGGCTGAAGGAAGGATGCCTGTACCGCGAATGGGAGAGCGCGGATGGACGAACCAGCAACTCCCTAATGGTAGTGCCGAAATGCAGAATCAACGAGGTCATCCAGGCATACCATAACGACTCCAGTGGAGGGCACCTAGGCATCACCAAAACCGTCGCCAAAATAAAAAGACGATTCTACTGGGTAGGATGTCAGGAGTCTGTAGCCGAGTGGATTAAGAGCTGCGACCGATGTTCAGCAGCGAAAGGGCCAACAAGAAGATCTCGAGGCCGCATGCAGCAGTACAACGTGGGAGCGCCCTTCGAGCGGATTGCTATGGACGTCGCCGGCCCATTCCCAACTAGTACTCAAGGCAACAAATATGTGCTGGTGGTAATGGATTACTTCAGCAAATGGCCCGAAGTGTACCCAATTCCTAACCAGGAGGCCACTACGATCTCGGAAAAGCTGGTAAACAACTGGGTAGCCAGGTTCGGAGTTCCGTTGGAGTTGCACTCGGATCAAGGCCGGAATTTCGAGTCTGCGGTATTCAAGGAAGTGTGTGAGCTGCTGGGAATAAAGAAAACGCGTACCACTCCTTTGCACCCACAGTCCGACGGCATGGTGGAACGCTTTAACCGGACACTGGAGGAATACCTGCGGAAAGTGGTAGGCAGGAATCAAAAGGATTGGGACACGCATATCCCCCTGTTCCTGATGGCGTATAGGTCAGCCCCGCACGACACGACATCACTCACTCCAGCCCGAGCAGTATTCGGCACTGAGTTGCGGTTACCCGCCGACTTGAAGTTCGGGGTAGTCAGCACGACGGGAGGCGCTAAGACGGACTACGTGGTCAATAAGCGGGCGGAACTGGAGGAAATTCACCAGTTTATAAGGAGCCGCACCAAACTGGTCAGCGATAAGGCGAAAGCCAGATATGATCTACGGGCCAACTCAGCAGGGTTCCAAGAAGGCGATCTGGTAATGCTCTACAACCCACAGCGGAGGAAAGGTTTTTCTCCGAAACTGCAAGTGTCATGGGAAGGACCGTACGAAGTCGTGACTAGGATTAACGACGTGGTATACAGGATTCAACGATGCAGCAATAAAGGCGCTAAGCTGAAGGTAGTCCATTTGGAGCGCCTGGCGCCTTATCACAGCGGAACCTCGGCACTTGTTCGGGACGAACAAGTCTAAGTGGTGGGCAGTGTAACGATAAGACAGTCTGTCGCTGTGCAAAGCAACCCTGTCGCTACGCGCCGTGCCATAATTCAACCTGGCAATGATGACCGCGATAATGGGAACTTTTAGTCCAACCTGGCAATGATGGTCGCGATCATCATGGAAACCTTTAGTCCACTCCGGAATGTGCGAGAACGATCTGCGCGATGGCCGGACAGGTATAAAAGGCAGCCGGGTGCGGCGCAGCGAGTCAGTCTGATTTTGACTAGTGAAGGTGCCACACGGAGTAATTAAGAAAATAATTAAGTGTAAAGACCGTAAAGTGTGAAAGTTGTGAAATAAAGTGACTGTTGGTTTTTATTGACTGCGTTTGAGAAATTAAGTGTGTTTTTATTTTAAATTGCACAATCCAGAGATACGTACTAGCCCACTAGAACTGGTATTCGTAACAATATAATTCGCAGTATATTTTTTATTGAGTCATATGAGTGTAAAGCTTATCGCAAGTATTCTGAAGCTTGAATTAGCCGTGAATAGTATTTTCAAATATACAGTGCGTTTCGTTTATAACGAACCCGCTTAAAACGAACCAATTTCAAGTACGCGCTTTATGTTTTCGCTTATTGCGGACCCCTTTTGAAGCGTACTTTCGGTTAAAACGAACCATTTTGCCCAGTCCCTCGAAGTTCGCTTTAAGTGAAAAGTTCTGTAATTCGCAGTAAATCTTATTGAGTGATACGAGTGTACATTACGAGTGTAATGTCTCTAGCAAATTCCAAATTATTTGAGGTGTTTAGAGCTTTACAAACTGAGCAAGACTTCGTTGCGGCTATTTTGAAAGAATTAAGTACTAAAATACATAACCTAGAAGAATACGAGGACATGACAAGCCAACTTCATTTTATTTACACCAAAACTAAAACCAATTGGCAAGCCGCGAATCGTTGCGCGAAAACATTTGAAAAAAAGTATGAAAAGTGGCTAACAGATGTTAGTAGATTTGACGAAGAGCAGCCCCATACATCAACCGACCGAACTAGAGGGAGACCAACAAAAACTATAGCCGAGTGTTCGACCTTCACAAGGAAAAGGAAGTTGTTAGATGCTACTCAAGATATCGCGACGGGTCATCTTTCTGAAGCATTGTCCATGAAATACAAAAAGGACGAAGAAAAGATTAAGGCTCATATAACAGAAGCAGTTGGGTTAGCAAGTCCAAAGCGAATCATGAGGATAAAAAATAGTATTCCCACTCCACAAAATGCACTGCCTCGACAATTCACTTCTGAGGAGGCTTTGGCGCTGTTTATGGATCTTGGATTGTCGAAGGGAAAATATATAATGCTGCGTGAGTCATTATTACAACATAATGCCAATCTTCTTCCTGGATACGGACACATAACTCAAGCCAAGAAGGAAGCAGTACCTCTTAATCCCAAAATTACCGAAGTATCAGCCGAAGTGAACCTCAAAGACCTGATGGAACATACTTCTAGACGACTCTTGGAGACTTTCTCTGAAGACAAGTTGAAATCTCTTCCAGAAAGCATAACATTGGTTAGCAAGTGGGGCTGTGATGGACCATCAGGACAGAGCGCCTATAAACAAACAATAAATACGGACGATACAACTGTTACAGATGCTAATATGTTTATGGCTTCTGTTGTTCCCCTACGACTAAAAGGTGAGGCTTCAGAATATTGGAAAAACCCACGGCCTTCATCAGTTAAATTGTGCCGTCCGATATTGTTTAAATATGCGAAGGAGTCTTCGGAACTCATAAAAGCCACAGTCAGTGATGTAAAAAAACAAATTGCCGAATTAAAACCAACAGTGCTTGAAATCGACGAAGGGAAATCTATTACTATAAAGTATGATTTTCTCCTGACTATGATCGACGAGAAAGTTTTAAATCAATTAACTAATACTTCATCGACAATGAAATGTGCAATCTGTAAAAAAAATCAAAAAGACTTCCAAAAATTGGATGAATCAACAAGTGACGAACATAATTATGAGTATGGAATATCTCCTTTGCATGCACGGATAAGATATATGGAATTTGTCTTGAAGTTGGCGTATATGCTACCACGACATGGGGAAGTTTTCGAGGACAACGCAACACCCAAAGAAAAGCAGAATATCAGGAAAAAAATAATTCAAGATTTATTCTTCAAAGAGCTTGGGCTGAAAGTAGACTTTCCAAAGTATGGGTATGGGAATGCAAATGATGGCAACTCTTCACGCAGGTTTTTTGAAAACGATGAAGTGACTGCTCGAATAACTGGAGTTGATAAAGATATTGTGCGAAGATTGGGAGTAATTTTGAATATTTTGAATTGCAAGGAAATGGTTAATGGACCTAAATTTGGTGAATATGCATCCAAAACTGCCGAACTGCTGCTTCAGAAGTATCCTGAGAAGAAACTTACTCCTACGGTACATACAATTTTAGCACATGGAAAGGATTTAATAGAATACCAGTGCTTACCAATAGGGGAATTGTCTGAAGAAGCTCAAGTATGCAAAAATAAGGACTACAAAAGGTATAGATGTATGAACACTTGCAAAATATCACGAACTAGACAAAATGAAGACCTTTTCAATATGTTAGCAGTCTCTTCTGATCCAGTTATTTCATCTTTGAGATCTGTAAGATCATAAAAAGAACTTACAGATACTTATAGCTTAGAAATGATTTCATTATTAGACATTCCTTCCTGCGTAGATAGCGATTTTGAAAAAATCTAACTTTCAAAAAAAATTTTTATTTTTTTTAAATTACATATGAATCAATAAATTATATTAATTTATTAGAAAAAATATATAAAAAAATAATTTTTTAATGCAAACAAATAAGTAATTTCATTGTAGTATGAAGTTTTACTAAATCTTAACTTTGGCAACGAATTTTAAAGCCCCCTGTTACTGTGGCACCCTGTTTTTTGCCCATTTTAAAGCTTAGATATTACACTTTCAGATGCAGTTTAAATTTTTTAAATATCTTTATTGGTTCAGAAGTTATGATTTTTGCAACGAAAAATGGCAAACCGGGCCATAGTGCTCCGTTGAGACTTGACGCGTCTTCTCTTCGCTCTCTCGATAGCAGTAGTTGATTAAAGCATCATTAATTACTCATTTGCACCACGTTGTTCTTACATAATATTCAGCATTCCAAGTAAACCAAGTATAAATGGCTCCCGGACCCCCCGACCGGTCCAACCGCTTCTGGGGCCTTTCAGAAGATATGGACTTCATCGCCAACCAGAACGAAAATTTCCCTACTTTGCCTCAAAAAAGTGCACAAACAAACAATCCAAAATATATTGTGATTTCATCAAGTGACTCTAACATACCCCTATCCAAACCAAGCCCATTTGCCATTAAAAAAAGTCTTGAGAACATCTCCACTGAAATAAACTCAATTTCGCAACTTAAAGACGGTTCCTTGCTAATCTTAGCCAAAAACCAACGCGCCACCGAAAAATTCCTAAAATTAAAAAAATTACCAAACCTTTGTGATGTAACAACAAAACTACATGACACCTTAAATTTTGTCAAAGGAGTAATCTACGCTCCCTGTCTGTCCAACGTGCCTGAAGAGGAGATTCTAAGTGAATTAAAACCACAAGGTGTAGTAGGAATATACAAATTTACACGCATACTAGACGGTAAACCCACTTTCACTGGAAAATCAGTACTTACATTTGACCAGTTTCGCCTCCCCAGCTCCATAGATGTTGCCTGGTACAAGGTAAAAGTACAACACTATATTGCTAATCCTATGCGCTGTAGGAACTGCCAAAAACTGGGGCACACACAAAAGAGGTGCACGAACAAACCTTCTTCTAATGATTGCAACTTACCACCACATAACCCCGAAAAATGCACCCGAACACTCTGCGCAAATTGCTGTGGCAATCACCCAGCATCAGAAAAGACGTGCCCCAAATATATGGAAGCCCGAGACATCTTAAAAATAAAAACAATTGTCAAATGCTCAATGAGTGAAGCTCGCAGAAAATATCGAGAAAAATCCACAAATCAAACACACACAAATTCATACGTCCACGCACTTAAAACTAATACACCTAACTTAATTTTGACATCTACTCACTCTCTTCCAACATCGGTCTCAAATACGACCAACAAAAGACACCTCAGCTCACCCATAAAAACCCAGAATGATAAAAAAATAGCCAAAACGTCACACGATCAATCACACTCTTCTACACAACACTCTCTTCTACAAACATCTCCACGCTCATCTGTACCCTCCTCTCACTCTGTGAAAACAACAACAGAATCCAAAACTCCCAGCAATAACCCAACTACAAGTAAAATTAAAGCAACTACATACAAAAACAATATCACCAACTCCATCCACACAAAAACATCAACCAATGAAACCCACAACAAAGCGAATAAAAAAAACATTCAAAACTCTCCCATCAATCAAAAACATAAATAATATGCTAGATTTGACAAAAGATCACGAAACGATTCTGTCTGACAGCTCAGAAAGTTCCGATTAACTCTTCCTACTATTTATCACTCTCTCTCTCTTGCTCTTTTTTCTCTCTTCTATAAATTTAAGTTTATAAGACTCGAGAAATTGCACTTCACACATGGACTTTTCTATATTGCAGTGGAACATACACGGTTTCATTAACAATATATCAGAGCTCCAAATAATAATCAAAGAGCACAATCCTTCATTCATATCTCTCCAAGAGACGCACTGTAAGAACTCATTTTTGCCAATTACCCAAAAAAACTACATTCCATACTTTTTTAATCCCAACAGTACGTCAAAGCAAGGCGTCGGTATTCTGATAAGAGACAATATTCCCCACAAAAAAATCAACGTCAACTCTCCATTCCAAATGATCGCTATTGAAGTTGACTTGAACATAAAATTTACTATTCTTTCATTATATATTCCACCCTGTCAGACCTTTTCTACAAATGAGCTAACTAGTGCGTTCAATTTAAATACGCCTTTTATAGTATTAGGAGACTTTAACAGTTGGAACACCCTGTGGGGATCACCAGTGAACAACAGCCGTGGCAATATTGTCGAGAGAGCACTTTTGCAATGCAACTTATGCATACTCAACGATGGTCGACCTACTCATTTCTCCACCCATAAATCTTTCACACATGTTGACATTTCTTGTTGTTCACCACTCTTAGTCCCTATGTGTGATTGGAATATTTTAGATGATCTCCACAATAGTGACCACTATCCAATAAAAATCAAAATAAAAACGTCTTGCAATACCCAAATTATGAAACCTCGAAAAAAATTTTTACTTGACTTGGCAGACTGGCCAAACTATTCAAAAACTACTGACTTAGAACTTGAAATAAGAACAATAAAAAACGCTAGTAACCAAGACGCATCATCGCTAACTAAAGCAATGCGAAAGGCCGCTCACCTGCATATTCCTCAATCAAACAACACTATATCAAAAAACGTCCCTTGGTGGAACCCTGAGTTGAGTAGAATTAGAAGAGAAAAAATCGTAGCATGGCAGAATTTCAGAAATAACCCTTTACAATCAAACCTTATTTTATATAAAAAAATTAACGCGAAGTTCAGAAGAGAAGTTAAGAAACGTAAAAGAGATAGTTTTATGGAATTTACAAGTAGCATAAACAGAAATCCAGCCATCAAAGATCTATGGAATAAAATAAATCGCATATCCGGTAGAAATTCAAATAAATCAATCGTTGCAATACGGTGTAACAACCTTATGATCACCGAACCTCACCAAATTGCAAACCATATTGGCAAAGAAAACAAAAGTTTCCAACACAAAAATCAAATCAAACAAAGAGTGGTCTAACTACTCGTCCGATTCCAACTTTTCAAACTTGTTTAAAACTCAAAAAGCTCAAAGTAACGCGTTAGAACCTAGCTCCGGAAACAACACCCCTGCAAACATAATTGAAGATAACATAAGCTTTACAGAACTAACGATGAATCTTGCCAAAATAAAAGGCAAAACTCCCGGACACGACCGAATATCATATAGTATGATAAAAGCACTTTCACCTTCAGGGAAAAGTAGGCTCCTAAAACTTTATAATAATATTCTCCAAACTGGTGTTATCCCGCAAACCTGGAAAATTGCTACCATTATTCCTATCCCTAAACAGAACAACGACATTACCAACGTCACAGGATAACGACCAATATCCCTCTTGTCCTGTCTATCTAAAACACTCGAAAAAATAATAACGAGAAGAATATCATGGTTTATGATGTCGAAGGACCTCATTTCAGCCAACCAACTGTCCTTTAAAAACAAAAGAGGATGTACAGACGCTTTGCTGCACATATACCACTATGTTACCCAAGTCCTTTCATCACGGAAACACGTCACAATCCTCTCGCTCGATTTCGAGAAGGCATTCGACCGAATAGGTATACATGTTATTTTGAAGCGCTTGCACTCATGGGGCATTGGGCCAAAAATCTTTAATTACGTAAGTCCTTCTTAACAAACCGAAAATTTAGAGTCCGCGGTAATGATACTTATTCACACGTTTATCCCTTGTATAACGGCATTCCACAAGGATCTCCTCCGTCCGTAATCCTCTTCTCGATTGCTTTCAATGACATCAGCACAATTATACTAAAACAACCTCACCTAGATCACTGCCTTTACGCTGATGATCTTTACATATTAAACAAAACATTCGACACTACGGAAGCGACTGAATCTCTCAAAGCTACGATATTTTGAAGGATATTTTGGAATGGACTACCATATCCGGTGCAAAAGTATCTTTCAACAAAACGAAAAAACTCCATATTTGCCGTAAACGCATATGTAATGCTAATAGCCTTAATATCACTCTCAACAACAATGTAATCCAAAATGTAAATAAATTAAAAATTCTGGGCATTGTATTTACCTCTGATTACCGATGGAAAGAACATTGTCTTACTTTAAAGAAATCCTTAATGACCAGAGTTAACCTAATTTTGTATTTCTCAACTAAATATGTACACACTGACACACTTACCTACCTTGTTAAAACACTAGTTCTAAGCAAAATTGATTATGGATTATACTTATATGGCAACTGCCCAAAAACTACTCTAAATATTGTTAAACCTATCTATCACCAAGCTGTCAGGGCCAGCATATATGCTTATCGTACTACAACAGTATATAACATGTTAGCGGAGGCTGGACTACCGTCTCTAGACCAAAGATGCAACGAGATAAAATCTAAGCTTATACCAAAACTCCTTTATTCGGAACCATCACCAATTGTAGCTGATATTCGACAAACAATTACATCAAAGCGAAAATACAAGCTGCCATCAGCGATCCAGCAGATCTTAAATACTGCACCTACATTTGACATTGCACTTACCCCCATCAAACATCAACACCCCACACCATCCTGGAAAATCGAAAAAAGTTCATGCGACATTAGTCTAACGCGCTTTAAAAAGGACAATACACCAATCGAAGTCTTTCAACAACAATTTATCAACAAGAATCATTTATCACTTAAGGCCGACGGCTGGTCTTTCTTATATACAGACGGATCAAAAGTAAAAAATGCGCGCACCAGCTTCGCCATAGTTGATGAATCCGGTGAAACAATACTAATGAAAACACTTTCTACAATTTCAACAATATTTACAGCTGAAGTATTAGCAATTTTTAACGCATTGAATATTGCCCTTGCAAAACAGAACAATATGCTCTGACAGTCTATCCGTAATTCAAGCAATTCTGAACCCATCATCTTGCGATTGGCTCACAATAAACAACATACGACAATTGCTAATCTCCAACAAAACAACACTAAAACTGTTGTGGATACCGAGCCACGTTAACATCTACGGAAATGAGCAAGCCGACAAAGCTGCTAAATTCGCATGCAATGCGCCAATCACTACCGACATGACCGTTGAAAAGAACGACATGAAACAATATATTTCGCACCACATCTGCATAAAAAGAAAAACATCATGGAGGCAATACACCCACCATCACTACACAAAAATAAACGCAGATCTGGAGGCACCAATATATCCCGTAGATATAGGGAAGCACAAAATAAAAATATTCTCACGCCTACGTCTTGGACACACCATAACGACTCATCAACTCCACCTTTCCGCCAGCAGTCGGCAAATTCCAAGCGGCCAGCTCCTTCTTCAGCTGGTCCACCTTCAGTTGCTCCAGTCTAACCATGTCTGCGTTTTATAATTAATTTTTATTTTTTTTACTTTCAGTAACACAATCCCACTTCTGACACCAAATGTTACGAATACCAGTTCTAGTGGGCTAGTACGTATCTCTGGATTGTGAAATTTAAAATAAAAACACACTTAATTTCTCAAACGCAGTCAATAACAACCAACAGTCACTTTATTTCACAACTTTCACACTTTACGGTCTTTACACTTAATTATTTTCTTAATTACTCCGTGTGGCACCTTCACTAGTCAAAATCAGACTGACTCGCTGCGCCGCACCCGGCTGCCTTTTATCGTTCTCGCACATTCCAGAGTGGACTAAAGGTTTCCATGATGATCGCGACCATCATTGCCATATTGGACTAAAAGTTGCCATCATTGTCGCGGCCGTCGTTGCCAGATTGAATTATAGCACGGCGCGTAGCGACAGGGTTGCTTTGCACAGCGACAAACTGTCTTATCGTTACAGTATTAATAATAAAATTTTTAAAATTATTTATATAATTACAGATAAGATTCTCAGTGTTCTCAGATTAGATATTTTAGGTCGGTTATTAGTTTGTATATTATAGAAATACTAGCTGACCCGGCTAACTTCGTCCCGCACGACATGTTTTGTTTTCTTATAATGAAATACGCGAGATGGCGAATCTATGGCGATGCAAATTGACGAAGAAAACCAACTAAAGGAAGAGAAGGGAGATACCGATTAACGCAATCGAGGCCCTCAAATAAGCAATGTTGCTGCTAAGTTTCAGTATAGAAATGGATTGCGCTTGAACCAGATTTAAATTATATTGGCAGGGCCACGACCCCTTATTCAATACCCGCACAATGCCCTCTTTTGAAGGAGAAAATGGTAGGTTCGTACTAAGTGTCATTGCTGAGCGACTTATAGTACAGCGAAATATTTGGGTCACAACAAATGTGCCACGCCCCTTGTCCAATGTTTATAAAATCTTACCAGTAGAATAACTCATCTATGAGACGACGGAGTATTAAATTTCAGTGTTGTACGATTTACAGTTTCGAAGATATTCTCTATTAAAAATTTTGCTTGTATGGGTAGTGCCACGCCCCCTTGTTCAATACCTCCATCATTCCCTCTGTCGAAAGGGAAAATGGCAGGTTCGTACTTAATTTCATTGCTGTGCGACCTATAGTTCAGCGGAATATTTGGGTCACAAAAAATGTGCCACGCCCCTTGTCCAACGCCCATCAAATCTTTTCATTAGAATGACCCATCTATGGGACGACGGGGTACTATATTTCAGTGTTGTACAACTTACAATTTGGAAGATATTCCATTATTAAGATCTGGCTCGTATGGGTGGTGCCACGCCCCCTCGTCCAATTCTTTCCCCATTCCCTCTGTCGATATATATGAATAAATGGTAGGTTCGTACTAAGTTTCATTGCTGCGCGACTTATAGTTCAGGGGAATAATTGGGTCACAAAAAATGTGCCACGCCCCATTTCCAACGCCCATCAAATCTTAACAATAGAATGACACATCTATGGGACGACACTATACTAAATTTCAATGCTGTGCACCTTACAATTTTGAAGATATTTTATATTAAAAATTTGGCTTGTATGGGCGGTGCCACGCCCCCTTGTTCGATACCCTCATCATTCCCTCTGCCGAAAGATATGAATAAATGGTAGGTTCGTACTAAGTTTCATTGCTGTGCGACTTAAAGTTCAGCGAAATATTTGGGTCACAAAAAATGTGCCACGCCCCTTGTCCAACGCCCGTCAAATCTTACCTGTAGAATGACTCATCTATGGGTCGACGCTATACCAAATTTCAATGCTGTGCGCCTTACAATTTCAAACATCTTCCATTATTAAGATTTGGCTTGTATGGGTGGTGCCACACCCCCTCCTCCAATACCCGCCCCATTCTCTCTGTCGCAGGACATGACTAAATAGTAAGTTCGTAGTGAATTTAATTGATGTGTGACTTATGGTTCCAAAGTTATTATCTGAAAATGTGCAAAATTCACGGTCAAATATGGCATGAATTTTCCGACTTTTCCAATAGATTTTCCGGAATTTTCTTTTGGCACGAACCTGAACTGACTTAATACGAATCGAACAAAACAAACCCCATGAAAATCGGCCGTTCCGTTTGAGCGTGATGCGATCACACACATACTGCCACTCTCTTTTATATATATAGATTTTCTGCAGTTGGAGTTTTTAGTATTTCAAATGCGTTTGTACTGTTCGGTGATATCAGTTTCAGGCGCCCAATGGATGTTGGACACGTAACAAAAATGTGCTCTATTGACGTAGGATCGCCACAGAAGGGGCAGTTGGGGACGCTTTCCTTTCGCAGGATGTGTTGATGAGTCGTTATGGTGCGCTTGCGAGAGGCGTGTGAATCACGAGGCGTTGATTGGACTGCGCACGAGTTCGGGACGCAGGAGCTAGATTCGTCGGCCAAAGTGGAGGAATCGCCTGCGGGTGCTGCGTCGATGCAAAGTACGGCTGCAGCGGCTGCGCCACCACAAGCATTGGACATGAGCCAGCTAATGGTTGCACATAAAGGCATGTTCGAGACTTCCAACCGGGAAATGGCAGAGCGAATGGAAAACAAGCTTCAGGAAAATTCTGCGCGCTGGGAGCAGAAAGTGGAAGAAATCGTCAACCAGCTAAATGTGAAGGTGGAGCACCTGGGAACTCGAGTGGAACACTTGGATAAACGAGTCGACGATCTTGATGATTCCCTGAACAAACGAGTTGATAGTCTGGAGGACTCGATGAACAGAAAAATGGACGAGCGGCTTAGGGAGGTACAGCCGGGAGAATGGTTGCCGCCGGTTCCGGAAAGTGTTGCCACCCGAGCAGAAGTGCCTACTTATGATGGGACTACGCCGTTCGATACATTCAAGCTACAATTCGACCTGGCTGCTCTGGAAAATCAGTGGACCGATGTAAGGAAAGGTCGGAGATTGGCGCTGGCTCTAAAAAGGTGCTGCGGCTGAGGTAATAAAATCAGTTCCAGAATGTTTAAGAAGTGAGTACGAGACCGTCATAAGGGCGTTGGCAGCGAAGTACAGCGACGAGCACAACAGAACGCTGTACTACTGTGAGCTGAAGAACCGCAGGCAAAGAGCCAACGAGGCGCTGCAGACATATGCAGCAGACATTGAGCGGCTCGTACAGCTGTGCTACCCATCCTTCGGCGCTGATGATCCCGAGAGGATGAAGATCGAGGCGTTTATTGAAGGTCTTCATGATCCGGAAACACGTCGCAGTGCGTTGATGATGGGCAAGCCGACATTTAAGGAGACGCTGACCAGCGCGATGACATATGAGGCGACATGGATCGGGGCCACTCGGTATGCACCTGCAAGGATACGCCAAATCCAGCCAGACAGCGACATTCCGATCCAGGCCATAAGCTCTGAGACACCGGGCAGGCCACGGGTGGTCTCCACTAAAGTTGTTTGCTGGGTATGTGGCAAGCAGGGTCACATATCCCGAGACTGCCGCCAACGAAAGAGGCGTTCCCGTTCTCGATCGCAATCGCCTGAAGCAAGGAATGCTGACAATCGAGGCTCAGCCAACAAGCGCAGGGCTGAGGACGAGGAGCCGTTAAACTAAAAAGGGTCAGCCCAAAGGGGCGTGAGCTGATCCCCACAACCTGCTGCCCCACCGTCCTTGTCTCGCAGTTGAAACGACAACCCAGCAGCTTGACGATTGAGGGAAAGATAGATGGAAAGTTGTTCGTGTTGACACTGGATACTGGAGCGTCATATTCGATCATAAAAAGGAAGCTTCTGAAGAACTGGGAACCACTGCATGGCATACAGCTGAGGACTGCGACTGGCGAGCGTGCTATCGGCACCAGCAGCCTGGAGCATGAGTTCATCGTCGCGGATATAATGGACGACGTGATTATCGGCGTGGATTTCATGATTAGGCACGGTTTTACGCTGGACCTGAAAGAAAATGTGCTGAGGTATGCCAATGTTGAATTCCCCCTGCACACCGGCTATGAGCGAAGCGTGGCGGTAAGGAAAGTTGTCTCGTGTCAACTCCGGAGGATACCAGCGAATTCCGAGGCGGTTGTGTGAGCAAAGGTGGACGAGGACGATGGGACAAGTCGGCTGTGGGTCGTAGAAGCACCGAAACAAGGACACGACAACATCATCATCGGACGTACATTAGTGGAACCTAAGAATGGCAGAATACCAGTCAGAATACTGAACCCCCTGAATGCACCCAGATATGTCGGGAAAGATGAGGTAATTGGCGAGTGTAGGGAAGCCGTAGCAGTGGTCAATTGCGAGAGTAGCCCACCCGGAGGAAATAAGAAGAGCGGTTTTAACATGGACGTCATACCGCAGGAGAATCAGTGGAACAGCGAATTGACGGCCAATCAGAAACAGAAGGCGAGGTCACTCCTGCAGCACTATGGGTCAATATTTGCGGCAGAAGCAGGCGGAAGAACAGCCATAGTGAAGCACAACATCGACACCGGAAGCGCAAAACCGATCCGCCAACCGCCAAGACGAGTTCCTCTGGCCAAGAGGGAGGAGGTCACAAAGTTGATCGAAAACATGCGGAAAGAAAAGGTCATAGAGCCTTCTTCGGGCCCCTGGTGCTCGCCGGTCGTGCTGGTCAAGAAAAAGGATGGCAGTACCCGGTTTTGTGTGGACTATCGGAAACTCAATGATGTGACCAAGAAGGACAGTTATCCACTACCTCGGATCGATGACACCCTGGACACACTGTCAGGCACGCAGTGGTTCTCCACGCTCGACTTACGCAGCGGCTATTGGTAGGTAGAGCTTGCAGACAAAGACAAGGAGAAAACGGCTTTCAGTGTTGGCGATGGTTTGTGGCAGTTCACCGTCATGCCGTTTGGACTCTGCAACGCCCCAGCAACATTCGAGCGGCTAATGGAACGGGTGCTAAAAGGGCTGCATTGGCGGACGTGTCTGGTGTACCTCGACGACATAATCGTGATGGGTAATAGCTTCGACGACCACCTGGGAAAGCTAAAGGAGGTATTCGAGCGGATACAAAAAGCCGGGCTTAAACTCAACCCAAAGAAGTGCTCGCTGTTCCAAAAAGAGGTCAAGTATCTGGGTCATACGGTTTCCGCCCGCGGAGTACATACGGATGAAGGCAACATCACGGCGGTGAAGGAGTGGCCCCGGCCACGCAATCTACACGAACTCCGCAGTTTCCTGGGCCTGTGCACATACTACCGCCGATTTGTTCCGGGATTCGCGAACATAGCCGGCAGCTTGCACAAACTGACGAAAAAGAGCCAAGCTTTCGAGTGGAACGAAGAGCAGGAGCAGGCTTTTGCACGTCTGAAGGAAAAACTATGCACTGCTCCAATTCTGGCCTTCCCCGTGCCTGGAGAGATGTTTGTGCTGGATACGGATGCGAGCGGGCATAGTATTGGCGGTGTGCTATCACAGATAATAGACGGCCAAGAACAAGTGATAGCATACTACAGTAGGATTCTGTCGAAACCGAAACGCAACTACTGTGTGACACGGAGAGAACTGCTGGCGGTATTGGACTGCGTAAAACACTTCCACAAATATCTGTATGGACAAAGGTTTCGCCTGCGCACAGATCATGCGGCATTGAGATGGCTCCTGAACTTTAAGGATCCTGAAGGCCAATTGGCGCGGTGGATCGAGCGACTGCAGAGCTACGACTACACGATAGAGCATCGGAAGGGCAGTAGCCATGGCAATGCCGATGCCTTGTCACGCCGTCCGTGCAAAGTCGAATGCAGGGCGTGCTCGCGAGCCGAAAGCAAGGAACAGATAGTGGACGTCCGGTTGGTGAGCGTTATGCCAGAGGAAGAGTGGTCTGCGGAGAGGCTACAAAAGGACCAGCGTGAGGATGCGGATCTTGCAAAAATCGTCGAAGGCAAAGAGCAAGGCGCACGTCCAGACTGGCAGGAGATGGCCGGTAAAAGCCCGATCGCCAAGGCTTACTGGGCACAGTGGAAAAGTCTGCGGCTGAAGAAAGGATGCCTGTACCGCGAATGGGAGAGCGCGGATGGACGGACCAGCAACTCCCTAATGGTAGTGCCGAAATGCAGAATCAACGAGGTCATCCAGGCATACCATAACGACTCCAGTGGAGGGCACCTAGGCATCACCAAAACCGTCGCCAAAATAAAAAGACGATTCTACTGGGTAGGATGTCAGGAGTCTGTAGCCGAGTGGATTAAGAGCTGCGACCGATGTTCAGCAGCGAAAGGGCCAACAAGAAGATCTCGAGGCCGCATGCAGCAGTACAACGTGGGAGCGCCCTTCGAGCGGATTGCTATGGACGTCGCCGGCCCATTCCCAACTAGTACTCAAGGCAACAAATATGTGCTGGTGGTAATGGATTACTTCAGCAAATGGCCCGAAGTGTACCCAATTCCTAACCAGGAGGCCACTACGATCTCGGAAAAGCTGGTAAACAACTGGGTAGCCAGGTTCGGAGTTCCGTTGGAGTTGCACTCAGATCAAGGCCGGAATTTCGAGTCTGCGGTATTCAAGGAAGTGTGTGAGCTGCTGGGGATAAAGAAAACGCGTACCACCCCCTTGCACCCACAGTCCGACGGCATGGTGGAACGCTTTAACCGGACACTAGAGGAATACCTGCGGAAAGTGGTAGGCAGGAATCAAAAGGATTGGGACACGCATATCCCCTTGTTCCTAATGGCGTATAGGTCAGCCCCGCACGACACGACATCACTCACTCCAGCCCGAGCAGTATTCGGCACAGAATTACGGTTACCCGCTGACTTGAAGTTCGGGGTAGTCAGCACGACGGGAGGCGCTAAGACGGACTACGTGGCCAATAAGCGGGCGGAACTGGAGGAGATTCACCAGTTTATAAGGAGCCGCACCAAACTGGTCAGCGATAAGGCGAAAGCCAGATATGATCTACGGGCCAACTCAGTAGGGTTCCAAGAAGGCGATCTGGTAATGCTCTACAACCCGCAGCGGAGGAAAGGTTTGTCTCCGAAACTTCAAGCGTCATGGGAAGGACCTTACGAAGTCGTGACTAGGATAAACGACGTGGTATACAGGATTCAACGTTGCAGCAATAAAGGCGCTAAGCTGAAGGTAGTCCATTTGCAGCGCCTGGCGCCTTATCACAGCGGAACCTCGGCACTTGTTCGGGACGAACAAGTCTAAGTGGTGGGCAGTGTAACGATAAGACAGTTTGTCGCTGTGCAAAGCAACCCTGTCGCTACGCGCCGTGCTATAATTCAATCTGGCAACGACGGCCGCGACAATGATGGCAACTTTTAGTCCAATATGGCAATGATGGTCGCGATCATCATGGAAACCTTTAGTCCACTCTGGAATGTGCGAGAACGATCTGCGCGATGGCCGGACAGGTATAAAAGGCAGCCGGGTGCGGCGCAGCGAGTCAGTCTGATTTTGACTAGTGAAGGTGCCACACGGAGTAATTAAGAAAATAATTAAGTGTAAAGACCGTAAAGTGTGAAAGTTGTGAAATAAAGTGACTGTTGGTTGTTATTGACTGCGTTTGAGAAATTAAGTGTGTTTTTATTTTAAATTTCACAATCCAGAGATACGTACTAGCCCACTAGAACTGGTATTCGTAACAATACATAGAGCTGATGGCCCTGGCAGCCAAGCTTGTACGATAGTTAATTTTATAATTTATTGTAAACTTAATAAATAATAATAATAATAATAACAAAATGTAAATATTTGTATATACTGTTTTGTTATAAAATGTAAATATTTGTATATACTGTTTTGTTATGAACTGTTTTTTAATTTGTTTTATAACGTATTTTTTAATGAAATGAACTGAATATAAACTATATGGACTGAATTATAAATACAATATATAACGGGATCTTATGCTTTCTCCTTCTATCAGAAACGGATTTTCTGCAGTTTCGATACTATTTTCTGAATTCTGCAATTCTTCTTCGGCTTCGTTATCAATGTCTATCGGCGCTCCATGTTTATTTAGAATGTTGTGCAATATGGAACATGCATATATTATGTTTGTTGCTCTCTCGTGGCCATAATGCAGAATTCGGTGTTTTGATAGGCAGCGAAACCGTGATTTGAGAACTCCAAAAGCGCGTTCAATCGTGTTACGTGATTTAGCATGCAGTTTATTGTATTTGAGTTCTCTTTCATTTGCTGGCTCTGCCACCGGAGTTAACAGCCCCGGTTCCAGCGGATATCCCTGATCACCCAATGGCCAAGTGTCGTACTGAGCATTATGGTTCCTCATCAAGTGCAATCGAGTTGGAGACGTTGTCCATATGCCAGAATCATGGCAGGATCCAGGAAATTTGGCGTTAATTGCTGTAAAGCTTAAACGATGGTCACATACCTAATAGCGTATGAATATACTAGTATTTACTATATAATATTAGTGTATAAAATCTCTTGCTGCAGGACGATTTCAAAATCACACATACCGCTTCAACATTAATGCTGTAGTATCCTTTTCTGTTCATGTAGAGACACAACGAGTTTCGGGTGTCATTTGCAGGGGGCGAAACTATCCCCACATGTGTGCAATCGACAGCTCCAATTGTGCCTTTTATCCCAAAACTTGTATAAAATCTGTAAGCAAGGATGATAAGAGAGCCATTGCAAAATTTCATGATTTCCTACCTTTTCTTGGTGGCCGCCAGTTCATCCGAAGTTTGGGGAAAATGTATTTCCCCTGCTTTGACTCTCACAATGAGCTGGGACATGTTGCCCAGTGCGCGTGAAACAGAAGCTTGGCTCATTGTTGTATGGTAACTGCTTCCCACACACTTCTGCACGATCCATGTGCATAAAAAAACAGTGACAATGTGGACTTTTGAGTGTCGTGCGGCTCCAGCTCCAAAAGCATTTCCCGGCAGATCGGGTTTTGGAAAACGAAAATTTTGAACGAAAATGCTTTCCTGCATAGCAAAAGGATCGCTTTCGTCGCGCAAGGTCCTCAAGAGCCTTCTCCTCTTCACAATTTCATTTTTTTTTAGCCAGAGCAACTGCACACGCTAATAATAGCTGCTCTTCCATTGCAAACACCGAAATTTGCTGAAATGTTTCCAAATTTTTAACTTCAATTGCTTCTTTGCAAGTATTTTTCGCGCTTGTCAGCTCCTTCTACGTACCTGACAACTTCTCTGACAAGTGTTAGATAAAGAGCTTTTCAAAAATGGTCAGAATACGAAAATCTAACAATTGATAGAATCTATTCAATTGTCAGCATGGTGAGTTTTGTTAGGTTTGCCAGGTTAGTTTAAATTAAATTTTTGCTCATAACCTTATCTTGTACGCAAACTTTTTCTGAGGTGAATTCATAACACATTTTGTTTTTGGCCCTCTTACAATTTGGTCAGTTTTTGTTATTATTATCTTAATAGAATAAAAGAACTAAGTTTATGGAAAAAATAAAAAATATTTTGTTTTTGAAAAATTACTTTAAGTGATTTATTTTTCATATGAAAAAACTATATACCCCTTGTACGCAAACTTATTCTGACTAGTGTATGTAGGAGTTGTGATTTTTCACTTCAATTTAAATATATCTCATTAATTAAAATAAAGTTTAATACCTGTATGTTCAATACCCATGTTTTGAATTTTAAATTTAGTGATTTTTTCATACAAGTTTTAACGCTTAAAAATTGGTCATAGTTTAAAGCTGCTCACACTGCACTAACCAAGTGAACACGTGTTCTCACTTCTGATGCTATTTTTGGAAAGTGCCGCAAGAATCAAAACAAAGCAAATTTACCGTTAAAAAGCTCGATTATATGGGAGCACAGAATAAACAGTAACAGTAAATAACAGTAATTTCTATGGCCGGCATTGAGCGCACGAACTCGCTCTGCACCACTCGGCACTTACCGAAGTTGACAATAACAGAGATCATCGTCGCACGAGAAATTAACAGAGACAAAAGTTCTGTTCAACAAACTCTGTTACCTCCCTCCTGCTGCTTTCGGCCCGCACCCGAAATTCAGATTGCTTCGCTGGTCGACATGCGCATTCTGTATACTGTTTATTCTGTGATGGGAGACTATGTAGTTACCCTGTGGGACCTGAGAAGGCTTGCCACCTTTTTTAAATGGCTGTGGAGGACACCAAAAAATACTAACAACAATCATACATTTTTAGTTATCAGAGTGCGAGTGTACATGTATTTGAACTTTGATATACATACATACATATATAGTACATATGTATACAGAAAAATCTTCCAAAAATTTTAACATTAAAACATGAAGATAACAAAAGAAGTAAGCAACAAGTAAGTAAAAACATAAATACGAAAACAATTATAAAATAAATAAATAAATTCGTTTACATAAATACATATATGTGTTTTTCAAAGACTATTTGCTTTTAAATAAATATTTGTCATTGCTTTTTGCTGCTTTAATCAGACTTATATTGCATTTAATGATATCATAAAATTACCAATAATGAGATCAATTAATAATGAGATCAAAACAATTTGAGTTTTTAGAAAAAAAATGAAATTTAACTCAATTTAGTGCTAACCGAGATTTCGAGTGATTCGCACGAAAATATAGATTTTTATCGAAATAAATATCAATTAGTTCAGGCTGCTTTCATACGAAACATTGTTAATTTCAACTCAGATTATTATGATGCATTTCGTGTTTGCTCCCAAACAAAATAGTAAAATCGACATGTTTCGTGTTCGTGGAGGACATTTTACCCACTTTGGAGGACGGAGGACATTTGAGTAATTTGGAGGACTGTCCTCCACAATGGAGGACGGGTGGCAAGCCTAGACCTGAGACAACTGGTTCCCAAAATTCATTGGATTTATAATCATAATTGGAAATAATCAACAAAATACTGTTAAGGCCATGGCACAATAAACAAGGTAGTGGCACTAAAAAAGCAAAAAAATTCACGTGTATTTTGTTAGTGTTTTCGTTCAAAATCGGACGGACGGTTCACTTGCCAACAGTATACAGCACACAGCTGCATACATAATAATAACAATCAAAAATGTTGTGATTTGTAGGTTATTGTGCACAAACAGGAGCAAAGTAAATAGGATAGCAAATAAAGTAAAACGGATTTACTTTGAACAGGAGTTTCCAAATTCAAATGGTGAAATTTCACGAAACTATCAAGTGTCTATGAAAAGGGAAGTCGATTAGGGCGATAAATAATATAAATGGTCGGCTTAGATTGAAAAGGTGCTAAGACTACATACTTGTTTTTACAAATATTAGATTTTGATGAAAGATGAAAGAAAACGTAAAAATACAGCAACTAACAGCAAGAAGTACATAGCTTTCTTCTTTTTATCTGTTGTTTTACAATGATGGGCAAAAGTGCTAAGTCCATAGTTCGCTTATTTTGCGCTAATTCACAAAAGTTAATAAAAACCGGCCGAAAATATTTGTTATACATCTTCATATGCTCTTCATTATTAAAGTGAAATCTAATAACATCATATAAAAAACTAGTAGGGCCCTGCGGCTTTGCACGCAAGCTTGAAGTCAATGGGCCCAATAAATCAAGTTTCTTCATACTACACTCTATGGGCGATGCCACGCCTTTTTTATGTAATGCGCAATCCATTCCTCCAGTCGAAGTGTGTGACCCGGTTTCATTGATATGCGACTTTCAGTTCCAAAGTTACGCGGAAAATTTCAGTCACAAAAAATATGCCGCGCTCCTTGTTCAACGTCCATAAAATTTTGCCAGTAGAATGACACATCTATGGGACGATGGTATACAAAACTTCAAAGCTTTCCAACTTATTGTTCCGAAGCTATTCCACATTAAAAATTTGCGTTCTATGGGCGGTGCCATGCCCCTCGTCCAATACCCACCCCACTCTCCCTGCCAAAGGGCACGTCTAAATCGTAAGTCTGTGTCAAATCTCTTTGATGTGTGATTTATAGTTCCAAAGTTATTCAAAACATTTGAGTTGCTTAAAAAGTGCCACGCCCCTTGCCCAACGCTCACAAAGTTTTACCAGTGAAACGGCACATCTAAACGGTGGCTCCGCACCAAATTTTAATGCTGCCCGATTTCTCATTCCGAAGATATTCCATATTGAAAATTTAAGTTGTATGGGCGGTGCCACGCCCCTTGTCAAAAACCCACCCCATTCCCCCTATCGAAAAATACAACTAAATCGTACTTTTGTACCGAGTGTCATTGATTTAACGCTATAGTTCCGAAGTTACACCGGCATTTAAAAAGTGCCACGCCCCTTGTCCAACGCCCATTAAATTTTACCAGAGAGATCTGGCAACATTGGTCGAGTAACATTCCAGAGTTTTTTTTGCTCCCGAATTTCTGTCTTAAAATAATAAAAGTAGGCAGTGTTTGCGATCCAAAGGCAGAGGTTCTGCCTAGGACGCCGCTCGGTCCATCAGGAAAGTGAAGTCAAGTGGATTTCGTGTGCTGGACGGTGAATTTGGCTCCGTGGTGCCGGTCCCTCATCGCTGCTGGTGCTGCTTCCCGGCGCTGCCTTACGGCTGCGCAGCTCCCTCTGCTGGCGCCGCCTGCGCTGCTGCCGCGCGTTGCTGCTCTGCTGTGGAAGACCGTGCTGTTTTTTGCGGGGCGTTCAGCTGTGGCTCGGTGCTGGGTGCAGTTCGCCCCGACTCCGGGAGGTGTGCCAGGGGAGTACCAGTGCATGGTGTTTGGGCAGAGGTGTTGGCGGCGTTGGAGTTACTCGCGCCAAAACTGACACAACAACAACTAGCGCTTACGCCTAGCGCCATCTTCTCGTAAGTGGAAAGCTCTTAATGGAAAACAGTGTTGCCATTTTGCTGTGAAATTGCGCGAACTGGAAGTACCACAACCGATCTTTCCCACGGCTGGTGTGGCATCACTGCGGTGCATGCTCTATAGCGGCTGGGTGAGTTTCAACGCCATCTACCGTCGGGTAGTCAATCCAAGGTGCACTACTCTTGTGGTGTTGCCGTATTAGCCTTACTTCATCGGATTATTCGTGCGGTTTCAACGTCTAGCCGAGGTTGGTACGAACGAATCAACTAGCAAACTTCATTATTTCGCCACGGTCAAAATGCCGAATTCAACGCCAAAAAGATCGTTGTCTGAAACCTCCCCGGAGGGTTTTGACGTAAAACTAACAAGAAGACAAAAAGTTGCAGAGTTGAATGTTGATGAGCTGATGAGAATTATAAAAGAATCAAATCGGGAAATCATGGCGAAACTTGATAATATGAATGATACAATCACTGCTTTAAAGAAGCAAAGCCATGAGTTAAAGCAAAACTTAGAAGCATTAAAATTGGAAAGGGATAAAGACAGCAAAAGAATCTGTAACTTAGAGGATCAATTAAAAAGGAAAAATCTCATCTTCAAAGGCCTGGAAGCGACTAAGTCACCCCTGTCTGAAGTAAAGCGTGTAGTCAATGGCATGTTATCCCTTCAGGCACCCAGCGCTATTAAAGCAGTAAGGAAGTTATTTGAGCGCAATGGGAAATTGGCGGTCATAGCTGAATTTGACTCGGATGAATCCATTGAGTATATCCTCAAAAACACGAGTAAATTATCTGGCTCAGCGGTCTATATCGAACGTGATCTAAATGGCGATAAACAGCTAAACAAGAAAGCGATGTTGCAACTAAAGAAAGAAATACAATCAGTGAGCTCGCTCCACAGCGTAATTGTAAGAGAAGATCGTATTAGAATTGCTAACAACTGGCTAAGATGGAACAGTGAAAAGAAACTAGTTTCTGGTCGAGAAGACGCAATGCATCTACTAAAACAATTATACGAAACTTGTTATCAGCATATATGCACCGATTTTAACCAACTGCTATTGAAAGCCCTCCCAAAAAACTAAACAGATGTTCGGTCCGCATAGAACCAACGAACAAACCAACGTGCAAATCTTCATTTAGAACTGGCCTTAAGATTGCTTTCTGGAATGTCCATGGCATATCAAACCTCCTTAATGAAACTCCTGAAACTCTCGCTCTTGAAGATGTGCAGTTCGTCGGTCTCAGTGAAACTTGGCTCGAGTCAGATCCTGTACACCTAGCCTCTCCATGGAATGGTTTCAGCCGCCTATCATCTATTGCAACAAGGGAGAAGTCAACAGGCAGGGCCAGCGGTGGCCTGCTCAGTCTTTTTCATAAAAACGTTAAGTTTACTGTAGAAGTAATTTCTTCCTATTGGATTTTTTCCTCAATTATTATAAACAGTTGTAAAATTTTGATCGGGTCGGTATATTTTAAGCCATCTTACGATATTGCTATTGCACTTGAATCACTAGAAACTCTTATCGATGAGCTATCAGTCAAACATGGTACCATTCCAATCATTATTGGGGGTGATTTTAACGCGCGAGTGGGCTTGGAATCAAATGGTGACGCCTTCCCGGAATTAGATTGCAACCTACACAAAATAAGAGATTCCCAAGATAAAATCTTAAATGCGCGCGGCAAACTTGTATGTAACCTTATGGAAAAAAACAACTTATTTCTACTAAATGGTCGTACCCCGGGCGATTATTCAGGAAACTTTACATTCTCAAACAGCAACGGTACGAGCACCATAGACCTAGTTTGGGCAAATTTAGCTGCCCTACCCGTCATATCCAACCTCCAGGTCATATATGAAGCAACGGGCTCAGATCACTTTCCCATATTGCTCAGGCTTTCGTTCCCTAACGTAAGGAATGATCCTGGTCCCGGGAGCTCGATGCAGCCTGAAGGCGCTAGTAGGCAGGTGATGAAGTGGAATGCCCAAAAAGCGTCTGAGTATGCCATATTATTAAAAGAACTACGTTTTCCCCCTGTTCTTCCCGGTGACAGTCCTTTTACACTAATAAACCGACAAAACGACCATCTTTTAGTACACATAAAAAATGCTGCCAAAGAGCTAGACCTTATTAAACACGTACCGACTAGGCATTCAAAAATTTTTAAGAGCCCATGGTTTGACCAGGAGCTTCTTAACAGTAAAAAAGATTTAAAAAATTCTCTAAAATCGTGCAAAGAATCAAATTTTGATCCAGAAAAGGCATCAATCTTATACTCCCTAAAGCGCCATTATAAAAAACTTCTTCTCAGCAAAAAGGAAGATTACTATACAGACCTAAAAAACAAATTTGCTAATGTCAAGAATCCGACGGATTTCTGGGGTGTAATCCGGTCATGTAACAAAAGACAGTTTATACCCAACCCGATAAAGCTATCGGACTGGGAAAAATTTTATGCTAGCATTTATCCGCCCCGTGTTGACACGCACCTATCCTTCTGTGGTACGTTCGACCCCTCCCTAGACTCGGAAATTACACACGCTGAGATTATACTTGCTTTACAGGGCTGCAAAAATAATAAATCCCCCGGTCTCGACATGGTTAAAAGTGAGTTTTACAAATTCCTACCCCCTGAAGGCATAAGTTTCCTCCACCGTTTCTTTAATAACGTACCAACTTACGGAATAACTCCAGATGCGTGGTCGTGCTCGTCACTGGTTCTTTTCCATAAAAACGGGGATCAAAACATACCTTTAAACTACAGAGGCATTGCGCTCTGCAACTCCATAGCCAAAATTTTCACGCAAATTTTATCTAAGAGGCTTGCCGCTTGGGCAAATATAAAAGGGGCAATTCCGGAATCGCAGAACGGTTTTCGAAGCAAAAGAAGTTGTATCGACAACATCTTCGTCTTGCAATCTGCTATTCAGCTCCATCTGAGGCACCAAAAAAAGTCTGCCCTTGCTCTATTCATTGACTTCCGGCGTGCCTTCGATTCAGTTAAACATGATTTATTATGGCAAAAACTCTATGCAAAAGGAGTTAGCGCGAGATTTATCCATATAGTGAAAGCGATATACGATCGTGCCTCGTTTGTGATTAGAAAAAACGGCATTGACTCAAAATCCATTCCAGTAACTGAAGGCGTACTTCAGGGTGAAATTCTTAGTCCCCTTCTCTTCATTCTTTTTATCTCGGATTTCGAGGAAGCTCTGCGGGAGAGAGGTATAGAAGGCATAAACATTGACGGGGTAACTGACCTACTTTTACTGCTTTTTGCGGACGATGCTGTGGCACTCGCAAGGTCCCCAGTAATCTTAAGAAAAATCCTAGTTGCTCTAGAGATATACTGCGAAAAAAATCAGCTCCAGATAAATACAAAAAAAACCCAAATTATTCATTTCAGGAAAGGAGGGAAATCCTCATCAGAAAACTTCTACTTTCATAAACAAAAGCTGGATATAGTAAAGAACTACACGTATCTAGGAGTAACTTTTTCCAGCTCGGCACTAGGAAAATGCGCGACTGATTCGGCCATTAAAAAGGGTAGAGTTGCGTTAGGCGCGGCTCTTCAGACCTTAAGCAATTGCAAAGCAGATTCTTGGGATGGAAGAGTCAAACTCTTTGATAATGTTATCTCTTCGTCTCTTCTATACGCGGCCCAAGTCTGGGGCTTAAGGAACACCGACCAATTGGAGATTGTCCAAACTACGTACTTCAAAAAACTTCTTGCATTACCAAAAGCTACTCCAAATGCACATCTAAGACTTGAGCTGGGTCTATATAAAGTTGCCTCAAAGATTTTTAAAGCCGCCTGGAACTACATTATCAAAGTGCTTCAAATGGATCAAAACCGTTTACCAAAAATCGCTCTTCTTAGATTATCTCATCTCCAGCAGTCCTCAGTGGCACAAATGGAATACAATTGGGTTACTCAGTTTAACTGTTTCCTGGATAAAATTGGTTTAAAAAATATGTGGGAATCTCTAAATGCAGAAAACTGGCTAAGCATGAAACCAGTTGCTTTCGAACGCTTCGACCGCCACCTGAAATTTCAAGATGTACTCAGCTGCGCAAGTACTTCTTCTCTTAACTGTAAGTTACTTAGGGCACTTGATGATAAGGTAGCAGCTTACTTATTTCACCGCAACCAATTTTATATGAGCAAGGTTTTCGCCCAACTTCGCTTGTCAACCAAATACGTTCTAAGGTTTTGCATTAAAGGCTTAATTTATAAAATTGATCAAAATAATATTTGTAAGTTGTGCAACCTAAATACACTTGAAACCCTACAACATTTTCTCCTAGAGTGTCCGAGTTTCCTTGCAATTAGAAGGCGATACGTACAGAGCTATCTTGCCCAAACAAATGACCACTTAAATGCATTGGCAAATTGCCATGACCCGTACCCGATCAAAATGTTGTACTATTATATTGTAAACAGCCTTAGATTAAGAGCAACCTTGTTAAATGAATAACATTACACAAACATCTATATTATGCCAAACCATATTGTTGTAAATACGACTACCATATTGTTGTACCATATATTCACTTTGTTGTATATATACCTTGTAAAGTACTTCATAACATGTAAATTATTTCATAGCTTATTGTTCCGACATATTTTTCCACTATACCTGCTTATTAGTTCTTTAAGTGAAACTCCTGCTACAAACGATACGTTTAAAGCAGTAAATGAAATAAATAAAAATATTGCTGTCACCAGGGAAAATTTTACCAGTGAAACGACACACCTAAACGGTGGCCCCGCACCAAATTTTAATGCTGTCCGACTTCTCATTACGAAGATATTCCATATTGAAAATTTAAGTTGTATGGAAGGTGCCATACAGCAACATACATTCAGCTAATCGGCTGTCTAGTTTTTGAGTTTTAGTGTCGTGGGACCAACAAACAAACATACATTCATTTTTATATACAATATATAGATATTTGCTGCAGACTCACAAAATTTTTTATATCCATATTGTTTTGCACAAATATACCACAGTTAATTTCTGTCATCATAATAGGCATTGCAGGAAGGCGTAAAAGGTGGCCTATGTATACCGCTATGAAACACAGAATCATTTTACATTAACATTAATTTTTAGACATGTACCGTAGCTTTGTTTTATTAGTTTAGTGGGCGCGGAAAGTGGGCGTGGCCGATTATATTATAGCCTATGTTTCCCGCAATGACACACAGAATCGTTTGATACCCATATTGCTATGACAAATATACCATGGCTGATTTGTTATTATAGTGGGCGTGGTGAAAAGGCATATCAGGTGGGCGTGGTCAATCTTATATATCCCATGTTAACATCAATGAAACACGGAATCATTTGGTATTAATACTGATTTACCGACATGTACCGTAGCCTCGTTTTGTTAGTTTAGTGGGAATGGAAAGTGGGCATGACCGATTATATAATAGCTCATGTTTGCCGCAATGACACGCTGAATCGTTTGATACCCATATTGCCTTACAAAAGCATACCATAGATGAGTTTTGTTACCATAGTGGGCGTAAGAAGGGGGCGTGGTCATTCTCATATAGCCTATATACCATTCCCCCAGATCAAAAAATGTTTGGTGCTTATTTCATCTAAATCGGTTCAGTGGTTTTTGCCTGATTGTGGCTCAAAAAACGTCACACTTATAGTAATAGAAGTATAGATATAGATAAAACAATCAATTTTAATTTCTATTTTTATACCGTTTTTTTTTTTTGGGATGTAATGCATCCTGGGTAACGCCAAATGACCTGCCTGAACCCCCCCCCCCCCCCCCCCCTCCTCCGATATACGTATCGATTGGCACGACCCTGTTTTCGTCTCCGCACCTTCTCAATTTCGATCTGGATTTGTTTGCTTTGCGCTGGTGGTCGTGGTATTCTGTTACCTGAGTACACTGGAGTGACACCCAGTGGAAATGGCTTCCAGGCTAATGCCACGGCTGCCTCTGTCCCGTTAAAACCCTGGCAGGCCTCGTGGTACGTTCAATGCCCGTCGCCGTTAAGTTGGTGGCGTAGGCGTCAGTTGAGTTCACTCCTGACTTGCACTGGATCTGGCTCTGAGCAGCTGACCCCATAAGGGCAGCTGCCAACCCTTCGCATGGCCTCACTGCTTGCAAAGATAACCATGGGATCCTATAGTGACTACGCAATCGGGCGGCGATAGCGGCCACGAGTGAGGACCCAACCGCTATGAATACGTCCAAAACCCCTCAAAATGCGCCCAACCCACAGGGGACGCGCGCGCCTAACCTGAAAGGGACGCGCACGTCGATCCCCCGGGGGACACGCCCGCTTAACCCGCAAAGGGAGCGCACACCCTCCACTGCTGCTAGGGCTCCAATAGCTAGGCAGCAGCAGGTCGGTACCAAAGGTCAACCCTCTTCTTTGGGCAACGCGACCGCTACCAGGCAAAAACTGCCGGGCGACCGCGTTCTGCCCCAAAAGCCTGTACTTGCTCAGGGCGGCGGACCTACGGTGAAAACCCCAGGTCAGCCTGCCCCTTCAGCCTCCCGTAGCGCCGCCTCCACCTCAGGCGCTATCTCCAATGTCGCCCCCACTACACATGCTTACAGGACCAGGAAGACAGCCTACAAGGTCCTGCATGGGCTGGAGAAGATTCCTCCGGGTGAACTCACGGAGAGAGACAAAGCCTCCTTGGAATGGGCGAGGAAAAACATTCATACGAAGAACATCTCGCCTCAGGCCCTTCAATTCACCTCCAAGCGACAGAGGTCGCGGGAGCAGCAACAGCCTCCGCAAATGGCTCAGGCCAGTAAGAAGCCGAGGCTGGCGGTATCGACTCCGACGTCTGGTCGGACTTTTAGCGAAGTCACCAAAGATAGTTTGGTGTGGGCTCTCGTTGACGCTAGCAACGCGGAAGGAGCGATCTCTGCGGAGAACTGGCGGACAGTCAGGTCGGCCCTATTGTCCGTCTACGATGAGGTTCTGGCGGCAAATCCAGGCCCACCTCCCAAAAGTAGGGACGCAGGCTGGCACCAAGGCCACGTGAAGCTGATGGCTTGCTCCGACCAGCGCTTTGCGGACTTGTTCCGTATGGCAGTGAGCAAGCTGGGAGAAGTATGGCCAGGTGCCAATCTACGCCCGGTGCCCCGGGATGAAATCCCAAGCAGACCGCGCTCCAAAACCTGGGTTCCGGCTGAACCATCGGACCCGGCAGCTATTCTGCACTACCTCCGGACCGGAAATCCGGAGCTACCCACTCACAACTGGAAGGTGGTTTGGGTCAGCGAACCGCGTGGCTCTCTGAGAGAGGCAATGGTGATCCTCAACAAGGAATCCCTCCAGCCACTTGCCGCAACCGGAGGTGTCGTCAGCTACGGCTTTGACTCCGTCACATTACGGGTGTACCGGGGTGACCAGTCCTCCTCCGACCCGCAGAACCCACTAGGTGTAACACCGGGGTCTTCTGCGGCGCCCCCGTCCTTGACACCGCCTCCGAGGATGGTGCCGACAGTGTCGTCTCCGCCTCGGAAATGATCGGTGACTTCTTCGAAGGCCTTGAAGTGAGGACCGAAGATGATCCCGAGGACGACAATATTTCGCTGTCCGACCTGGACGATATATTCGTCGGGAAGGAGGATGGCGACGTCACGGTGGTCGACGCTCCTAGAGATGGTGGGGATACTACAAATTAATCTCCACCACTCTAAGGCGGCTTCGGCTGCCCTTCTCCTCCACCTGGCATCTAGCATCTAGGGGAGGACATCGTGCTGGTCCAAGAGCCATGGATCTTCGAGGATCTGGTTCGGGGGCTCAGCCTCAACGGATACAGAACTGTATCCCACCACGGTGCAAGTAAAATCAGGGCCTGCACCCTCATAAGAGACTCCATTAATGCCTCTCTTCTTCCTAGGTACTGCGATTTATACTGAATACTAACCTAGTCATTGCTAATAGAGGGAGGGAACCGACATTCCTTACCGCTACCCGGAGGGAGGTTCTGGACGTCACACTGACCAACGCGCTCTCTGGGCACCTGGTCAGGGACTGGCGGGTCTTGGAGGAGTGCTCCTTTTCCGACCACCGGTACATCAGTTTCCGTCTGGTTCTGAGTACACCGGCCAGACCCCCCCTTCCGCAATAAGCGTAGGACGAATTGGGAGATTTTCCGTTCGTCCCTATCTTCTAGTCTAACCTCAGCTCCTCCGCGGCTCCTGTGTCCGGGAGACATCAAGACCGCGGTGGCCACTTTAACTAATTCACTTAGTCGTGCTTCGTCTGCTGCTTGCAAGCCTAGGATCTACCGGGGCAAGCCAAAACCACCCTGGTGGAACGCCGAAATCGCTAGATTGCGGCGTGCATGTAGACGCTCTTTCAACGCGGCCAAGAGGAATAACACCTGGGACGCGTATAGATCCGACCTCAGAGCCTTCAAGCAGGAGGTCAGGAGGGCAAAGAGGGAATCGTGGGAATCCTTTTGCGGCGGTATCGAAAAGGTCTCGGACATCGGCCGACTCCGCAGGATTCTCAGCAGCTCTCCATCCATTCCCACCACCATTCAAAAGGCAAATGGGGACTGGACGGAGTCCAGCGGGGAAACCCTGGAGGTGTTGGGAGACGCGCACTTTCCGGGGAGTACCTCCATTTCTGCCGAAGAGGTGATTCCAGGGGAACTACACCCTTGGTCCTTAACGGACGTCCGTATCGATGGCACCGTGGTTACATGGGCCATTAACTCCTTCGAGCCTTTTAAATCTCTGGGAACGGACGGCGTCATTCCGGCTGAGCTACAGCAAACCGCGGAATCGACGGTGCCATGGCTTGTCGCGATCATCAAGGCGTGCTTGGAGTGGGGACACATTCTTCTTCTATGGCGGGAGGTGGATGTCGTCTTCATTCCCAAGGCCGGCAAGACCTCGCACGCCAAGGCCAAGGACTTCAGGCCAATAAGTCTGACATAATTTCTCCTAAAGACCCTCGAGGGGATACTCGACGTCCATATTAGGAGCCTTATTGACCCAGCTCTTCTCTCGGAGTCGCAACATGCCTACACAAGGGATAGGTCAGTTGAATCTGCGTTGCACTCCCTGGTCGACTATATAGACAAGTCGCTAGCACACAAGGAGTATACCCTGGTGTCCTTTATAGACATAGAGGGCACATTCAACAATGTCTGCCCTCTAGCGATAGGGGTGCTCTTTCTGAACTTGGCGTTGGTAGTAAATTGGTAGATTTCATCAGCGCCCTACTCAGCAACCGTTTCATAAACTCTACGTTAGGGACGGCGTATCTTCGCAGGTCAGTCACAAGGGGAACCCCCAGGGGGGCGTTCTGTCGCCACTCCTGTGGAATCTAACCCTGAACAGACTGCTTGTCAAGTTGGCGGCTGTTGGCTGCAGGGTCGTCGCCTACGCCGACGATGTTGCAATGGCCATAGCCGGCAAATATCCAAGTGTGCTCTCCGAACGGATGAATCACTTCTTGGACATCCTCTCCTCATGGAGCAGCTCCTGCGGCCTTACGGCCAATCCGGAAAAGACGGATCTTGTTCTCTTCACAAGGAAGTACAAAGTTCCGCCTTTCAGACTCCCAGCCCTAAATGGAACCTCGCTCAAACTGAGCAAGGAGGTGAAATACCTGGGGCTCATATTAGACTCTAGGCTCACCTGGAGCGCGAACGTCCCTTCGACCCTGCTAGTCAGGCAGGCCGCCAAGATTGCCGCTGTACGGCTAAATGCCATATGCGGTTGGGCACGAGCGGACCAAGGCCACTTTAGAATCCTCGGGCTGGATCTTCCAACCCCGATACATATTGAATATACAGTCCTTCCCCCTAGCTTTGAGCGTAAGTTCACTATAGGGATCCCCAGCAGGAGCGACTGGACGGAAGGCCGTCGCTCGTTGCCAAACGCTATCGAAATCTTCACAGACGGCTCTAAACTTGAGAATAGGGTCGGATGTGGGGTTTTCTGCGATTAATTGGGGGCCAGTTTCTCTGCTCGTCTCCCTGACCACTGTAGTGTCTTCCAAGCGGAGACCATGGCAATACTGCTGGCGGTGGATCGGTTGCAATCGCAACCCCCCATTCCCTCGGCTATATGTATCTTCTCAGATAGCCAGGCAGCAATCAAATCCTTGATAGGTACATATACCTCCTCTAAACTGGTTGCAGAGTGCCGGGCCGCTCTGAATGACATATCGGAGCATGCCAGGGTTCACCTGAGTTGGGTTCCGGGGCTATCATCATCATCACCAGGCTATCAGCCTCCAATTGCCACGTGGTGGCGTACGCTGACGACATCGCTCTCCTGGCAACAGGGAAGTTTGTCGAGACCTTGAGCGACCTCATACAGGGGGCTCTAAATACACTCTCGTCGTGGGCGTCCACAGTCCGACTGGGTGTTAACGCTGCAAAGACGGAACTTATACTTTTCACGAAGAAGCATACAATTCCGCGGTTCAGCCCACCCATTCTAAATGGCACTCTCCTCCGATCCACGGACAACGTCAAGTACTTAGGTACTATCCTAGATCGGAAGTTAACCTGGAAACTCAACATCGAAAACCGAATCCAGAAGGCAACTACAGCTCTTTACGCGTGTAAAAGGGCCATTAGCAGAAGCTGGGGACTAAAACCGCGAGCCATCCATTGGCTTTATACTGCGGTAATTAGGCCAATCCTCACGTTTGGCGTTACAGTCTGGTGGACAGCCCTGAGCAAGTCCACATACGTGAACCAGCTTACAAAGGTACAAAGGATGGCAGCCCTACTTATCACAGGAGCCATCAAGACGACGCCTACCAAAGCCCTGGAAACCCTTCTCCACTTGCCTCCCATAGACGTATATGGTGAGTTTGTGGCGAGTTGTTCTGCGGCTAGACTCAACGCGATCCTACCATGGTCAAGAACCGATGTAGGACACGCTACCATTGTCAACAGAATTCCGTGCAATGTAACGGAGATTGACTACACTATCCCCAAACCACTATCAAGACCACTTTTTAGTGCTAAGATCCCTTCGAGGGACGAGTGGGAGAACCGAGAGCTACCAGAAGAGGCCTACAATATGGCGACCTGCTACACAGACGGCTCAAAGATGAACGACAAGGTTGGCAGCGGTGTATACTGCAAAAGCCAGGACCTTAGACTATCATTCCGGTTACCGGATCACTGCAGCGTTTTCCAAGCCGAACTCACGGCCATCAGCCAGGCAGCTGCCTGGCTTAGAGTTAATATGATATCCTACAGGGATATCACTATTTACACCGACAGCCAGGCAGCAATACAAGCTCTCCTGAGCGCTCACCCCCGTTCTAAAACAGCCCTCCACTGCCGCAAATCTCTTAATGAGATTTCAGCGCAGTACACAGTGCACCTCTGCTGGGTGCCTGGGCACAAGGACATAGAGGGTAATTGTATAGCCGACGAGTTGGCAAGAGCAGGCACGGAGCTGCAATCCATCAGCGCGGTGGAGGTAGTGGGAATACCACTCTCCACTTGTAAGTTACACCTTGAAAAGGTATACTCGAACAGAGCGAACACTAGATAGCGCAACGAACAAACGTGCACCATAACTAGACAGATCTGGCCTGTGACCAACCAGAGCAGATCCAAGGGACTGATCCTGCTGAACAAACCCTCGATAGGGATTGTTGTGGAAGTCATTACTGGACACTGCCTCATTGGCCTACATGCTAGCAGACTTGGTCTGCCTTATAACGATTTCTGCAGAAGCTGCAGGGACGAGGACTGCGAGGAGACCGTCGAGCACCTCCTCTGTACATGTCCAGCGCTTGCGAGAACGCGCTTACGACACCTGGGGAGGCACTTTCTGAGCTGCTTAGCTGACCTCGAAAAGACGTCACCAAGCAACATTTACAAATTCATTAGAGCCTCCAAGTGGCTCCAATGAACACTGGAATCGGATAGGTGAAGTTTCCCCCCCCCCCACGTGGTAACACAATGGGCCACAAGGCCTAAGTGATGCCCTAGAGGCGACCACTTAACCTACCTACCTACCTGGGTCCCGGGGCATAGTGGCATCACTGGCAACTGCGTGGCAGACGAGTTGGCCAGAAAAGGCACTCTGCTTCCAGCTCCTACTACACAGGGTAGCATCCCCCTTGCGACCGTCAAATTGATGGTCAGGCAGGCTTATCTCCGCCTGGCTAATCGACTCTGGGCGGAGGAGAACCTATGTAGGATCTCCAGAGAAACCTAGCCGTCGCTTAACCAAAGCAGAACACGTGAATTACTGCGTTTAAAGCGGAATTCCATTTATTCCACAGTTTCTGTGCTAACGGGACATTGGACGAACGGCGCACACGCCAGGAGGCTCGGCCACCCCGATTTTTGCCGCAGCTGCGGTGATGCGAGCGAGGAGGAGAGCGTCGAGCATCTGATGTGCCACTGCCCAGCACTAGCGAGGAGACGTCTCCGGGTGCTGGGAGCGCTGTTCTTCAGCAGCTTGGCCGACCTTACAGGACCCAGCATCGGCCGCATCGCCCGATTCATTGCGGAATCGGGATGGCTCCTGCCCAACACCCGGGGGGGTGTGTAAGCCTGAAGGGCAGCCGCGTCCATGTTCAAATATGGTTTCCATTTCCTTCAGAAATTCAAAGATACATGAAATAGACATTATTGATTCCAGATTCCTGCCCACTGCTCGTAGTTTCAAAACGCCGGCAGCACTATTCGAATTTCGATGATCGCTTAGCATTTACCTTATACGTAACTGCAAAATTATCCTGATAAACAAACTGTAATTAGAAAAGAAAATCGTAACGAAAATTGCGAATAATTATCTTTTCATCATGTTAAAAATGCCCCAAATTGCACAGAAAAACACTTAGCTGACAATGCTGTTCGCCTAATGTAAACAAAACAAACAAAAATTGTTGACAACCTACCGAACTCTGACGAGAAAAAAATAAAAGTGTGTCTGTTCATGACTCTACCTTGTTTATTGTGCCATGCTTAAGGCTGATCTTACGATACTTTTGTTACAACAACAACGTAGAAATGTTTGCATTTTTCGAACATGTATTTTTCTATGACTCGAAGTTCGCTCGATTTGCACGTTTTGCCAAAGTAAATCCTAAGTAGCGTCAGCGATAAACGATTGGAAACTGGCAGGGGAAGTCTGAAAAAATCGACAATACACACATAAAATGCACCAATACTCTCACATAACAGCTGATACTCCCGCCCCACAGCTGATACTCCCGCCCCACAGCTGATACTCCTGACCCCATACAAACTGAAAATGGAGGGTTGTTGTGTTGGTCAATTTCAAAATGAAGGGTTGTTGTGCTGGTCAATTTTCATGTGTGAGGGTTATCGTTGTGGTTAATTTTTAATTGCATAGAACATTAATTAATTTTTTTTGCACAGAATTCTGTGATACGTTTATAGAAAAATTAATATAAAATTCTATTATTGCTTACAAATCTAATAAAAATGTTTGAATATGTCTCTAACATGTCATAATTTAAGTTTTCATTGGCTTCTTACAAAAAATCACCCCTGTGTCTAGAACAGTGCATTTTACACCAAAAGCATCCCTGATGTGATGTTTCATTTGTAAAGGTTGGTACGCAGCTCTCAAGAAAACGCTCAAGGAAAAACGAGCATATGTTTCTTGAGCGGAAAAAAAGTAGTAGTCAAGTAAATTTGACGTTTGAAAGAAATTTTGACAAGTTGCTTGCATTCTACTGGAAAATTCTTAATTTTAATAATAAAACTCAGTTCTCTCCAAATGGACGACGATTGGTAAGTTTTTAATACATTTCAACCGATTACGCTTTTATTACATGTCTTGAGATATTTAAGGGACGACCTATTGCTCACGTTGGACTGCGGCATTTTCATGGCCGGCATGGAATTGGCACAGAAACAGAGGGACAGAAAAGCCCGGTATTGGGTGAGCCCATACCTTCGTGAAAGGAATCAGAAGGGTCGGTTTATGACCGATTTTGAGAACTTGAGAAAGACGCCAAAACTGTTCCTTGAAAATTTTCGAATGTCTCCAAAAATTTTCGACGATCTATACGAGTTATTGGAGCCATGTTTGCTGGCCAAAGTAAATACTCGATCAAACGACTTCATTCCCGCAAAAGCCAAACTCGCGATTGTTCTCGAGTACGGTACTTTTAAATTTTTGTTAAGTAGCCCAACTTATTATATACTTCAATTTTTTAGATACTTGGCTTCAGGAGATCTGCAACGTCACCTTGCCTCCTGCTTAGGGATGCAAATTCTGAGGAGCAACATCGATATTTCGATGTTTTGATCCATTTCTTATTATATGGTTTCAAAGAAACTGGCCGTCAACATCGATACTACGAAAAAATCGCCGGGAAAACATCGATACATCGATGTTTTCCGATGTTTTTTCTTTGAAACCATATAATAAGAAAACAAATCCAATAGAATACAAGAACATTTTTTTATTAGTCACTTAGACTTTTTGTCTTTTATATACATATATGAGCATATACAAACATTAATCAAACATATACTTCTTCGCTGCAAATTAGAATGGTTGCCCCACGCAGGGGTTTAATCAAACATATATTTCTTCGCTGCAATTCAGTGAAATTAGCTGGAAAACAATAATATTGTACATATTTCGGTACGAATAATAAATAAATGAAAATATACCTGTTGGGATTTCGGCCACTATTTGGAATGGTTGCCCCACGCAGGGGTTTAATCAAACATATACTTCTTCGCTGCAAATTAGAATGGTTGCCCCACGCAGGGGTTTAATCAAACATATACTTCTTCGCTGCAAATTAGAATGGTTGCCCCACGCAGGGGTTTAATCAAACATATATTTCTTCTCTGCAAATTAGAATGTTGTTTCAATGTCAAATATCTATAATAATTAAAAAAGTAATTAGTTTACAATGTTTTACTTATGTTTAATATATAATTACTTTGTCCGTTTTCCCGATGTTCGAGGATTTAAATTATAACCCACCCGGTCGGGTCCACGTCGCCAGTCAGAAAGGAAGAGAAAGCAGATGGCGGCCGCCGAGTTGCCCCTTTGTTAAAATTAGTAATTTTCACTGACGACGTTGCCAAACGAGCTTCTGCAGTGCTACATGAGAGCCAAACGTTGCAGGGCTGCATCGGATCGTATACCATATGTGTAAAGCGCAAACGTTGTGAAAGTTCGAGCGCAAATTATGAAAAAATGTCGATGCTTAAAACATCGTGACATGACATCGATGTATCGGCACTTTTCCGATGTTCGCAAATTTTGAACATCGATGGCTAAACATCGAAATTTCAGCCGATACATCGATGTTTCGATTAAATCGATGTATCGTTTGCATCCCTACTCCTGCTACCGTATAAGCAAGCAGCATTTTGGGACAATTGTGTCCCATGTCTGTGGTGCTATATGCGCCACGTTGAAAAACGAAGTGCCCGAGTGGACGAGGGAAACTTTAGCAGATATCAGCAACGGATTTCAACTTCAGTGGAATTTCCCGAATTGCGTTGGCGCCATTGATGGAAAGCATATCAATATAAAAGCCCCGGCCAAATGTGGTAGCATTTTTTACAACTATAAGGTACGTTGGTGATTATTCGGCTTTAACAAACTTTTTTAATAAATACTTGCTTTTTTACAGGGATTTCACTCGATTGTATTAATGGCTACCTGCGTTGCCAATTACAGATTCACATATTTAGATATTGGTGGCTATGGAAGCGAAGGCGATGCCAATATAATAAGGAACTCAAAGTTTACAATGAGTATTGTAAACGATACCTGCCAGTTTCCTCCCGATACTACAATCGATGGGGAAAAAGTTCCATATTTTATAGTAGCAGACGATGCGTTTCCATTATGCAAACGCATATTGAAGCCATTCACCACCAAACCACTCTCAAGAGAAGACACAATTTTTAATTACCGGCTGAGCAGGGCAAGGCGTTGCATCGAGAACGCATTTGGGATTTTGAGTGCAAGATGGTTTTGCCTTCGAAAAGTACTCTTTTGCAGCCCTGACCGCGCTAAACAGATTACCTCAGCGTGCTGCCTTTTACATAATTTTTTACTGAGAAAATCTCGCCAAACATACACCTCGAGAGTATTCGCTGGGTTTGAAGACGGCAGAGGAAATTGGGTAAATGGGGAGTGTGAAGCTAATGTGGAGCAAGGGCCCTCTCTGTATCCAAATGAGCTAAATCCGTAGCGTGGAAGAACTTCCGATTACGGAAAATACGTTCGGAATGTTCTAAAAACTTACGTTAACTCTGCAAGCGGATCTGTTCCTTGGCAAAATAATGCTGCTTTCCTATAAGCTACCTAAACTTTATCTTGTTTTTAAATAAATCAAAGACATATTTAATATTTTGAAATTTTTAATTGAGCAGATTTGTGTTGCTGGACTTTAAAAAGCAGCGAGTTCGTAAACTCAAGGCAGCATTCATCAGCTGTCGACCTTGGCAGCTGCTGCAACAGCCACTCAAATGTCGCGAACGCTCCTTTGAAGGGCGATTCTGCTGCAGCAGCTTGGCGCACATCTATGAGTTTTTGCTGCCTATCCACCAGTTGGTCGAACTTATGCCATGCCTCAGAATTGTCCGAGGAGCTTCCAGGCCGACTGCGTTTCGGGGTCTAGAAGTAACAAAGCAATGTTTAAAATTATTTCCCAACATTTAACTATGTATAAATGGGTGCACCTACATAGTCGTACTGGGAGTCGCTAGCATTCTCAAGTGATTCTTCATTTGTTGCTGCAGACGTAAATGTTCTGCAAAATATTTTTTCCTTCGTTATGAATCAATATGTAACTACAAAGCATACAATTACCTTCTTCTTTGAGATACATTTGGCAGAAACGACATCGCGTCTGCGAACTCCCAGTCGACGGTATCGGGGAATGCTGGCTCTTCTAGCGACTCTCCGCCACTGCTTCCACTCTTGCCTTTAGCTGCCGATGCCTTGGCGTGGTACCGGAAGCTCTCCCGCATGCTGGTCCATGCTGCTTTACATTCGCTCACTAGAAATGCAAGTTTGAGTAATATTGCAATCATAAATATTAAACTTTACTTACCAGGTTTTTCCACAGCTGCGCTTATGTGGGCCCAGGCCTGGTCCACAGCATTCCTGTTCGCGTGCAACGCACTGCTTATGTCCCAGATCCTGGGCCACTTCTGCACTTCCTTGGCCAGCTGGTGCTTATCCGCACTTGTGAAATTGTACGCGCGCTTCTGGCGTTTTGAGCTCGTAGTGGATTCCATTCTGAAATTAGTAAAATTACATTTGAAATACATAAAAACAAATTAAATTGAAAGTTTACTTACTTTTGTCACTGCAGCTGTCACTTTTCCTTTAAGAAATAAATAGCTACACATATGTTTCTTGCCGAAATCAGTGTTGCTATTTCACTTTTCAATGAAAAAAAGTATTAAAAAACCGAATCAGTTTTCTTGTGAGGTGCGTACACCTTAAGTAAATTTGACGCAAGGAAATTTCCTTGAGCATTTCCTTAGCTTTTTTTTATATGAAGTTTTCGCTTTCCTTGAGAGCTGCGTACCAACCTTAAACAAACAGCAAAGACTATAGGGGTATTCACGATGTGGTGTATTTGTGATAAATATTTACAAAAATTACAACTTTTTACAGCAGATCATGAACGACCCCCTAGCAAATTTCTGTAGCAGGAAAATCAGCTGATTTTGTTTACATTCGTGTTCCGCATATTTCTGTCAATATGCCGAAGCTAAGCGAAAAAGTTAAAATAATAAATTTTATTGTGGAAGATGCCGAAAATCACCTTATGGGCCTAAGTGGTAACTACTAGGACAAACAGAAAAGTGGTTTTATTAATTTGATTAACCTTCAGATGAAGCAATTGATGAGGTCGTGGAGGAAGCAGTTCAAAACGTTTCTTTAGTGCTGGTGTGCCGTCGTGGATATGAGGAAATAGTTCCAAAATCTAGTGTGTGGCGGAATGACATATTAAGCAATATGGATGATGGTCGTTTCAAACAAATGGTTAGGGTTAACAGGCAGCAGTTCTCGTATTTGGTGGCCCTTCTAAAAAATTGGCACAACAAGAATCCTCGTCCATTTTGAGTGATCACCTGGTTATATTTTAGTGATGTACATAAATAGAGATATCGATATTTGGTGTACAAAATATCGGTTTCAGCAAATACTAACAAGCAAAGTTTTTTTTGGCATTTTCCTTAAACATATTAAAAAAAAACTCATAAAAAATATAAATTGTTGTAAAATGGTTAGCATGACAAAAAATTGCACTTTTGAATAACAGGAAGTTCAGATAATTGAAAACATGGGCAAAACAATCGGCACTTTGAATTAAATTTCCATCGCTACCCAAAAAATACACAATACACCATGAAGTGTACAACAGGGTTTTGCCGTTGTATTTCTGATATTTATAGTATTTCAGAAATGCATGTATTTTGTTTTTGTAAATTTATCAAATTTACTACAAATATCAAATTTATCAAAAATACACGATACAAGACCAAATACACCACATCGTGAATACCCCTTATATAAACGAACCACAACAATTTTGTTTACTGGCAAACTTTTTGACATCACATTTAGATTATAGAATGAACACATATTCTTGTTCCGGCAGCGATTTTACTGTAAATAATAATTTTGTGCACAAACATCCATCCACGAAAAACAGCTGATTGGGTTTCACCACGAATTGTAAACGCATTGCTAAAATGAAACTTGTATGAAAAATAGCCAACAAGCAATGCAAAATAATAGCAAAATTGAATGAGCTGTAAGCAATTTTATGATCGCGTTTTTCTTAGATATGAATAATTTATTGATTAATATACAGTAAGATGCTTCCGATTGCTGTTTTATTGGAAAACTAATTATCATTTGCCGGCAGCAAAATAACTCCGCGAGCTGCTCCGGACAATAGATAAATAGAAAAACCAGCTGAGCACCAATTCACCATGAATTGAATGCAAAATAAAATGGAAATTTGTATGGCAGAAGGCGATATTTTACGTAAAATATAAGACAATCGACGCATTCTAAGACATTTTAGGGCACGCGAACCACATATATGTACTATCTGAGATGTTCAGAGTGAAAAACATTGATTCCGGCATGCCTTTTCATATAAAACCAAATGCTTTCAATTTTTACCCCGGCAACCAAATTGCAAACAGCTGATTTCTATGCTCTCAAAGAGTTTTTATCTTGGTTATCAAGATAATCACACGTATAAGAAACTTCAGCTGTTTTTGGCAAAATGAGTAATGGGCCAGTTACTCATGACACAGAACATAAACTTAACCATAAACATAAACTTAGAAAATTTGAGCGATTACTCAAAACTTTATTTCCGTAAACATAAACTTAAAAATCAGCTGATTTTCCTTTTTGACAAAAGGAAAATAAAACAGACAATATTGCCACTTCGATTTCTCCATCTCGTGAACAATCAAATTCAAACTTTTCGCGACATTTTTTTACTTGCTATTATTAAATGTTTGAGCATCCAACGACTAAAATTATTAATATATTTACGAAACTAATAAAAATTGCAATCCATTTTGTATATTTTACAAATTATTTTAATTTGTTTACTTTTCAATTTATTCCGAAGAGAGTGGCAACATTTTTTGCGTTTTCCGTAAACATAAACTTAGAAACCAAAACGAAACAAATTTCTAAGTTTACGGTTAAGTTCTAAGTTTATGTTCTATGTCTCGGGTAACCAGTTGTACAGCTTTCGGGTATGCCAGGTCGTGCTACCTGACAAGTAAAACTAAGTTATGTCATGAGTAACTGGCCCATAAGTGTAATGTCTTGTTAGGCTTTGCAAACAGCGCGGGAAGCAATCAGAGAAGTTCAACTTTCGAAAATTTGCATTTTATTAACATACATTCATTCTTTTCGGATACAAATCATAACAACACATCAAGCAAATGCATCCAGCAATGCCACGCCAGCGAAATTGTGTCCGGAAGTGCTTGGAAGCACGAAATTTTTACTGCGATCCGGCTAAGCACCTATGACGGTCACCAGGGTACCGTCTGTTGTTTGGACGTCGACTGGACTACGTCGAAGCTGATATTCGGCGCTGGTGATATGACCACCAAGATTTGGGATGTAAAGTTTGGTACTGTAATCGCGTCCATACCGACCAAGTCGTCGGTGCGCACCTGCAATTTCAGTTACTCTGGCAATCAGGCAGCTTATTCGATGGACAAGGCTATGGGACAGATTTCGAAACTGTTTGTGATTGATGTGCGCACCGCTGACTCCAGTATAGCGGAGCATGATCCCATTCTGCGCATACCCATGTTGCAGTTAAAGATCACGTCAATGCTGCGGGGTCCCCTGGATGAGACCAACATCACTGGTGTGTATAAATTGTTGAATGTAGTGGAAAATATGTACTAAAGTTTATTTTTGTAGGTCATGATAGTGGACAAATTTCTATCTGGGACATACGCAAGGGCGGCAGAGAGATCAATTCGGTAAACGACCACACAGCCGACATCAATAGTATGCAACTGAACAAGGACAGCGCCATGTTTGTCACGGCCTTAAAGGAGACTTCGGCAAAGTTGTTCGACTCTGAGTCTCTATATGTGCGTGTATCACATCTCCGCATGCTGCTGCGGAGCACAGAACGGGTATGTGTCAACACTGTACCTAGTCATTGTTAAACCGGTTTTTCTATTCTTTTCCGCAGATTCAGGTGGCCATTAAGTGCCTCTGTCGTGAGCGAATGCAGTCAAATCCAATGGAGTTTTTAAAGGAAGCTGCCATCATGCATTCCATCGAGCACGAGAATATTGTTCGGCTGTACGGCGTAATGTTAGCAACGGACCCCTTGATGCTAGTTACCGAGTTAACTCATTTGCGTTTGCTGCTGGAGTGTCTTAAACATGCGGGGTTGCGCATGAGCTTCCTCGACATATCGACGCGCTGTGAGTTCGCTATGCAGATATGCAATGTCATGCGTTATTTGGAAAACAAAAGATTAATTCACAGGTGAAGACGAAGGTGCAATGTGCTTCTGAGTGGAGTGGTTTGCAAAATGGTTGGGATGAATACAAATTACTGTTTATATTCTATTGTAGACATCTCACAGTGGCGCATCTGGAAGGGCTTCCCAGTTCGAATCGGTAAAAATTGATTATACAAAGATACTTCATTTGCTAATTCGCTGCCGATTGGTGCTGTTCTGTTAAGCATTAGCACTGGAGAACAATCTGCAGGTCCCCATATCCAACCAACTTTTGTATTTATCCAAAAGCGTGTAAAGAGTAACGAAAAGAATAAAACAAACCTGGCGATGTTTGGAAGTAAGATTAATAACAAAATATATGTCAGAACCAGAAGAAATCGACAAAGGCATTTTTATTCATAACGCGGGGGGTTTTAGAATTTTTAACAAAAAACTTCTGTATAGAGCGTTATAGCGCTCGAGAGTTATTTGTTGTATTTTCCAAGTGCTACGTGTGCCAAAAAGAATTTCAAGCTCCTTACACAAATAATATACAGAACAGTCAATTGTAATGGAATTAAAATATGCTAAAGTTATGCGCTCAATTCTTCCGCAAGCACTTTGATTTCGGTCGCCCAATTGCCAACTCTTCGATTTCATCAGTTCGCATGCTAGCCAACTCCTGTCTAGCTTACAAGAAGGAGTTGCTTACTGCAGCAACACGGGTTGACCCAGCATGGCTGCCAATTATGCAGCATTGGGTGCACATAATAACATAACAAATAACATTAAAACATAACAAAGTTTATAAGATGTATGAATTTTTTATTGAAATAATTGACAATTATGAAAATAATAACATGCATCGAGAAAACGTATGCATTTTCTATTGAAATGATTGACAATTATGCAAATAATAACATGCATCGTATTAATACGCCTTTTTTAAATAATACGAAAGACAAGCTACCCCTATATTGCAACTTTGAGCTTTGTTCTAACTTCAACGCGACCACACTGTTGAACCTTAACAGCCAATAGGTCTGTTTGGGAACGAATAATTTGTACGAATTTGTAGGCAAATGGAAACAGCAAAGAAAGTGTGCGTTCGCAAGTCTGCTGACCCACAACCGTCTTGCTAATCTTTTCCTGCTGCAGCTGAAAAGGAAAAATAGCAGATTGAGCGCAACGAACCATTTGCCTTTTGCATTAATATTTTTTACTGGAAAAGTTCCCAAACAGACCTATTCACTGACCTAGTAGACGACGCCATGACACTTCACACAGATTGTGTATGTGAAATGCAAAAAATCGCTTCACTCTTTGACAACCAGACGTCGATTCTGTATGACAAGAACTGTCAAATTGTTGTTGTTCACGTGTAAAACTGAGCTCACCACGGTGGCCGGACACTAGTGGCAGGATTGCGTGTACGTACGATTTTATAAAGGAATCGCTGACTTTTTATGTTGGTATAACCAGAGAAAAGAAAGCTAAATAAAATTCTCACAAATTTGTTGGTTTTTACCAAAATTTATGAACAAATTTAAATTATTTCTTTTTTTATTCAAGAGCAACTCGTCCTTTGTTATATATATTCACCACAAGTCATTGTCAATTGCAAATTAAATTCAAATGTTATTCCTGTTTATTTTTTGAATACATTGGCGAATGATTATATGTTCAAGTACCACATCAACATATTCGTAACCTATTGTTAAATGAAGGGACCATAAGTATTATGCTGAAGTTTGATCGCTTTTTCTTCAACTCAAAATTTATAAGTTTAACAATTTGCTAGCCTTCAATGATCAATTTCAATTCGCAGAAGCATCAATTTCCAGCAAAGCTAAATACCAAATGCACCTGCATGAAAACGGCCTCTAGAGAGCTGCACCGCGTCGCACACGTCGACGATCGATTATTGTTGTTGTGGTTAATGCTCAATATTTTGCATTGCTGTAGTTATTCACAAATATTTCGACCAGAATCGGCAGCTCTATAGCATGGCACAAGTACTTGTGGCCATAGCGTATCTCTCCATCGAAGCGATGAAACTCAACGGGACCCCAACCCATGCCGCGCGTATTCAGCGCTGTGCGATACAGCTTATAGCCCAGTTCGAATGGCACCACATAGTCATCCTCGGCATGGAGAATCATCACCGGCTGCTTAAACTCACCAATGTGCTTATCCGTTTCGAAGCGCAGCGAATTGGCGTACATGGGTCGTGCAATGGTTAAATCAAACCAGGGCAGATCTTTGAACGGCTGCAGACACACGAAACAAAATACACTTGCAATACTTTAGCATAATCAATGGGAAAATGAGTACGAGAAAACCCACCCGCGTAGTAGTAGCGCACAAAAGTTACCCGCCACACTGGTGCCCAGCGAATGACCCCGGATGAACACCGGGTTCGAGGTCACTGAGGTGATGTACTTGTAGGCGGCGATGGCATCGCGCACAACACCCTCCTCGGTGGGCGAGACCTGATCCGAGTCGCCATAGCCGCGATAGTCCAACGAGAGCTCGTGGTAGCCGAGCTTGCGCAGCAGCTTGTACATGTCGACGCGATGGCCGGCGCCGCGCGACCCCGTATTGCCGTGCAGGTAGAGCACTACGATGCCGGGCACCTTCAGCAGGTGCTCGTAAAAGTTCTCCTCGTTGTCAGGCGTCACCTGCGTCACAGTGTTCTGAAAGTGGGTGCAGCAAAAAATAATCATGTCAACGATGTGCCACGAAAAAAGTACAACCTCGATAAAGCAAACCTGATGGATGCAATTCCAATATATGTATAACCTTGCGAAAAAGTCTTCCTTTTGAGTAATTTAATCAAAAATGACATTTCATTTCTGCCTTGGTGGTGAAATTTGCACATTTTGTGGTGAAAGTGGTCAAATTATGTTAAGACAGGGTTGACATTTTTGTTATCGATGGTGAATATATCGAGCCCTTCCCGCGATTTTATCGTATGAGCCATTTTTACCGAAATTCTTTTTTTTACCGATAACGATAGCACTATAAATTAGTCATCAGTCCCTAAAAGCTCACATCTCTACGATGAATCGCTACGAAGTTAGAGGAAAAACAATTTTATCGTATGCCCACTTCATATTTTTCCTTCTTTTTTTGTGCCCGCGACTAGCTATGCGTTACGATAAAATTGCTCTAGTTGCAAAAAGTTAATTTTTAACTTTATTAAAAAAGTGTGTTAAATTTTAGAGGGAGAGTTAAAAAAACTGCTTGTTCTAAATAAATCGTACAATTGAGAACATTTGAATAGTGAAAAGTGAATCTATATGCATATAATAGTTTATCCTGACTGACTGATTCATCATCGCCCTGCTCAAACCGCTAAAGCTACAAATATGAAATTTGAACTGTAGGTACATATTGAAAAATCAACTTCCGCTAAGATGGGATTTTTTTAAATTCGGGGTCTAAAGGGGCAAATCATGGGTTAAGGTGTTGTATGAAGAAATGCGATTTAATAGGCTTATTGATTTAAAATTTGGTGAAAACACTTCAAATAAAAAATAATGCGACACGTATTTTTTATTTTTTCGAAAATCAAAATGTAACGGTGTGAACCAAGGGTTAAGGATCGTATACGGAAAGTCTACGAAAAAATATGACTCGATAGGCCTTTTGACTTCAAAGTTGGTGAAAACACTTGAAATCAAAAATATTTTGACACGTGTTTCTCATCTTTTTCAAAATATACAGGGGTGAACCAAGGGTTAAAAGTTTGTATGAACCAATATGTTTTTACGCTTTTTGACTTCAAACTAAGTTAAATGTTTTTTTATTTCAAATGTGAAATAATTCGATACGTGTTTTTCATTTTTTCGAAAATCGATATCTGACGAGGTCAACGATGGGTTAAGAGTTTGTATGGCGAAACATGATTTAATGCGCCAATTGACTTCAGATATGGTGAAAGGTGAAATTATATCTCAAATGAGAAATAATGAGATAAGTATTTTTTCATAAAAATCTAACGGGATCAACAAAGGGTTAAGAAGAACTTGATTTATTGGCCTCATTGACTTTAAAAGTGCGTGCAAAGCCACGGGGCCCTGCTAGTCATGAATATTTAGATTTAAAAATTGATGGAATGACCAAAGATGTACTAGTTCAAACAGAAGAAGAAGATAGTATTTAATTTTTTCTGAAAGAATGTATCGTATTTCATAAATAAAACTACACTAGATCACCTATGAATTACACTATATCAATCTGAAAGTAACAATATTTTGTATTCAATAAATGAAAATACATTATACCAAGGGAAAACATTATATTTACTTAGAAACGATTTTATCGTATGTGCCACTGCAATATTTGAATCGCTCATAATAGTGCCCGCACAAATTATCGTATGTCGAAAATAACACCGTTGCGCTTTGTTGAAGTCACTAAAATTACCTATTCCAAGTGTGAAACCCTAAATAAAGTGTGTATACCAAAAATCATGCAACTATGTTGCGCCAATGCAGAGAAAACCAAAAAATACGTCTCCTGTAAAATTTGGTTTTTGGCTCATACGATAAAAACGCGGGAAGGGCTCGATATAAATGTATTTAGATGGAAAATGTTTGTAATGATTATGATTTCATTTAGATTTAATAATGATATACGAAAATTTTCTTCGGAACACATTCATCATCTTTTGATTAAATTATCGTGTTGTGAGTTTGTATTACCAATCAAAATGAATAAAAACATATTTTTAGTACGTATTAAGAGCTCTGAAGATGCACGACATTACTATAACACACCAATTTTGAAATATATTGTAACGATAAGACAGTTTGCCGCTGTGCAAAGCAACCCTGTCGCTACGCGCCGTGCTATAATTCGACCTGGCAACTTCTAGTCCAACCTGGCAATGATGGCAACTTTTAGTCCAATCTGGCAATGATGGTCGCGATCATCATGGAAACCTTTAGTCCACTCTGGAATGTGCGAGAATGATCTGCGCGATGGCCGGACAGGTATAAAAGGCAGCCGGGTGCGGCGCAGCGGGTCAGTCTGATTTTGACTAGTGAAGGTGCCACACGGAGTAATTGAGCGAATAATTAAGTGTAAAGACAGTAAAGTGTAAACCTGTGAAATAAAGTGATTGTTGGTTTATTTTATTGACTGCGGTTGAGGAACTAAGTGTGTTTTATTTTCAAATTACGCAATCCAGAGATACGTACTAGCCCACTAGAACTAGCATTCGTAACATTTGGTGTCAGAAGTGGGATTGTGCTACTGAAAATATACAAAAAAAATAAAAAATAATAAAAATAAAATTATAAAAACGCAGACATGGTCAAACTCGAGCTGCTGAAGGTGGACCAGCTGAAGAAGGAGCTGGCTGCCTGGAATTTGCCGACTGCTGGCGGAAAGGTGGAGTTGCAGCTGCGCTTGCAAGAGGCGTGTGAATCACGAGGCATCGATTGGACTGCGCACGAGTTCGGGACGCAGGAGCTAGAGGCGTCGGCCAAGGTGGAAGAATCGCCTGCTGGTGCTGCGTCGCTGCAAAGTACGGCTGCAGCGGCTGCGCCACCACAAGCAATGGACATAAGCCAGCTAATAGTTGCAATGAGAGGCATGTTTCAGGAAACTTCTGCGAAAATTGAGAATGTCAGTCGGGAAAATCGTGAAATGTCGGCGCAGATGGCAGCGAAGCTGGAAACTACGAATCTCGAAATTTCGGCAAAAGTCGAGACTGCAAATCGAGAAAAGGCGGGAAATTCTGCGCGCATAGAGCAGAAGGTGGAGGAAATTTCCGATAGGCTGAACGTGAAAGTTGAGCATCTCGAGACGCGAATGGTCAATTGGGACAAACGAGTTGACGAAATGGGTGAATCCCTGAACAGACGAGTTGACAACCTGGATGAGTCCTTGAACAAACGAGTTGACAGTCTGGAAGATTCGATGCACAGAAAAATGGACGAGCGGAGAATGGTTGCCGCCGGTTCCGGAAAGTGTTGCCAGCCGAGCAGAAGTTCGTACTTATGATGGGACTACGCCGTTCGATACATTCGAGCTGAAATTCGACCTGGCTGCTCTGGAAAATCAGTGGACCGATGTAAGGAAAGGTCGGAGATTGGCGCTGGCTCTTAAAGGTGCTGCGGCTGAGGTAATAAAATCAGTTCCAGAATGTTTACGAAGTGAGTACGAGACCGTCATAAGGGCGCTGGCAGCGAAGTACAGCGACGAGCACAACAGAACGCTGTACTACTGTGAGCTGAAGAATCGCAGGCAAAGGGCCAACGAGGCGCTGCAGGCATATGCAGCAGACATTGAGCGGCTCGTACAGCTGTGCTACCCATCCTTCGGCGCTGATGATCCCGAGAGGATGAAGATTGAGGCATTTATTGAAGGTCTTCATGATCCGGAGACACGTCGCAGTGCGTTGATGATGGGCAAGCCGACATTTAGGGAGACGGTGACCAGCGCGATGACATACGAGGCGACATGGATTGGGAGCACTCGGTATGCACCTGCAAGGATACGCCAAATCCAGCCGGACAACGACATTGCGATCCAGGCAACAAGATTTGAGCCACCGGGCAGGCCACGGGTGGTCTCCTCTAAAGTTGTTTGCTGGGTATGTGGCAAGCAGGGCCACATATCACGAGACTGCCGCCAACGAAAGAGGCGTTCCCGTTCTCGATCGCAATCGCCTGAAGCGAGGAATACTGACAATCGAGGCCCAGCCAACAAGCGCAGGGCTGAGGACGGCGAGTCGTTAAACTAAAACGGGTCAGCCCAAAGGGGCGTGAGCTGATCCCCACAATCTGCCGCCCCACCGTCCTTGTCTCACAGCTGAAACGACAGCCCAGCAGCTTGACAATTGAAGGAAGGATAGATGGAAAGTTGTTCGTGTTGACACTGGATACTGGAGCGCCATATTCGATCATAAAAAGGAAGCTTCTGAAGAACTGGGAACCGCTGCATGGCATACAGCTGCGGACTGCGACTGGCGAGCGCGCGCTGGTAAGAGGGAAAGTTACAAAAACGATTACTATCGGCACCAGCAGCCTGGAACATGAGTTCATCGTCGCGGATATAATGGACGACGTGATTATCGGTGTGGATTTCATGATTAGGCACGGTTTTACGCTGGACCTGAAAGAAAATGTGCTGAGGTATGCCAATGTTGAATTCCCCCTGCACACCGGCTATGAGCGAAGCGTGGCGGTAAGGAAGGTTGTATCGTGTCAACACAGGAGGATACCAGCGAATTCCGAGGCGATTGTGTGGGCAAAGGTGGACGAGGACGATGGGACGAGTCGGCTGTGGGTTGTAGAAGCACCGAATCAAGGACACGACAACATCATCATCGGACGTACATTAGTGGAACCTAAGAATGGCAGAATACCAGTCAGAATACTGAACCCCCTGAATGCACCCAGATATGTCGGGAAAGATGAGGTAAATGGCGAGTGTAAGGAAGCTGTAGCAGTGGTCAATTGCGAGAATAGCCCGCCTGGAAATAATAAGAAGAGCGGTTTTAACATGGATGCCATACCGCAGGAGAACCAGTGGAGCAGCGAGTTGACGGCCAAGCAGAAACAGAAGGCGAGGTCACTCCTGCAGCACTATGGGTCAATATTTGCGGCAGAAGCAGGCGGAAGAACAGCCATAGTGAAGCACAACATCGACACCGGAAGTGCAAAACCGATTCGCCAACCGCCAAGACGAGTTCCTCTGGCCAAGAGGGAAGAGGTCACAAATTTGATCGAAAACATGCGGAAAGAAAAGGTCATAGAGCCTTCTTCGGGCCCCTGGTGCTCGCCGGTCGTGCTAGTCAAGAAAAAGGATGGCAGTACCCGGTTTTGTGTGGACTATCGGAAGCTCAATGATGTGACCAAGAAGGACAGTTATCCACTACCGCGGATCGATGACACCCTGGACACGCTGTCAGGCACACAGTGGTTCTCCACGCTCGACTTACGCAGCGGCTATTGGCAGGTAGAGCTTGCAGACAAGGACAAGGAGAAAATGGCTTTCAGTGTTGGCGATGGTTTGTGGCAGTTCACCGTCATGCCGTTTGGACTCTGCAACGCACCAGCAACATTCGAGCGGCTAATGGAACGCGTGCTAAAGGGGCTGCATTGGCGGACGTGCCTGGTGTACCTCGACGACATAATCGTGATGGGTAAAAGCTTCGACGACCACCTGGGAAAGCTGAAGGAGGTATTCGAGCGGATACAAAAAGCCGGGCTTAAACTCAACCCGAAGAAGTGCTCGCTGTTCCAAAAAGAGGTCAAGTATCTGGGTCATACGGTTTCCGCCCGCGGAGTACATACGGATGAAGGCAAAATCACGGCGGTGAAGGAGTGGCCCCGGCCACGCAATCTACACGAACTCCGCAGTTTCCTGGGCCTGTGCACATACTACCGCCGATGTGTAGCGGGATTCGCGAACATAGCCAGCAGCTTGCACAAACTGACGAAAAAGAGCCAAGCTTTCGAGTGAAACGAGGAGCAGGAACAGGCTTTTGCACGTCTGAAGGAAAAACTGTACAGTGCTCCAATTCTGGCCTTCCCCGTGCCTGGGGAGATGTTTGTGCTGGATACAGATGCAAGCGGGAATAGTATTGGCGGTGTGCTATCACAGATAGTAGACGGCGAGGAACAAGTGATAGCGTACTACAGTAGGGTTCTATCGAAACCGGAACGCAACTACTGTGTGACACGGAGAGAACTGCTGGCGGTATTGGACTGCGTAAAACGCTTCCACAAATATCTGTATGGACCAAGGTTTCGCCTGCGCACAGATCATGCGGCATTGAGATGGCTCCTGAACTTTAAGGATCCTGAAGGCCAATTGGCGCGGTGGATCGAGCGACTGCAGAGCTACGACTACACGATAGAGCATCGCAAGGGCAGTAGCCATGGAAATGCCGATGCCTTGTCACGCCGTCCGTGCAAAGTCGAATGCAGGCAGTGCTCGCGAGCCGAAAGCAAAGAACAGATAGTGGACGTCCGGTTGATAAGCGTTATGCCAGAGGAAGAGTGGTCTGCGGAGAGGCTACAAAAGGACCAGCGTGAGGATGCGGATCTTGCAAAAATCGTCGAAGGCAAAGAGCAAGGCGCACGTCCAGACTGGCAGGAGATGGCCGGTGAAAGCCCGATCGCTAAGGCCTGCTGGGCACAGTGGAAAAGTCTGCGGCTGAAAGAAGGATGCCTGTATCGCGAATGGGAGAGCGCGGATGGTCGGACCAACAACTCCCTAATGGTAGTGCCGAAATGCAGAATCAACGAGGTCATCGAGGCATACCATAACGAATCCAGTGGAGGGCACCTGGGCATCACCAAAACCGTCGCCAAAATAAAAAGACGATTCTACTGGGTAGGATGTCAGGAGTCTGTAGCCGAGTGGATTAAGAGCTGCGACCGATGTTCAGCCGCGAAAGGGCCGACAAGAAGATCTCGAGGCCGCATGCAGCAGTACAACGTGGGAGCGCCCTTCGAACGGATTGCTATGGACGTCGCCGGCCCATTCCCAACTAGCACTCAAGGCAACAAATATGTGCTGGTGGTAATGGATTACTTCAGCAAATGGCCCGAAGTGTACCCAATTCCTAACCAGGAGGCCACTACGATCTCGGAAAAGCTGGTAAACAACTGGGTAGCCAGGTTCGGAGTTCCGTTGGAGTTGCACTCGGATCAAGGCCGGAATTTCGAGTCTGCGGTATTCAAGGAAGTGTGTGAGCTGCTGGGGATAAAGAAAACGCGTACCACCCCTTTGCACCCACAGTCCGACGGCATGGTGGAACGCTTTAACCGAACACTGGAGGAATACCCGCGGAAAGTGGTAGGCAGGAATCAAAAGGATTGGGACACGCATATCCCCTTGTTCCTAATGGCGTATAGGTCAGCCCCGCACGACACGACATCACTCACTCCAGCCCGAGCGGTGTTCGGCACTGAGTTGTGGTTACCCGCTGACTTGAAGTTCGGGGTAGTCAGCACGACGGGAGGCGTTAAGACGGACTACGTGGCCAAAAAGCAGGCGGAACTGGAGGAGATTCACCAGTTTATAAGGAGCCGCACCAAACTGGTCAGCGATAAGGCGAAAGCCAGATATGATCTACGGGCCAACTCAGCAGGGTTCCAAGAAGGCGATCTGGCAATGCTCTACAACCCGCAGCGGAGGAAAGGTTTGTCTCCGAAACTTCAAGCGTCATGGGAAGGACCTTACGAAGTCGTGGACTAGGATAAACGACGTGGTATACAGGATTCAACGTTGCAGCAATAAAGGCGTTAAGCTGAAGGTAGTCCATTTGCAGCGCCTGGCGCTTATCACAGCGAACCTCGGCACTTGTTCGGGACGAACAAGTCTAAGTGGTGGGCAGTGTAACGATAAGACAGTTTGTCGCTGTGCAAAGCAACCCTGTCGCTACGCGCCGTGCTATAATTCGACCTGGCAATGATGGCAACTTCCAGTCCAACCTGGCAATGATGGCAACTTTTAGTCCAATCTGGCAATGATGGTCGCGATCATCATGGAAACCTTTAGTCCACTCTGGAATGTGCGAGAACGATCTGCGCGATGGCCGGACGGGTATAAAAGGCAGCCGGGTGTGGCGCAGCGGGTCAGTCTGATTTTGACTAGTGAAGGTGCCACACGGAGTAATTGAGCGAATAATTAAGTGTAAAGACAGTAAAGTGTAAACCTGTGAAATAAAGTAATTGTTGGTTTATTTTATTGACTGCGGTTGAAGAACTAAGTGTGTTTTATTTTCAAATTACGCAATCCAGAGATACGTACTAGCCCACTAGAACTAGCATTCGTAACAATATTATGAC